>SJYA01001817.1:1420044-1514511 GCA_006410615.1 Neotragus moschatus
CACTGTTTTTAATATACATGTAAGCATTAACAAGTAACATTTATTGAGTACTGTAACAGGCAAATTGCCAAGTATGTGTTATTATTTTTGTTTCTCAAATAACTCTATGAAGTAAGTGTAATTATTATCCCATTTTATAGATGAGGAAACTGAGACTTATAAAGTTCATATGACTTGTGCAGAGTCTTGCTAGTAGGTGGTGAACCTAGTGTTCTGACCCAGATCAGATTCCAAGCTGAGCGTTCTTTGATAGATGGCCTCTAAGGCATCCATACGGTTTTCTTTTTAATGAATAATGGTAGCAAACACTTATGTAGTGCTTTCTATGGGCCAGCCATTGTTAAAGGCACACTGCATGGATCAATTTGTTCAATCTTCACATCTCCTCACATCTGCCTTCGTTACACTTGTGCTGATTAAAAAAAAAAAAAAAAAAAAGGAGGCCCAGAGAATGTAAGCAATATGCCTCAACTCACACAGTGAGTAAGGGTAAGACTAGATTATGAATCCAGGCTCTCTGGTCTGAGACTCAATGCTGTTAATCACCATGGAGTAGTGTTTCTTGATGAGGTTTGGATAGTAGTCAAGTTTTCCTTTTACCCATAATACTTTAGCCCATACTAAGGAATACTTAACATGTAACAAAGTAATCCATAATACTGAGCCTAGTCTAAGGAATACTTAGAATTCACTAGTACACACAGTCAATATCTTTCACTTATTATAGTACTTACCCCAAAGTGTGGTAATGTTTTTTTTTATAGTATCCAATCTCTTTAACTAGATTTGAAGCTTCTGGAGGAAAGATGGCCGTCAGTTTTAAATCTTTAGTTTAAGCATAGAAATCTGCTATCATTCCACTTCTAGTTTGGGCATGGCTAGAAAACCCTGAGCTTAGGGTACGTTATATGCACTAGTCAACGGCTGTCATGCTACTCTCATAAACTAATTTATAAAAATGACTTGCTTGTATGTGTTCATTTAGGGCTGTCAAATATTTCTATTACAATACCTAGACAATATGAGGTAGAATTAAGATAGTGTTAAGTATAATTCAGAAACTAAAACTTAAATATACCTACATTGGTTTTTAGAGATATTTGATGTAAGGAAATTTAGGTATTCACTAGCCTGGAGAATCCCAGGGACGGGTCTATGGGGTCGCACAGAGTCGGACACCACTGAAGCTACTTAGCAGCAGCAGCAGCAGCAGCATGGAATTCTAGTGCCATGGTGAAACTGTTTTTCCTTTTGTCTCATTCTACTAATTAACCATTGGGACTGTGTGTCAAGCTCTTAAAAATGTAAAAATAGAATGATAAAAAGTAAAATGAGCTTCTTAGGATATGTATTAGAACTTTAAAAAAAATAGCCAATATATTACTGAAAGTTCAAAATCATGGGAACTTCTTCCCAAACACATTGAAATATATGATACTAGGCTCACCTTTGTCATATCAGAATGTCAGACCATTTGTGGCTCATGGGAGATACTGACAATCCTTGTGTTTTGCCTGAAACCCTCTGTTTGTCTTTATTTACACAAAGCATTTTTTACCACAATGTTTTGCAAAACTTGTCTTCCTAGACGTTAACCCAACGATAATGCATGGAATGTCAGTACAAACGTCAATTTACATTTGTTTCTATTTGAATTGATACCAAGATACCCTTTCAACAGGAAACAATAGTTTTTAAAGCTTCCTTGGCTACTGGTACTTCAATAGCCAATTAGACTTTTGGTTTATATAGTTGGGCATCCCTGGTGGCTCAGATGGTAAAGAATCCGCCTGCAGTGCAGGAGTCCTAGGTTTGACCCTTGGGTTGGGAAGATTCCCTGGAGGAGGGCATGGCAACCCACTCCAGTATTCTGGCCTGGAGAATTCCATGGACAGAAGAGCCTGGCAGGCTGCAGTCCATGGGGTCACAAAGAGTCGGATACGACTGAGTGACTAAGCATGCAGGTATGGTTTATGTAGTTGGGGTTCAGTGTTGCCTAGTGAAGAGATTCAGGACTATCTAAATATGAGAAGTTTCATATTATGATGATCCATTTACTTAGTTCAATGGTTCTCTACTGGGGACAGTTTTGTTCCCTGGGGGGTATCTCGTAATGTCTGGAAGCATTTTTGATTGTCATGACTAGGAGGGGTACTGATGTCTAATTCGTAGATGGCCAAGGATGCTGCCAACCATTCTATAGTATATCTGATAGCCCCCTCCCCGAACAATGACTTATGTGGTTCAAATGTAATAGTGCCATAGTTGAGAAACTCTGTGTAGCTTAAGGCCTTTGGCTCTCTATTTGAAAAGGTCAGTACCCTTGAAACAGANAAGAGCTGACTCATTTGAAAAGACCCTGATGCTGGGAGGGATTGAAGGTGGGAGGAGAAGGGGACAACAAAGCATGAGATGGTTGGATGGCATCACTGCCTCAATGGACATGAGTTTGAGAAAACTCCGGGAGTTGGTGATGGACAGGGAGGCCTGGTGTGCTGCTGTCCTTGGGGTCACAAAGAGCTGGACATGGCTGAGTGACTGAACTGAACTGAATTTCCTTAACATCCCACCGTTCTTTCTAAATCAAGCTCAGAAGCCACCTTTATTCTGAATCTTACATGGTTCATCCAGGGCGAAGCCCTTTCGGTTTACTTCTTCAGAACTTTTCTAGCCCTTAAAGAATATTTATGACATGATCCCTGTGTAGTGTTGATTTGTGCACACATCCTATCCTTTTAGCTGTAATCTCTTGTATTTGCTCACATCTTAGACATAAAAAGTGATCAACATATTTTGTTATAGATTTTTAAATATTGTTTTACCAAAATAGCAAAAAGAATATCAGGCCTTCCCTGGTGGCTCAAATGGTGAAGAATTTGCCTGCATTGTAGGACACCTGGGTTCAATCCATGGGTTGGAAGGATACCCTGGAGAAGGGAATGGCCACTCAACTGAGTATTCATGCCTGGAGAATTCCATGGACAGAGGAACCTGGTGGGCTATATAGTTCATGGGGTCACAAAGAGTCAGACACAACTGAGCAACTTTCACTTTCAAAGAGAATATTATAAAGGTGGTTCTTGATGGCATAATTTAATCCATATATTTTTCTTGGGGCAGTTAAAAAATATCCTTTATAATACTTCATTTTTGTTTTTGATGAGATTTACTAAATTCTAACCTGGTGCAATAATTTCCTTATTTTGTGTCCTTTATGACACTTTATTTCAGGTCCTATTGTAGCCACAAGATATACAAGCTAAAACAGAATTTTTAAAGGAACTTATAGACTAATAGAGAAGACAGCAACGTGATTAAGTACTAGAGATAATCTAGCAGCTTAATTATGGGGGCAGCGGGCACAGCATGGAGATAATTTGGTCCTAGGATTTCTTCTCTTCTAAATTTTTAAAGCCCAAGTCTTTGTTTCCAACCCTATTCTTTTTCCTGAATTCCAGCATCATGTATTCAAATTATTACCTGACTTCATGAGCACATCTAAGAGGCAACTTAAACTCAGTGTGGCCCTAAAGAGTGTNAGATAATTTGGTCCTAGGATTTCTTCTCTTCTAAATTTTTAAAGCCCAAGTCTTTGTTTCCAACCCTATTCTTTTTCCTGAATTCCAGCATCATGTATTCAAATTATTACCTGACTTCATGAGCACATCTAAGAGGCAACTTAAACTCAGTGTGGCCCTAAAGAGTGTATGATTCACACCCTAAGCTCCTCTTCCTCTTGTCTCAGAGAACTATTTACAAGTTTTAAAGACAACTCATAATTAACTTCTTGTTTTTTACCCCCACATCCACATCTAAAACCCAAGCGAGTCCTTTCAATTCTACAGCTAAAGTATATCCTAAACCCCTACAATTCTTTCCACCTTCATCACTTCTACCCTAGATCAAACTACAAAGAATAGATGATTGTAATGATCTCCTAAATGGCTCCTTATGCCCACTCTTAACTCACCACCTTCCACATAAGCAATCCTCCACAAGGTGGCCAAAATACTCTTCTTAGAAAATAATCTTTTAACAAATTTCAACCCTGCTTGAAAGGCTTTAACACTTTAGGTACACAGTTGCCACAGAATCCAAACCGTTTGTGGCTCCTGTCCTCTTGGCTAACTTTACCTGGCACTACCCCACCTAGTGTTCCTCCTGTGTTTATATGTTAAGTCGCTTCAGTCATGTCTGACTCTTTGACCCTATGAACTATAGCGGGTCAGGCTCTTCAGTCCAGGCAAGAATATTGGAGCGGGTTGCCATTTCTTTCTCCAGGAGACCTTCCCAACCCAGGGATTGAACCCAAGTCTCTTAGGTCTTCTGTATTGGCAAGCAGGTTCTTTACTACTAGAGCCACCTGGGAAGCCCTTTACTTAGCTAAGTAGGAAGAACTCCTTCTCAGTCTTCCTGTCTGGCCTCTCCTTTCCAGCCTCTTCTTTCCATTCCTCTAGGACATTAAACTTATGAAGTTCTGGCATCTTCTTTCCAATTTCCTCCTGCATGGGATGTTCAGTCCTGGATCTTTCATGACACTTTACTTTTTAGAATAAATGTCAACATGTCAGCAGCAGTAGGACTTCCTAAGCACCCAGTGTAAAGTGCCCACCTCCACTAGAATATTTCAGTTCTCTTTATAGCAATCATCTGATATTTTCCTGTCTGAATCTTTTTTTTTTCCCTGCTTTTCTTCACTAGAAAAAAACACTTTGAGAGTAGAGATTTTCATCTGTCTTATTTAGCACAGCATTTCTGACATTTAGAACAGAGTCTGGCACATAGTAGGTGCTTAAAAGCACTGTTGATTAGATATTATTGATAGCCATTGGCCAAATAGATGGTATTGGCAGTAAATACATAAATTACTCTCTACAGGGAACACTATGAAGTGAGCTGTTGGCCCTTTCTTAATTAAGGTTCCAGACTTTTAGACTTAGACAGCAAGAGAAAACCATTAGAGTAGTACAGCAATGGTCTCTTTGCCCTCAGGTCAGGGTGCCATAGAGAATGGGCTTAATCTAAAGATTTCCTGCCTATGTTCCTGCTAATTGAAGATGTAGGGTTTGATGCAAGAATTAAGTTGAGAATAACCAGCTATTAAAGCTCTTAGAAATAATTAGAGGATTGGGGGATGGATGAAGAGAAAAGTGGGAAGTATTTATTGTATTACTTACAAAGCACTTGGGCTATTTTGGACTCCATAGTCTCTATATTATCGGAGAAGGAAATGGCAGCCCACTCCAGTGTTCTTGCCTGGAGAATCCCAGGGACAGGGGAGCCTGGTGGGCTGCCGTCTCTGGGGTCGCACAGAGTTGGACACAACTGAAGCGACTTAGCAGCAGCAGCAGTCTCTGTATTATGCTCAAGAAATACAGGGTGTGAACTCCCTACCCTTTGGATAAAAGATGGGTCACAGTCAGCAGGAAATACGTATAGCAACTTGAGCTAGGCTCCTTTTTAAGTTAATCAGAGTGTGGTAGTGATCAAGGGATAATAGAAATAGAAAGTTACTATGATATTCATGATAAGTGGGTATACCAAACAGCCTGCCAATAGCTAACAAAGGAACAGTAGCTAAAATGAGGTACTAGTTTTCTTTTCAGTAAGGAAGTTCACACCAACATGAGCCTTCACCGAAAGTTGGGTTCCCCTTATCTCTTTAGCAGTCATGCAAAATTAGGGCAGACTTTGTCTACACTTAGTGCTGTTCTTGAGAACCCCAAGTCATTCTATTATAAGATTAGTGGAGTAGATATTCTTTATGATCAGAGCATATTGTTTTCCAATTAAATATCTATAACAAACTCTCTTAGCATCAGGACTGCTCCTAGAAAAGGAAACTAGAATGTTTTATGCCCATACAGGGTGGGATACTTGGTTTCCAGGCATGGTTGGACAAGGAATTCTTATCCAAGGGGCATATACTATGCAGTTTTCAGCATGAGGAAAATGAATGGCTGCAATATAGGAGATTTTGGAGTTTCCATAGCTTCAGATACTAGAAAACCTGCTGCCTCCACAGTTTCCACACCTTTTCCTCAGCAAAATGTTACACAATTGTGCTGAGGACACTTGTGGCCTCTAATGGCCAGATAATGGACCACAATAAAAGTTATGGGTCCCTAGCTGGATTGAAGCTCATAATGGTTGGCAAGATCCATTATTTCACCATTAGGATCTGCAGAAAATGGAGACAATTGTCAACCAAAGAGAAAACAAAAGTACATCATGGCATGTATTTCTCTTATTTGAGAAAAAATTCTAATTCCCTAGAGTGGATGGTGATTTTCCTATATATATGAGTTTCTCTATTGCCTAACTTGTGTGTATTTTTAGAAAGCTTTTAATGCATAAATGCATCGTCTGTTATTCCAAGTTGATGGATTATGATTATGGTCCCACACTGGATTTTAAAGTGATTAATTACAATTTTCAATTTTTAAAAATAAATAAGAGGACAAAAATTAGAGAAAAGATGAAGAATAGATTTGGTTCGTGTTAAGTATCTGAATGGTTTTCTCCTCCTTCCCCAATTCAGCTATTTTCCACAGCACGAAATATGGTAGTTTTAATGTCATCGTATTTTCTGAGCATCTATGCTTTAGAAAGAGCCAAGACCCTTTAAATTACAAGGGTGGTGAGCTATTATTCCATGTCTTAGTAATATTTCTTTAGAAGTCAATAAACATGTCTTTAGCCATTTCATTTAGTCTTGAGGGGCTTGATGTTTTAGTTGTGTCTTCTAGTGAACGTAATGGTGGCATGGTATCAATATTCCTTTCAAAGAAATTATGCTCCCACCTTTTCCCTCTTATTTCTCTCACTTTTGAATGAAACTAGAGTCAGTATAGAGTAATCCATTATCTGATGTGTGTGTTTGGGATGGAGAGACGGCAGCAGGGGAGACTGACATAGAACATCACATTGTGTGGAACTTGCTGCTGCTGCTAAGTTGCTTCAGTCATGTCTGACTCTGTGCGATCCCATAGATGGCAGCCCACCAGGCTCCCCTGTCCCTGGGATTCTCCAGGCAAGAACACTGGAGTGGGTTGCCATTTCTTTCTCCAATGCATGAAAGTGAAAAGTGAAAGTGAAGCCACTGAGTCATGTCCAACTCTCAGCGACCCCATGGACTGCAGCCCAGGCTCCTCCATCCATGGGATTTTCCAGGCAAGAATACCAGAGTGGGGTGCCATTGCCTTCTCCGTTGTGGAACTTATGATCTATTAAAATCCAAAATTGTCCCTCCTGAGAAACTGAAATTATCATTTGAGATCCTTCCATCTTGAAGAAAGGTAAAGTCCTGATCCTAAGTTACCTCTGCTTTTTGAGGCAGTTGCATATTTAGCTCCAGTTGGCTGATTAGAAATATAAGTTAAAAAATATTGTTTGGAAATTTAAATATTCTATTGAAAAACTGTATTTTTTCTAGCATAAGTAAATGATGTGACAAAAATATTTTCAGTACTTTTTACATTTAAGCCCATATGAATCTCCCCCTTTGTGTTATGTAAAACTATGAATTTCACCAATTAAAGAATCTCAGTACAGGTGCAAAGATATGTAAGGCACTTATGATTATTTTGTAGAGTTCTTCATACTTTGTGGGATTGGTGATGTTTATTCTGATATATTTATTGGCTGATGATTAAAAATACATACCTAGAATAAATAATTCTTAAAGTTTTTTTTCAAATACAGTAGTATTTTATTGAAAATGAATAGCATGGCAGAATGGATTACCTATACTTTTTTTTTTTTTTTACTCCATGACCATATCATATAGAGTTAGGGTTAGGGTTATGTTAGTTATGTTAAGGTAGATCAGCACTTGAAATTCTCTGCACAGTTTGGGCTCTGATGCAAGATGCTCTGGGAAATGCTGAAGAAGCTTTAACCTATCCCTCACAAAGTTCAAGTGGCTTTCATTTCTGTTTTGTAAGCTTCTCAAAATTTAAAAATGTTGAAATAGTTTATTACAACACCAAGTAATGGTGATTTTTCCATAGACAATACCATTTCAGATGCCTTATAGGTCAAGTCTTTCAAAATAAAGACTAAGGTAACTTCAATTACTGGAGAAGGAAATGGCAACCCACTCCAGTGTTATTGCCTGGAGAATCCCAGGGACAGTGGAGCCTGGTGGGCTGCCGTCTATGGGGTCTCACAGAGTTGGACACGACTGAAGCGACTTAGCAGCAGCAGCAGCAGCAGCAACTTCAATTACAGATTAAAGTAACTTAATGAGAAGTTGGGGCTTCTCAGGTGGCTCTGTGGTAAAGAATCTGCTGGCTAATGTGGGAGATGCAGGAGGTGTGGGGTTCAATCCCTGAGTCAGGAAGATCCCTTGGAGTAGGAAGTGGCAACCCCCTCCAATATTCTCCTTTTCAAATGATTCTAAAATTTGTATGGAAACACAAAAGACCCCAAATAGCCAAGGCAATTTTGAGAAAAAAGAACAAAACTGGAGGTATCACACTTCCTGATTTCAAACTATATTACAAAGCTACAATAATCAAAACAGTATGATACTGATACAAAAGCAGACATACAGATCAGTGAGACAGAATAGAGATCCCAGAAATCAACCCACGTTTATGTGGGCAATTAATGTATGACAAAGGGGGCAAGAATACACAGTGAAGAAAAGACAGTCACTTCAATTAATGGTATTGGGAAAACTGGAGAGCTACATGTGGAAGAATTAAGCTGGACCACCTTCTCATCCCATGCACAAAAGTAAGTTTGGAATGGACTAAAGACCTAAATGTAAGTCCTGGAACAATGAAACTTATAGAGGAAAACATATGCAGTAAGCTTTTTGACATCAGTCTTAGTATTTTTAGACAAATCCATATTTTTTGGATATGTCTCCTCAGGCAAGGGAAAAAGAAAACAAAAATAAATAGAACTACATCAAACAAAAAAGGTTTCACACAACAAAATAACTTATCAAGAAAAAAAGAAGCCATCTACTAAATGAGAGAAGATATTTGTAAATGATATAGCTGATAAGGGATTATATCATACAAAGAACATACAAAAGAACTTATACAAAGAACTTATACATACATACAAAGAACTTATACAACTCAACATAAAAAGAAAAGATTAAAAATTGGGCAGAGAATCTGAATAGACATTTTTCAACAGAAGACATACAGACCTATGGCCAACAGACACGTGAAAAGATGTTCCACATGACTAATCATCAGGGAAATACAAATCAAATGAGATATTAGCTCACACGCATCAGAATGGCTGTCATCGAAAAGACAACAAAGAAGTGTTGGTGAGGATATGGAGGAAAGGGACCCCTCATGCTCTTTGTGGGGATAAAATTGGAAAACAGTCTGACGAGTCCTCAAAAAATAAAAAATAGAACTACCACATGACCCTGCAATTCCACTCCTGGGTATTTATTTGAAGAAACCCAAAACACAAGTATAAAAAAATGCAAATATCTCAATAGTTTTGTATTTGACTATATGTGGAAATGATAATATTTAGATACATTGAGTTAATAAAGTTTTTATTAAAATTAATGTTTTCTATTTTTTCCCCTTTAAAAGTGATTACTAGAACATTTAAAATTATATATGCTATTCAGATTAATGACTTACATCTGTTTTCCTTGGACAGAACTATCTTCTGTAACTTCACAGCAAGCTGGAGTTACTTTAGCTTTTCAGAGCAGATTTTCCTGTGATCTCACAGTCTCTCTCTGTATTAGCTAGAGGCAAAGCCTGTTTGCAACAGAACTGAAGTTAACAGAATCCTTCTCCTGATTGTTAGACTTTTTCATTTTAATAATTATAACAATAAAGTCACAAAAATATTCTTCCAAATTTTCCATTGAGAGTCACGTGTTGTATGATATCATATCAAAAGGATTTGGTCACATGGCATTCATGCTTTAGAAAGAATTGAAAGAATTGTTAAGAAAGAATTTAGAAAGAATCATTTGTGTGTGTGTGTGTGTGTGTGTGAGGAAGTGGGACGTTAGGATACCATAATCCATTTACTCTTTGCCCATTCTGGGCTTCTTGCCAAGGTATCACACACATGACAATTAACAGTAAAGTAAGAAATAAGATTCTTTAATAATAGGTTAGCAAATGTTCCCTTCTCTCCCAGCAAAGGGCTCTGATAAAAACTGAGCTTAGGCCAGAGGTATTTTTAAAAAGAAAATAAAGGAAAGACTGGATCAGAGAGAGGCAAGCTACTGGCAACTGTGCCTGGGACAACAGTCTTCTTTATCTGCTTACCAAAAATTGCAAGAAGTAAAAGTTAATATCTGCCTCCCCAGAAGGCTTTGTTTCTCTTAATGTGTTCAAAACAGAAAACAGGTAGAAGAGAAAAAGACGGTGGCCAGATCTGCCTCAGGAGCAAGTCGTATGCTATGCATAGTGTTCCAAAATTGCTCCTTTTTGAATGGACATATATACGTCCACTTTGAGATATGTGGGGGGAAAAACGACTTGGTGAATTGACTGTCTCTACCACAAATTAAGAATAGGATACTGAAAACTATCCTCTTTCTTAGAGAATAAATAAGCCAAGGATGCTGTTTTTCATAGTTTTAAAAGATAGATAGGATGCTACTGTAGAAAATTCCAGATGGATCAATTTGTGAAGCTTAAAAATATTCTGTATGAGATGTTTTCTAAATTGGAATCTACAGCAGCTGGATTGCAAATTGAATATATAGTCATCAACTTTGAGGCCATAATGGTCAGTGCGTTGTTCTGCAGTACTTAAATACCTGTGGATGCGCATGTTGAGCTCAAGAATATGATTTTCTTCCCTGGCTTTATTTCATTTGTTTGATTATTTAAATATGAGTGAAGAATTTTGAATGACTATTTAAGCATGGATCATTGAGAATGTCTCAAAATAATTTATTTCCATATTTCACCTTGCAGCCCTACCCTTTCCATCCTAGCCCCTGCAAATGAGAGTGAAAGCAATTTCCTGTGGGAGAAGATGAAACTCCAAGGTCCCTCTGCCTTCCCCACAAAGGCTATTGCCAATCAATGCAGTTCCCCGGGGTTAAGGTCTTGTATGCAGGGGGTCCAGGTAAATTGTTCCTGGTAGAGAATAAAACTGCTGTCACTTGTCTTGGGGAATAGAAGCTAAGACAGCTAAGGAACAATACGTCAGCAGAAGGCAAAAGAAAACTCTCCATTTTAGAATAAATTTCAAGATACCGCAAAATGTTTTGCTAGTAATATAACAGTTAATGTTTGCCTGAATAAAATATTGATTTCTAGTACATTTTAAAAGAACTGAATGTGATGACCAGTTTAAAATTCATGCATCTCCTTTTCCTCCAGAGTGATCAGGAGCTTCTGATTAGGATGGCAAAGATAGGCTACAAGGCATATGCTGTTCTGCAGAATTGCTATCTATTAGAGGCCATGATACCAGTAAAATTAGATTAAGGTTAAGGCAGGAATGTAAATTTTGTTAATAAGGTTTCTATATTTTAATTCAAAACCAAACACCCTGCGGGTCTATTGATGCTAATCCCATTTAATCTTGCAAAAAGCTTTCCTGGTATCAAGGGATCCAGATGAGTACTTGCCCTTTATTACCTGGAAAATGAAGAATTTTCTTACACCTTCCCCTCTAAATAGTATAAACATAGCCATAGAATTTTGATGACTTTAAGAAAACAAATATATTTATGTGATTGTGTAGAAACTCAAATGCTATGTGTTATGTGCAATGTGTGTTTTATCTACATGTCTATTGCAAGAGTCATATGTTCATCTGTTTAATTACTCTGTGCCTGAAATCTCTTGTATTTAAAATATTCATGCTTAGTTTACTAACCTGTGCCTTTCTGAGTTGGCACAGCTGTTTCAAAACATTTCAAAAAATGCCTTGAAACTACATTAAAAAAATAAGTCGAAACATATCACTTCTCACTTTGGTAAATAAATTACTTCTCTGCTTTAGGGAGATTTTGCCATCTATTTCTCACCTTTTATTTATTTCAGTGCTTTCTCTGCTCTCTTCTGACTCTGCTTTTCCATTCCTACAGTATCTGTCAGAGTGTGTCCCTGACACACACTGTGATGTGTCCCAAATTGTACTATATGCTCATTCTCCTTCATGTGTGCTGCCTGCGTCCTTCTTGAATAAGATGTTAAACAATTCCGTACTTTACATGTACATCTATATACGTATGCAGGTGTGTATGCGTATATACAGGTACATGACTAAGGTGCCAGAGAGGATGAAGATATATGTATCAAGTGCTGAAGTCTTTTTAAATGTGGTGGACTGGGAAGGGTGTAAGTTTTAGAGCCAGATATACACTCTAATTCCTCCCCTTTCAAAGTGTCTGCACCCTGTCTCTTATACACATCTATATATTTATGTGATTGTGTAGAAACTCAAATGCTATGTGTTATGTGCAATGTGTGTTTTATCTACATGTCTATTGCAAGAGTCATATGTTCATCTGTTTAATTACTCTGTGCCTGAAATCTCTTGTATTTAAAATATTCATGCTTAGTTTACTAACCTGTGCCTTTCTGAGTTGGCACAGCTGTTTCAAAACATTTCAAAAAATGCCTTGAAACTACATTAAAAAAATAAGTCGAAACATATCACTTCTCACTTTGGTAAATAAATTACTTCTCTGCTTTAGGGAGATTTTGCCATCTATTTCTCACCTTTTATTTATTTCAGTGCTTTCTCTGCTCTCTTCTGACTCTGCTTTTCCATTCCTACAGTATCTGTCAGAGTGTGTCCCTGACACACACTGTGATGTGGCCCAAATTGTACTATATGCTCGTTCTCCTTCATGTGTGCTGCCTGCATCCCTCTTGAATAAGATGTTAAACAATTCCGTACTTTACATGTACATCTATATACGTATGCAGGTGTGTATGCGTATATACAGGTACATGACTAAGGTGCCAGAGAGGATGAAGATATATGTATCAAGTGCTGAAGTCTTTTTAAATGTGGTGGACTGGGAAGGGTGTAAGTTTTAGAGCCAGATATACACTCTAATTCCTCCCCTTTCAAAGTGTCTGCACCTGAAAATTTTCTCTCTTTATTATTTCTTGCATCATTTCCATCAGCATAAATGTAGCATTACCTGGCATATTCAAAAAGTTCTGGCAGGTAACAGCTTCATCGTTCAAAAAGTGATGTTTATTTCAGATCCCATTGCAAAAAAATTCCCCAAACATTATAGACAAATACTAGTCTTTCTTACTGGGTGAAAGGTCCCATTAAGCCAAGAAATTTTTCGTCTGATTCAGTACTACAGACTCAGCACTTAGAATACTTCTAGCACCTATGAACTTCTCAGCAAACATTTGTCAAATGAATGAATGAATGAGTGAATGGGTGAATGAACAATGTTTGGATCATAGTATAGGCTTAATCAAGGTTGGCTCTTATAACAATGCAATGGACATTTTGTGAACCTGATATTTCTTATAAACGCCAAGAAGATTCAGAACAACCACACCACGAAGCTCGTCTAATTCTATCACTGAAGTCTGAAAGACTTGCCTGTGCACATATCAGTGGTTATATGGTTTAATGTGTTTGACATTTCTTTGAAATTTTATAGGGAAAAGTCTGCCATGAAATCTTTCAACTTTCTATTTCACTTACCTTCCTATTATTACTTGAATATTGTGTACACTTTCTAGTTATTTCCCTAAAACTGTAGCACCTAAGAATAATAAACGTATGCCATGTTCTTTATCTAAATAGACTATGTTAAAGTTTTAGATACTAGAATTGAGTTATTTCAATATTTACTTAGGAAGTAAACAGGAAGTGCTGCTATTGACTCATCTATCAGTGTAGGTTTGTTAACTGTAACAAATGTACTATTCTGGTGAAGGATGTTGATGATGTGAAATACTGTGCACATGTGAAATCTCTGAACTTTCCTCTCAATTGTTTATTGAGACATAATTGATATATAAAATTACATTAATTTCAGGTATACAACATAATAATTCCACTAGGTATCTTAATATATTAGAGATGATCACAATAAGCTTAGTCAACATCCATCACCCTGAAAGAAAGTGGCTCTGAAAGTGAAGTCACTCAGTTGTGTCCAACTCTTTGTGACCCCTATGGACTGTAGCCTACCAGGCTCCTCTGTCCATGGGATTTTCCAGGCAAGAATACTGGAGTGGGTTGCCATTTCCTTCTCCAGGGGATCTTCCCAACCCAAGGATCAATCCATCACCCTACAAAGTTGCAAATATTTTTTCCTGTGATGAGAACTTTTAAGATCTACTCTCTTGATAACTTTCAAACATAAACTCCACTATCATTAATTCTAGTCACCATGCTGCACATAACATGCCCAGGACTTATTTATTTAATAACTGGAAATTTCTACCTTTTGACAACTTCCTCTTAATTTTGAAGTGATCATAAAACTTCTCCAAAAAGGCTTTTTTTTTTTTTTGAAGAGAGAAAATACAAGGCATATGAACAATTCTGTCTTGATATCTTCCAATAGTGATTTAACTTTAAAGCTTTCGTGTGTTTGGAACTTTCTCTAAAAGAGTAAAAATCAACAATGCGGAAATTCCTTGATTTTATTCTTCTAATGCAACTGCATGCATTTGGTAATACAGGACAGGTAACCTCAGTGTTAATTAAAATTTCAGTAAAAAAGCACATTGTAATTCACAGCGCTCCTGGTCTTAGTGCATAAACTCTAATAAAACAAATGCAGCAAAGCTGAAATAAAATCATTCTAAAATATGCCTTGATCATGCCGTTACACTGTTGATACAACGTCAGTGTCTCCCCATTGCCTAGAGGATTAATGGCAAATTACTCAGCCTGCAAAATATATCCTTCTGTGCTGACCCCAAGCAATTTCCATAGCCTCATCTCCAGCTATTTCTGATACAAACTTGATGTGACATCACAGCAATCAACAACCAGGCAGAGTTGACTGAGAAGCCACCTGATACTACCTAGTTGTGTGACTTTGGGAGCTTTAGATCCAGCTCTTTTGAACCTCAGTTCTCTTATCTGGTTAATAGTACCTTCTCACTGCATTGCTGGGAGGACTGTGGCAAAGTCCAGGCTCCATGTGGTCCCTGGCATCAGAAGCTCTCAGTAATGAGGGGAGTATTATCATTCCATGATGTCTTTTTATTCCAGTCTTGGTGTCTTTGTGCCCTTTCTTGAAACATAGCTGAAAATTCAAGGTTTTCCTGTCTACTCATCCTTCAAAGCTCCTCCTCGTGTGTGAAGCCTTGACAGCCCACTCTAGCCCAAGATGATTGCTTTCACCCTGAACTCACAGTTCTCATTTTCTATATGTTCCTTTAAAAATGATTTGTCTTGTAATCTCTCTGATACTCTTCTCTCATAGTTTATCTTTCCACATAGGTATTTTATGAACAGAGTTGCTGTCGAAGGAAGTCATGGTTGGGAGCTAGAAGGAAAACAAATAGGTAAACAGACTAGTGGATCCTAAACTGTGTCCTCTGGAGCTCCCCTGGGGGACATTGTGGTGGGGTGGAATGAGGTGCAGTGCCATTTGGAGAACGTCAGGTAAGCAGGGTTCTTGGTCCTGTCCATCAACCTTTCAATATTCTTTGTTGTGATTATTAATATTTATTGAAACTCATCTAACAAGATTTAGTGCTGGAGTTCCAAGTAAGAATTCACCAATAAAAGAATTCCATTGCTCTATGAAACTTTGAAAGTCATTTATACAGTGTAAGCTTCTAGCTTCTACTAAGAAAGAAGACTCGGAGAATCACAATCAAGGTCATGCAATGAGACCTGACATTAGAAAAATAGTCTCAAACCCCAGCTCCTTTAGTACATAGTTTGCTTGCTTATTAATTAAATGATTAGAGCCTTGAGGTCAGAGACCACTTATTTTATTTCTTTGTTTTTCTTCCAACCAAGCTCAGGGCTTTAAGCAGAATGCCAGTGTTTAAATATAAGAAGGCAGTGTGCCTATAACACAATCACAAAATGGGAACAATAGACCACTTCCACCACAGCCCCTGTAGACTGAAGGAACATCTGGATAGAATAACAGAAGAAGCATGGTATGGATCAGCATGAACCAGGGTCCGTTTCATTTTGGACCCTTTAAATGTACCCTGAATATCCAGTCCAGGTCAGCCTGGAAACCTCATTCCAAATTCCTGCCAGTTATCTGCAGAATTCTTCAATCCTCCACTACTAATTAGCACTGGGTTCTGAACAGGGTTGCTATGGAAGGAAGCCATGGTTGGGAGCAAAAAGGAAATGAATAGATGAACAGGCTGGTGGATCCTAAGATGTGTCCTCTGGAGCTTCCTTGGGGATATTGTGGTGTGGTAGAATGAGATGCAGTGCCATTTGGAAAATGTCAGGTAAGCAGGGTTTTTGGTCCTATCCCCAGCTTCTACTCAGAGCATTTACCTTTCAATATTTCTTTGTTATGATTATTAATATTTATTGAAACTCATCTAACAAAGTTAAATGCTGGAGTTTTCATTTTGACACTACATATTAGTTCTCAAATGGAATTTGAATTCCGTGTGGACTGTCTAGCTTGTCTATGACTTTTGTATTCCATCAAGNAGTGGAGGCAATCCCACCTTTTTGTATCATCTTCTGGTGATCTTAGAAGGTTGAGCCAGGCTGGAGGCTACAGGAATCTACTCCAGTGTGTCACTATAGACATGAGGCTGTATGTATGTGGCTATGTTGGAAAATCAGTACACACACATGCACTTCACAAGCACACACAGCATCAGTTCTTTCATAGTTTAATAAGGAATCTGTTGTTTCCCTGCAGTGGACAAAAGATCTCAGGGATAATCAATATATGCTACTATTGTATCAAAGGAAAAGTCAGTCATCGTTAGCTTCATTTTGTATGGTGGGATTGTGGGTCATGGGCTTCCCAGGTGGCGCTAGTGGTAAAGAACCTGCATGCCAGTGCAGGAGACCTCAGAGATGCGATTCGATCCCTGAGTTGGGAAGATCTCCTGGAAGAGGGCATGGCAACACACTCCAGTGTTCTTACCTGGAGAGTCCAACGGACAGAGAAGCCTGCAGGGCCACAGTTCATGAGGTCACAAAGAGCTGGACATGACTAAAGTGACTAGAATATAGCACAAACATTGTTGGTCATATGTGAAAGCAAGAGAAAAGGGGGCCTTAGTAACAAATGACTAAATCAGGAAGTTAATCAGCAAGACAGTGAATTTAACAATCACAGCAAATTGCTTCCTCTGGGCAGGTGAAAATGGCCATTTTTCTGGAGTCCATCTTCCACATGTCATGTGTCTAATTGATATAGTCCTATTTATGGGCAGATGTGAGACCAAGTCAGCCTGCACTAGGGGGTGGAATGGGCATCTCTCTCACTAAGGCTCTCCAGTCTCTGGAGTGAGGTGGTATGCAGTGATAGACTCCAGCTTCAGTTCCAGCCCTGGGAGATGTGCTGGTACTGCTTGTCTATAGGACTGAGCTCTGGGAAAGCTCCCGTCCTCTGTCATGGCTAAGAGTGTGAGGCTAGCCTCAATCCGGGCAGCAGCCTCCTAAAAGTCTAACCATGCAGCTGCACTGTCTGGTGGAAAGCCAGCAGGTAACTGTGCCCACCCCCCCGCCCCCTGACCCTCACTAGCAGACAGTGCAGAGAATGCCGGGGACTCCATGAGCCCTACTGAGGATGGGGCTGAGAGCTTTGGCAAGAGGTCCTCTGGTGAGTGGGCAATGACAGCATCATCACACAGACACAGAAACTGCTCCCTTCACTAGCAGCACAGCACTCAACCGTTTTTTTTTAAGCCAGTCCTTATGGGCTGCCCAGATGGCTCAGCCTGGGAGAGAATCTGCCTGCCAGTGCAGAAGACATAGGAAACTCTGGTTCAATCCCTGGATCAGGAAGATCCCCTGGAGGAGGAAATGGCAACCCACTCCAGTATTCTTGTCTGAAAAATCCCACAGACAGAAGAGCCTGGTGGGCAATAGTCTAAAGGATGGCAAAGTGTCAGATACAACTGAGCACAGCACCGTCAGTATCATATTCAGGGTAGAAGCTCTGGTTTTGGTGACAGTGAAAGATGCAAAGATTCACTGAATGCCTTTAAGTGCCAGGCAGAGTGCTAGGTACTTGTGTTAGGTACACCAGGGCAGAGGGACCTCAAAGGGCCCACTTGGGAGGAAGAATATTCCAGAATATTCCAGTTTGTGTGATTTCAGTCACAGATCATCGATGAGGCCACCCACAGTTTTCACATGAAGAATAGGAAGCCTGTGAGCAGTACTTGGTCACAGGAGTTTATATTGTAAAGTGCACTCATGTGTTGATTATGAATGATGATCCACAGCTGAGATCTCACCCTCAGTTGAGGGGCTTATCTCTCGCTTAAGACTATCAAGATGTGCATTGCCAATGGCCCTCCTAGAAAATAAAGTTACCTGGAGGAATAGTGATTGGATGGAAATATATGGGTTGGGTTCTAATCTTGCCCTGTAAGGCCTTTTCTGCTCTTGTCTCCAGCTCAAAGGAGAGAGATGTCTACAAAATCTTCTGGGGAGGCAGACTACTCAGGGTTTAAAAGCAGCCAAAGGTCAGTTCCTGGAAGAGGGCATGGCAACCCACTCCAGTACTCTTGCTTGGAAAATCCCTTGGTCAGAGGAGCCCGATGGGCTACAGTCCACGGGGTTGCAAAGAGCCAGACACGACTAAGCAACTCAGCAACAACAAGGGTCAGTTCCTTCTTCTGTGAAATGCGGTCCCTGGAAATCTCCACATCATAGTGGGTTATGAGTATCAGAAAGATAAATATGCCACATTCTAAGCACAATGCTTGATATGTTTTAAGTTTTCAGTAAATGGTAACTATTTACTTTTTTGAAATTGTAGGCATATGCTTTGGACATGTAAAAACCTAGCCTCCGTTTCCATTTTTGCCCTTTACTTGTTGTGTGATCCTGGGAAGTTCGCTCTGTAAGCACTGGCTTCATAATCAATAACATGGGAACAATATTAGTACACATTCCATAGAGGTATCACAAGGATTAAATAGTTATAAAATCATGAGTAAATGGGAGAAATAATAGTACCTATCCCATAGTATACTGCAAGGATAAAAAAGATGTAAAATGTGAGAGAATGTGTCATACTGTGAGTATCCAATGAAGGGTGTATGTGTGTGTGTTTCTTGCTCAGTCATCTGTGACTCTTTGTGACCCCATGGACTGTAGCTCTCTAGGCTCCTCTATCCACGGCATTCTCCAGGCAAGAATACTGGAGTGAGTCGTCATTCCCTTCTCCAGGGAATCTTCCCAACCCAGGGATTGAACCTGGGTCTCCTGCATTGCAGGCAGATTCTTTACTGTCTGAGCCACCAGGGAAGTCCTCAGTGAAGAGTAACTGTCATTAGCTAGTTAGTCTTTAGAAATTAGCCTCTGAAACCACTTGCTTAGTTCATAAACTGTTGTCAAGGGAAGCAATGTCTTGTGGTTCTATCATGATGCTTTTCATAGAAATTAGCATTTGTGGGTATGGATAGATGTAACATTGGACTGAATAGTTTGAGACTCTTTGTTGCTAGTTTGATCACGGAGACACACCTCTGTGTGACCATAAGGGCATTGGTTGACCTTCTTGTGCCTTAAGGCATGGAGACATATGCCTTCTGCCTGGCTTCAAAAGTTCATCGCTTACACGGCCCTTTTGAAGTTGGATGTATATTCTATAGAGTGCACAGTGTGGCCAGAGGCAAATCTGCCTCTTGTTTAAAAAGAGAGAAAAGCCAAGCTCGCATATTTGTTGCTGGTCATGTGAACTCATCAAAGCATTCATACTTTTGCCAGTAAACCCATGTGTATGTACAGGTGTATATACAGGCATACATAAATATGTACATAGATGTGTATATGTATACACACATACAAAGTATATAAAGTATATGCACACAAGCATGTCTATGGAGACTGCTCCATTAAATGTAACTAACAAAGATTTGGCAGTTCTTCACTTGTCAAGAGGAGTTTATGTACTGCAGTTTGAGAATGCAAAATCATACACGATAAAAAAAAATTTGCAGTGATATTTTTTTAAACAAATTTAAAGTCGTATATATGAAAAGGAAGATCATTCTAAAATATTTTAAGTCTTCAGAGTACAATCCTTCATGATCTTGAAGAACACTGATTTATTTTATGCACACCCACACAAAGTAAAATGCAGACCTGAATTATCACCTGCATTATAGAAACCTAAACTCATTCCCCCTCCCCCCAAAAAACATAGAAGGTATTGTTGCAAAATCAATCTTAGGGTATTAAGTTCTAGATTGCTATATATTTTTTAAATTATGGCTACGTGGTAAAATATACACTTGAAAGAGAAATAGTATTTGGATATTTTGCTCTGTGAATATCAAGTATGCATATCATTTGGCAGGCCAAATATTGGATTTGGTAGACCAAATAATTGGATAAATTTTTTTTTCCCGCCCAGATATTTCAGTGTTTAATTTTCGTCCCAGCCTAAGGGGTGTGATGAGAAATAGATTTATTGTTTTCATTTTTTTTCAAGTCATGCACATTTTGTAACTATTAGGAAATATTCCAAAATTTTCTTTTCAAATAGATAAAGGGAACAATGAAAAAAAAAAAACCAAAACGCTGTCCTTTGAGTATGCAGAAACATATTAGAATTCTTTCTTTCAATAACAGCACAGAGAAACTTTCTTTGTTTTCTAGCTTCAGCCTGGTTTTCAGCTTAAATTCAGAAAATGTGTATACCCCAGCAAGCAACTATTTGCATGGGCAAGGGAGAGTGCCTATTACTAAAGTATACTTTCTGAGTCTATTTTTTCTAGTTATTTAGTACAAAGCACTTTCAGTAACCATGTTCATTTCAGATTTTGGTTATTGAAAGCAGCACAAGGATTTCAGAATGTGCATGATATTTTTCAAGCCTGTGAGAGAACCCATTGGCAGTGGGAAGTGCCCAAAGGTATTACTACCCAAAGATTTTAGCAGAGAAATGTTCCCTCATAATGGGGTTATGAAAGATACCGCCTCTGTAATTTACTGAAGTTCAGCTTTAGAACAAGCTGTTTCTTTTATGTACAAAGCTCACTATTCACAGGTCCCAGATGAAATGTATTTTCTGTTGTTGTTGCAAGGTTTCAAAGATATGGCATTTGGAAATTCCTTAATTAGATTTAAGATTTTAGTCAGACAGTGGGTTCTCTTTGTAACCAGAGCATATTTATTTGGCAGTTGCTTTATTTAGAGATCCTCATTTCACACTGTGAATAACCAACAAAAACCTGAATAGACTAGCACTCCAATGGCTTTTTTTTTTTTTTTTTCCATTTTGAAAACAGAAAGAATCAGATTTATGGAGAGTGGCCACAATGAAACCTATTTGGAAGCCCCATTCCTATTTGCACAGCTACACATTTTTGTGTTTTATTTTGAATGAAGGAGTACACAGACAGATAGCTCCAAGTTTGAAACACACATTAGGATTTGTTTCTATTACGCATCACACAGTCAGCATTCACAGAGGACTGCCAGCTTGGGAAGACTTGCATGCCCATGGGTCAGCCCTGGGGGACAGACTGTATATAAATACCAGCTGCCAGTTCACAGTTTGTGCAAATAGAAAGTCTGTTAGGCCAAGATAACATGTATATAGTGTGACATGGCAGCAACTGCCTACATACGTGTGGACCTCAGGATAGCTAGTACTGGACATTTCTTTTTTTACTTCTCAGTAAAACAGAGTGGAATTTGCAGACAGATCAGTGAATGAACAATAACTGTAAGAATACGGGGTATAAAAGAACTAAAAAAAACAGCAGGGAGAACTTTCCAGAAAGGCATGCAGGAAAAAAGGACTGTATGAAAAATGAAAGTGAAAGTCACTCAGTCTAACCTAGACATCCAGCATTAATGAGAAAAGGATGAGTTTTGGTCCCAGCATCCAATAGTATTTGGTTTATAGTAGGTGTTCAGTAAATATTGGTTGAAAAGGGGACAAGTCTTATTGCTTCTACTTCCTCTAATTCAGTCTTCCCACTTTTTTCCTTCATGTCGCTGCCAGTAATCCAATTCATACATCATTTCTCTTGAGGGTAATTAAAATAGCCTCCCAATTGAATTTCTTTAGATCCCTTTAACCTGCCAACTGAAAAAAAAAGGACAATGCGAGGGTCACAATTTAAGTTTTAATTTGGGGCAAAGTGAGGACTATAGACCAGGAGACCACATTTCAGATAACTCTGAGAAACCACTCCAAAGAGGATGGGGGGATAGAGGTCAGTGTTACATATAATTTTAGTGAAGTAGGGTACAGGCAGTCAAGCGCACATTTTGGCAGAAGCTTGCTCCTAGTCATGAGGAGAAGATGTCACCATGAAGGATTTTAGTGCTTTTACAGATATGAGGAGATGCAAGGATTGGGCTCATAAAATATTCTTAAATTATCTAACTATCTGAAAACCTTTTCTGCCAGTTTTTACTAGAGAACAGAGAGCCTCATGTCTGCTCTCCACCCTGAATTCCTTTCAAGGGATGCTGAAGGTCAGTGACTGCATTGGCTGGGGACTTCATCCAAATAAAGACAGCTCAGTCATGTTGGATTCTTTGTAGTCCCATGGACTGTAGCCCTACAGGCTCCTCTGTCCATGGGATTCTCCAAGCAAGAATACTGGCATAGGTTGCCATTTCCTCCTCCAGAGGATCTTCCTGACCCAAGGACTGAACCCAGTTTTTAGTTGGCAGGTCCAATGTAGGCCTCCAGTATCTATTCCCAAATAGTCTTTCCAGCTGGTTGCTTACCTCCCACACCCTCTGTTAGTTTAAGAGAAATTATTCCCTAAACATTCTCCATACTATGCCACCTCTTTCCTCTGCCTGGAAGGTCAGCCCCATTTCCACACTCCATCTTTGGAGGCACATCGTAAAGCCAGTGTTTGCCATTTGGACATCTTTCTTGCTGCCAGGAGACATCTCTCCCTCCTACGTACTCAAAAACACTTTATGTGACTCTTTCTTAAAGGCACTTTTTGCATCCCTGAAAAGTGAGGGAGGGGTTTCCAAGGGTATGTGATCAGCTTGTGCACAGTTCTCTGACTGGTTGATGTTGAGGTAACAGGGGGGTGTGGTAGGGGTCAGCATTATCAATCCTTTGGTTCCAGCAGGTCTGGAGGCTATGTGCTCATGATCATCAGGTAGCTAATTTCTTACATTTGGTAGTTGTTTTTAGCTTCTGAAAAAACTCAAGAAATATTCCTGAGATACAATTATGTGGCTACTTCAGAGGGGAGCTACAGCAGAGAATGTGGGAAAGGGTGTATCCCAGGAAGGCCCCACAGGGTCCTGCTTGAGGCCCTGTGGTGGAGACTGGTTAGCGCTGGGCTAAATCATTTCATTTCCTTCTTTCTCCCAGTT
This sequence comes from Neotragus moschatus, assembly GCA_006410615.1. Lineage (NCBI taxonomy): Eukaryota > Metazoa > Chordata > Mammalia > Artiodactyla > Bovidae > Neotragus > Neotragus moschatus. The sequence continues at coordinate 1,443,490 of SJYA01001817.1, forward strand.
ATATCTCCAGACCACATTTCCCAGCCATTTTTGTAATGAAGTATAGCCATGTTTGGTTACTAGAGTTCTGAAGAAAGTCATGAGCACATTTCTAGTCCCGGCTTACAAAATCTATATTTACCTTCCATTCTCTATCTCCCTGTCTAACTGCCAGAGAGTTGAAGGTAGCCCTAGGGTATGGCTGGACCATGTGGAACAGAGATATATAGTATCTCTACTAAGTGGGCTCAGTCAAAGAAGACACAGTGCTGTTTATTAAGGTATTGAAATTTTGAGATGGTTGGTTACAGCAGTAGCTCAAATCTGTCTGATATGTATTTTTCCTTATACTTGTCTTTGACAACCCACATCTATGTCAGCACCTTTTTACCTTTGCTCAGATAGAAAGCTGTGAATTCCCCAAAGCATTTTTTCCTTGTCTCTTATACCTCAGCAATCAACATCCCTTGTTATTTATTCCTATCCCACTGTTTCAGTTCAGTTTATCATCCTTTCTTGATAGTCTATGAAAATAACATCCTGAAAACTCTTTCTACTTTCTGCCTTTCCTGCCTCCAACCTATTCTAAATACCATCCTCCAATTTTCTTTCGAAAACATTGAGCTGATCCTATAGCTCTCTTATATGCAAATTTTAAATTCAAATTTAATTAAATTTTCTTGAGCGTGTCACCCATTTAAGCCACATCAGAATCTATCCATTCCTTAACCATCTTTTACCTACACGTCCAATGTCATAATTCAGGTTCTAAAACAAAAATAACAGTCATTAGAAGAGGCAAAATCATCTAATAGAGTACATTTTCCCACACTTTTGATTCTCTGCATATTATATTTGCTCAGCTAAAATGCCCTTTATTTCCACTTCCTGTTGGACACAATTTTATTCTCTTAATAAGGCTCAGCTAAATAATTACCTTTTCTTTTTCTCTAACCTTTCATACTGAGTTAATTGCTCTCTCCTCTGTACTCTCATGGCACTTTGACTATAACTCTCTTATGGTGTTTATCCTTTGGATTTCAATTATATCTCTGTATGTGTCTCTTTATTGATTGTGGGATTCTAGAAGGCAAGAAAAATGGTCTTAAAGTTTTCTTTCGGCACTCTGTGACTACTTTGGTGGCTGGAAAGAAAGAAAATACTAAAAAAAAAAAACTTTGCTGAATAAATTTTTAACTATCACATAACTCACTATCAAAGAAAAATGTAGTCTTATTTTTCACTGTGGTACTAGTTTAGCAAGAATCGGTAACTCCTTCCCATCCTGCAATAGCTAAGATAATAAAGACTAATCTGTTTCAAGAATAATGACTATTGACATTTAATGAATGGTTATTATGTGCTAGGCATTGTGCTAAATTTTTCTGTGCTTTGTCTTGTTTAATCCTTGCAATAGCTCTATGAGGTCGATACCACTGTTTCATTCAGTTCAGTCACTCAGTCGTGTCCAGCTGTTTGTGACCCCTTGAATCGCAGCACGGCAGGCCTCCCCCCTGTCCATCACCAACTCCCGGAGTTCACTCAGACTCATGTCCATCGAGTCTGTGATGCCATTCAGCCATCTCATCCTCTGTNGTGACTGCATTGGCTGGGGACTTCATCCAAATAAAGACAGCTCAGTCATGTTGGATTCTTTGTAGTCCCATGGACTGTAGCCCTACAGGCTCCTCTGTCCATGGGATTCTCCAAGCAAGAATACTGGCATAGGTTGCCATTTCCTCCTCCAGAGGATCTTCCTGACCCAAGGACTGAACCCAGTTTTTAGTTGGCAGGTCCAATGTAGGCCTCCAGTATCTATTCCCAAATAGTCTTTCCAGCTGGTTGCTTACCTCCCACACCCTCTGTTAGTTTAAGAGAAATTATTCCCTAAACATTCTCCATACTATGCCACCTCTTTCCTCTGCCTGGAAGGTCAGCCCCATTTCCACACTCCATCTTTGGAGGCACATCGTAAAGCCAGTGTTTGCCATTTGGACATCTTTCTTGCTGCCAAGAGACATCTCTCCCTCCTACGTACTCAAAAACACTTTATGTGACTCTTTCTTAAAGGCACTTTTTGCATCCCTGAAAAGTGAGGGAGGGGTTTCCAAGGGTATGTGATCAGCTTGTGCACAGTTCTCTGACTGGTTGATGTTGAGGTAACAGGGGGGTGTGGTAGGGGTCAGCATTATCAATCCTTTGGTTCCAGCAGGTCTGGAGGCTATGTGCTCATGATCATCAGGTAGCTAATTTCTTACATTTGGTAGTTGTTTTTAGCTTCTGAAAAAACTCAAGAAATATTCCTGAGATACAATTATGTGGCTACTTCAGAGGGGAGCTACAGCAGAGAATGTGGGAAAGGGTGTATCCCAGGAAGGCCCCACAGGGTCCTGCTTGAGGCCCTGTGGTGGAGACTGGTTAGCGCTGGGCTAAATCATTTCATTTCCTTCTTTCTCCCAGTTATATCTCCAGACCACATTTCCCAGCCATTTTTGTAATGAAGTATAGCCATGTTTGGTTACTAGAGTTCTGAAGAAAGTCATGAGCACATTTCTAGTCCCGGCTTACAAAATCTATATTTACCTTCCATTCTCTATCTCCCTGTCTAACTGCCAGAGAGTTGAAGGTAGCCCTAGGGTATGGCTGGACCATGTGGAACAGAGATATATAGTATCTCTACTAAGTGGGCTCAGTCAAAGAAGACACAGTGCTGTTTATTAAGGTATTGAAATTTTGAGATGGTTGGTTACAGCAGTAGCTCAAATCTGTCTGATATGTATTTTTCCTTATACTTGTCTTTGACAACCCACATCTATGTCAGCACCTTTTTACCTTTGCTCAGATAGAAAGCTGTGAATTCCCCAAAGCATTTTTTCCTTGTCTCTTATACCTCAGCAATCAACATCCCTTGTTATTTATTCCTATCCCACTGTTTCAGTTCAGTTTATCATCCTTTCTTGATAGTCTATGAAAATAACATCCTGAAAACTCTTTCTACTTTCTGCCTTTCCTGCCTCCAACCTATTCTAAATACCATCCTCCAATTTTCTTTCGAAAACATTGAGCTGATCCTATAGCTCTCTTATATGCAAATTTTAAATTCAAATTTAATTAAATTTTCTTGAGCGTGTCACCCATTTAAGCCACATCAGAATCTATCCATTCCTTAACCATCTTTTACCTACACGTCCAATGTCATAATTCAGGTTCTAAAACAAAAACAACAGTCATTAGAAGAGGCAAAATCATCTAATAGAGTACATTTTCCCACACTTTTGATTCTCTGCATATTATATTTGCTCAGCTAAAATGCCCTTTATTTCCACTTCCTGTTGGACACAATTTTATTCTCTTAATAAGGCTCAGCTAAATAATTACCTTTTCTTTTTCTCTAACCTTTCATACTGAGTTAATTGCTCTCTCCTCTGTACTCTCATGGCACTTTGACTATAACTCTCTTATGGTGTTTATCCTTTGGATTTCAATTATATCTCTGTATGTGTCTCTTTATTGATTGTGGGATTCTAGAAGGCAAGAAAAATGGTCTTAAAGTTTTCTTTCGGCACTCTGTGACTACTTTGGTGGCTGGAAAGAAAGAAAATACTAAAAAAAAAAAACTTTGCTGAATAAATTTTTAACTATCACATAACTCACTATCAAAGAAAAATGTAGTCTTATTTTTCACTGTGGTACTAGTTTAGCAAGAATCGGTAACTCCTTCCCATCCTGCAATAGCTAAGATAATAAAGACTAATCTGTTTCAAGAATAATGACTATTGACATTTAATGAATGGTTATTATGTGCTAGGCATTGTGCTAAATTTTTCTGTGCTTTGTCTTGTTTAATCCTTGCAATAGCTCTATGAGGTCGATACCACTGTTTCATTCAGTTCAGTCACTCAGTCGTGTCCAGCTGTTTGTGACCCCTTGAATCGCAGCACGGCAGGCCTCCCCCCTGTCCATCACCAACTCCCGGAGTTCACTCAGACTCATGTCCATCGAGTCTGTGATGCCATTCAGCCATCTCATCCTCTGTCGTCCCCTTCTCCTCCTGCCCCCAATCCCTCCCAGCATCAGAGTCTTTTCCAATGAGTCAACACTTGGCTTGAGGTGGCCAAAGTACTGGAGTTTCAGCTTTAGCATCATTCCTTCCAAAGAACACCCAGGGCTGCTCTCCTTCAGAATGGACTGGTTGGATCTCCTTGCAGTTCAAGGGACTCTCAAGAGTCTTCTCCAGCACCACAGTTCAAAAGCATCAATTCTTCGGTGCTCAGCCTTCTTCATAGTCCAACTCTCACATCCATACATGACCACTGGAAAAACCATAGCCTTGACTAGACTGTTTCATTGTAGAGTATTTATTAGCTTAACTTGGTGGTGGTGTTGTTGTTTAGTTGCTGAGTCGTGTCCGACTCTTTGTGACCCCATGGACAGTAGCCTACCAGGCTCCTCTGTCCATGGGATTTCCCAGGCAAGAATACTAGAGTGAATTGTCATTCTCTTCTCCAGGGGGTCTTCCTGACCTGGGGATTGAACCTGCACCCCCTGCATTGGCAGACAGATTCTTTTTCATCTGAGCCACTAGGGAAGCCCAGGGGCTACTAGGTGCCTAGTAAATCTTTGAAGAACCATTGTGTATCTTAAGAGCATTCAAAAAAGTCAAATGCATTGCTCTGGGATGTTTGGGTACACTAACAACCCTCTTGATCCCACATTTTGGAGTATAATTTCAAAGATACGAAACAGTAGGCTTTCAGGCAAGAGTTGAAGACCACTGACACTCACGCACACACTGAAGTTTTTGACAACAGTCATTGACAATTCATTCTTTTGTATCTAAGTATTACCTGCTCTGGACTACATCAGTTGTGTATAATGTGTATATGGTTAATGAATAATATTTTGTAAAAAAGACAGACAAATGTAACTCTTCCTGCCATCCATGAAGAAAAGCAACTATTGCTGTCAGCTTAATAGGATATCTCTTGTGCAAGCCCAGTGGACGATGGCATAGTCCCTTTGATTTAGAGCTTACAGGCGACTTGGAAGAAACAAATATGTATGAAGTCTGTATTGTAGCATTATTTTCTAAATGTTTCTTTTGATATGCCATTCCCTCATTCAGGAAATTTCAGTGTCTCCTGTTGCCTATATCCCTGAACCCCTTGATCTAGTTCTCTTGCTTTCATCCCATTGTCTTCCATTCTATCTTTCGTGACTGCCTGCCACCCCATCTAGTTTCATTTCCTATTGGCTGGATATTCTTGGAATCTCAGTATACAGGGATATTTAAGTTATTTCAATTGTCAGTTAACATCATCTTCAAGACCTTTTTAACTTGAAACAAAGAATGGTAAAACACATGTAGCCTGGATGAGCATCACTGAGGTTAACAGGAGTGTTGTAAACAACAGAACATCTTTGTTACAATTCAGTTTACCAGTTGTCAGCACACTCTGGGCTTCCCTGTCCTCTCGCCTACTCTTTACTTGTCCCAACCCCACTCCTATTGAATCATCTAAGTGTTATTTCCACCCTGGAAAATCTCCCAGGTCATATCCGTTAAAAATACTCTCTTCCTCTTAGTCCTGTGGGCTCTAGTGCATACCTAGTTACAACTTAAATATGTTTCATCTGCAGAAGCGTCATCTCATCTTCCTAATTAGATTGTAAATCTGTGGACGTTAAGACCTGTTTCTTTGATGTCCCAGAATCTCCCACAGTAAAAGGGAAGGGAAAGTGGTATTTACAATGTTCCTGCTTAGGCTAGGCACCATGCTAGATTCTTCATCTACATTATCTGGTTCAGTTCTCCCAACCCTGTGAGTTATGTATTATTAACTCCATTTTAGAGACGAGGAAACCAGAGAGTTTAGATGAATTAGAATGCTTGGCCAATACAATTCAATGGCTACTGAATTATTACAAAGATTTTTCTTTGGTCTTCAGCACTCCTGTTAGCCTCAGTTATGCTCATGCAGGCTACATGTGTGTTTGCTATTCTCTGTTTCAAGTAAAAAAAATGCCTCAGAAATGATGTTAACTGACAACTGAGATAATTTAAATCTCCCTGTATACTGAGATCCGAAGAAAATCCAGCCAACAGGAAGTGAAACTGTCACAAAGGGGAAAGCTGGATTGAATTTCTTCTGTTTAGTCCTCTTTAAAGTATTTTACAATGTTTATATATTGGCCAATGGTAATCTTCTTGACATTTATGTTCAGTTCAGTTCAGTTCAGTTCAGTTGCTCAGTCGTGTACAACTCTTTGCGACCCCGTGAACTGCTGCACGCCAGGCCTCCCTGTCCATCACCAACTCCCGGAGTTCACTCAGACTCACGCCCATCGAGTCAGTGATGCCATCCAGCCATCTCATCCTCCTCGTCCCCTTCTCCTCCTGCCCGCAATCCCTCCCAGCTTCAGAGTCTTTTCCAATGAGTCAGCTCTTCACATGAGGTGGCCAAAGTACTGGACCTTCAGCTTCAGCATCATTCCTTCCAAAGAAATCCCAGGGCCGATCTCCTTCAGAATGGACTGGTTGGATCTCCTTGCAGTCCAAGGGACTCTCAAGAGTCTTCTCCAACACCACAGTTCAAAAGCATCTTCTTCGGTGCTCAGCCTTCTTTACAGTCCAACTCTCACATCCATACATTAGTCCAAATATACTCATGAAATCAGTTCAAATTTTATTGCCCTCCTGATCTACACATTCCCTCTACTTTAGCTCTTTATACGATTTTGTCCCCTATCTCAACTCGACTTGTTATTTTCAGCTCTTCTAGACTGGAGTTGGGTAATGATGTTCTGAGGTCTAACAGTATTAGTGACTGCACTTTGAGGTTACTGGGTAGGTTACTGGGTAGGCTGAGTCGTCTAAAGGACAGTTGGTGAAGTCAAGTGGTGAGCAGCCCTGGGGAAGTAGACTGTAGCAGGTCCCAATATTTCTGTAAAATTTTCAGTAATCCCCCCTCTCCTGTGGAATAGATAAGGGAGAGTTGAATAGAGCTGCTGCCATACCCAGGGCCGGAAGTTCAGTATTTGCAATTCTACAGTCATTTTCTTTGAGGACCTTAGAAGGCAGCACACATGCACAGTGATTTATTGTTTTATATCATCCAAATCTTAAGGACACCAATAAATTTTTAAGAGCTTGTCTATTTCCAAGGCTTGTAGCAATGATTCTATATTTATCTCAATATATAATTAACAATAATTTATAAGTAATGGGTTTCATGTTCTGAAGACAAATCACTGGCCTTTCTTTTTTTCTTGTAATCATCATGGCTGGGGGTGGGGTTCTGCACAGTGATTTCCATGACACCCAGTTTGGCATTGTATACTGTCACAATGAGCTCATGATTTCAGGTGAGGAATAAGCAGGAGCACATGAACCCTCAAGCAAAAGAGATGAAATTTTCATCCGAATGTCCTAAAGAATAAAAATGATGGAGATAAAAACAGAAAATATATGACATGGACAAAGTTGTTCCTAACTAGAACATTTTTCAAAGTTTTCTAGGGGCATCAATTGCTCTCTGAGCAAATCGTTTAGTACAGAGCTCTAGTGAGAGCATTAGCAAATGACCCTCTCTGCCTGCAATTAGATTAGTCATGCACTTGTGGGCCAGAATTTATGGTGATTGGTATTCCAGAAGAATCCTTGTGCCGTGCTTTTCAGAAAGGAAATAAAGAAAACTACTAAAACATGCCCCAGTGACTGCAGATTTCTTTTTAAAATTGCTGATTTCTCCTTTCATTATAAAGGTTACTTACATAAAAACGAAGATACAGACAGTAATATAAGTATTCTCAAATTTCAAAGACACTGTTATTGTTATCATGCATGCCATAAGCATTTGTTCCATGTATGTTTTATGCTTTATGTATACATGTTTCATGTATATTATATGTTCTTGATCANCCATCTCATCCTCCTCGTCCCCTTCTCCTCCTGCCCGCAATCCCTCCCAGCTTCAGAGTCTTTTCCAATGAGTCAGCTCTTCACATGAGGTGGCCAAAGTACTGGAGCTTCAGCTTCACCATCATTCCTTCCAAAGAAATCCCAGGGCCGATCTCCTTCAGAATGGACTGGTTGGATCTCCTTGCAGTCCAAGGGACTCTCAAGAGTCTTCTCCAACACCACAGTTCAAAAGCATCTTCTTCGGTGCTCAGCCTTCTTTACAGTCCAACTCTCACATCCATACATTAGTCCAAATATACTCATGAAATCAGTTCAAATTTTATTGCCCTCCTGATCTACACATTCCCTCTACTTTAGCTCTTTATACGATTTTGTCCCCTATCTCAACTCGACTTGTTATTTTCAGCTCTTCTAGACTGGAGTTGGGTAATGATGTTCTGAGGTCTAACAGTATTAGTGACTGCACTTTGAGGTTACTGGGTAGGTTACTGGGTAGGCTGAGTCGTCTAAAGGACAGTTGGTGAAGTCAAGTGGTGAGCAGCCCTGGGGAAGTAGACTGTAGCAGGTCCCAATATTTCTGTAAAATTTTCAGTAATCCCCCCTCTCCTGTGGAATAGATAAGGGAGAGTTGAATAGAGCTGCTGCCATACCCAGGGCCGGAAGTTCAGTATTTGCAATTCTACAGTCATTTTCTTTGAGGACCTTAGAAGGCAGCACACATGCACAGTGATTTATTGTTTTATATCATCCAAATCTTAAGGACACCAATAAATTTTTAAGAGCTTGTCTATTTCCAAGGCTTGTAGCAATGATTCTATATTTATCTCAATATATAATTAACAATAATTTATAAGTAATGGGTTTCATGTTCTGAAGACAAATCACTGGCCTTTCTTTTTTTCTTGTAATCATCATGGCTGGGGGTGGGGTTCTGCACAGTGATTTCCATGACACCCAGTTTGGCATTGTATACTGTCACAATGAGCTCATGATTTCAGGTGAGGAATAAGCAGGAGCACATGAACCCTCAAGCAAAAGAGATGAAATTTTCATCCGAATGTCCTAAAGAATAAAAATGATGGAGATAAAAACAGAAAATATATGACATGGACAAAGTTGTTCCTAACTAGAACATTTTTCAAAGTTTTCTAGGGGCATCAATTGCTCTCTGAGCAAATCGTTTAGTACAGAGCTCTAGTGAGAGCATTAGCAAATGACCCTCTCTGCCTGCAATTAGATTAGTCATGCACTTGTGGGCCAGAATTTATGGTGATTGGTATTCCAGAAGAATCCTTGTGCCGTGCTTTTCAGAAAGGAAATAAAGAAAACTACTAAAACATGCCCCAGTGACTGCAGATTTCTTTTTAAAATTGCTGATTTCTCCTTTCATTATAAAGGTTACTTACATAAAAACGAAGATACAGACAGTAATATAAGTATTCTCAAATTTCAAAGACACTGTTATTGTTATCATGCATGCCATAAGCATTTGTTCCATGTATGTTTTATGCTTTATGTATACATGTTTCATGTATATTATATGTTCTTGATCATTTACTTTATAAACTACTGGAGAGAAAAACTTATATACCCTTCTATCTCTGGCTACATAGGATGCTATTATTATTGTCATTGTCATCATCTATGTCATTATCATTTACACACAGTGGATCCTCTGTAAATAATTATCAGTGTTTTAAAAGTAATTATTGATATTGAAATGAACGTTGGGGTACATGTATCTTTTTCAGTTTTGGTTTCCTCAGGGTATGTACCTAGTAGTGGAATTCCTGGGTCATATTAGGCTTCCCTGGTGGCTGAGAGGATAAAGCGTCTGCTTGCAAAGCAGGAGACCCGGGTTCGATCCCTGGGTTGGGAAGATCCCCTGGAGAAGGAAATGGCAACCCACTCCAGTATTCTTGCCTGGAGAATCCCATGGATAGAGGAGCCTGGCGGGCTATAGTCTACAGGGTTGCAAAGAGTTGGACACGACAGCGACTTCACACACACACATGGTGGTTTTATTCCTAGTTTTTAAAGGAATCTCCATACTGTCTTCCATAGTGTCTGTATCAGTGCTTTAAAATTTGATTTAGAGACTTCAGCAGAAAAGATGCTTTATATGTTTGGAAAGTAAGACTTGAGAAGGGTAATTAGTTATTCAGTCTAGTGAATTGTGTGTGTCCTCATCCTATGTCGACACAAGATGATTCTGTTTCAGCCATCACATTGGACTCGACTGATCAGTACAGTCTCTGTCCAGAAAACAGCAACTGTGATGGCCATGCTGCTATTTCTGGATTGCAGTATGGCACTGCCCTGCAACAACACTCACCATGTTGACTCATCTGACCAAACACTATTGTCCTTGAGATTTGAGGAATCCTTCTGCTCCTCAAGATGTGGGCAGAATTACCTCTTTTACACATCCCTCAGAAGGCAATGGCACCCCACTCCTGTACTCTTGCCTGGAAAATCCCATGGACAGAGGAGCCTGGTGGGCTGCAGTCCATGGGATCGCTAAGAGTCAGACATGACTGGGCGACTTCACTTTCACTTTTCACTTTTATGCATTGGAGAAGGAAATGGCAACCCACTCCAGTATTCTTGCCTGGAGAATCCCAGGGACGGGGAAGCTTGGTGGGCTGCCATCTATGGGGTTGCACAGAGTTGGACACGACTGAAGCAACTTAGCAGCAGCAGCAGCAACATGGACCAGATACCTAAAGTACTGAGAGTTTAGTGGGAAACTGTATATTAATATAATATACAACTACAATAATGCACATATGTAAGGTAAAAAACAGCACAGACAGCCTTGATGTTTGACATTTATCTAGGTGTTATATGAGAATTGTTACAATGAGAAATGTTGTATGAATGTTTTTGGCCTAATTAACACTGATATGATCAAAGCCTAATAAAGTAATAGGTGTTTCTACTGTTGACACTTTTGTTCTCAAATTGTTTAAGAACTCTTGATGAACCAGAGCTTCACATGATTATTAAGGCTATTAATTAAAGAGCCAACAATTTATTTAAAGGTTAGAGATTGTGTTGATTACTATATGAAAAATATCTGTATACTTATTAAAGATTTATTTTCTTTACCTTTGTCAGTTTTTAAGAATTATAATTTGCTCGTGTTTAAGAAATATATTCTGATATGAGAAACCTGTATGAGTTCCAGGTAATTCTAGGCTATACCTTTACATTTCAGATGTTGCCTTATATCACGATTTGGGAATGGCTTCTCAGGTGGTACAGTGGTAAAGAATCCACCTGCCAATGCAGGAGATGTTGGAGACCTGGGTTCAATCCCTGGGTTGGGAAGATTCCCTGGAGGAGGAAATGGCAACCCACTCCAGTACGCTTGCCTGGAAAATTCCATGAACAGAGGAGTCTGGCAGACTACAGTCATGGGGTCACAAAGATTTGGGAATAATTGTACAAATAGGATCATTTATGGAGCAGACACTGTTATGTTCCAGGCACTGTTATGTTCCAGGCACTGTACAAAGGGATTAACAGGCTGCTTCCCAAGTGTGGTCCACAGATCAACTGCAGAAGCATCACCAGGGAGCTCCGTGGAAAGGCAGACTCTTCTGCCCCACCCCAGACCTGCAGCCTCAGAATGCCTACTGGAATGAGCTCTCCATCTCCTTGTGTTCAGTAGAGTCTGAGAAGCATGGCTTTCACATTTCATTTCAAAGTCCTCACCGCAGTCCTGCAAGTTCAGAGACATCACTGTGTGGGGTCACAAAGCTAGTAAGAGGAGGCGCTCTTTACTGGCATTTGGCCCTGTTTCCATACCTAGTTATACCCTTCACTTGTTGAAGCCGGACCCGTTCTTAACTGTACAGCTCAGACTCTAATATCTCAATCAAATTTTTCTTAATGCCTCCTGCTGCAAGTAACCTTTTCCCATTTAAATCTCTCACAGTACTTTGATTTTTGTCTGTTTTTTCCATACAGCATGGTATTGTCCTCATGGCATCCATGAGGAGAGAAACTGTCTTTCCTGGCTTGCATAGTCTATTACACCAAGAGCAGCAATTGCCGTATAGTATGTGCTGTGCTGTGCTGTGCTCACTCGCTCAGTCGTGTCCGACTTTTAGCAACCCCATGGACTGTAGCCTGCCAGGCTCCTTGTCCATGGAGATTTCCAGGCAAGAATACTGGAGTGGATAGCCTATCCCTTCTCCAGGGGACCTTCCCAAAGCAGGAACCGAACTGGGGTCTCCTGCATTGCAGGCGGATTCTTTACCAGCTGAGCTACCAGGGAAGTCCATAATATGTGCTTGAATAAATTAATGATTGCCTTTGCCCTTTAGGTAAAGTCATTGTATAGTTCATTAGGACAAGTAAATTCAGTTTGACATATTAACAGTTGCTTATTGCCTCAAGGTTATTACTATCTGGCTCACACTGTTATCAATACTGATAATTCCTACCGTGTGTACAGGATTTTATAACTTAAAAAGTACTTTAACACCTCTGATACTTAATCCTCCCTACAATCTTGTGTCATAAGAATTCTATTATCCCCATTTTATAGATGTAGAAATTCATGCTTATAGAAATTAAGTGACCTGCAAAAATATTACAGGGAACACCATGGAACAAACTTAAAGTCATCTGATTCCAAGGCTTGCACTCTTTCTGGTGTCTTTTAAAAGCAGAAACATGTGTCTTATATGAAAATCAAGGTCCATTTTCTCAAATGATACTTGTAGTAGAAGCCCTCCAATATAATATACATTTATCTTGAGATATTTTTTTGTCAGATGAAGACATTGAAATCAGAGATGTAAGAAAGGAAAAATCAACAGGATTTGGTAATTGGTTAATAAGGTACTGGAGAGGATATGGGAGGAATAGAGTTTAAAGGGAGCCCAGATTTGGAGCTCTAATGGATGGTGCTGCTGATTCAACAGGCATAGTCTGGGGACCTGGGAAAGATAACGCAGGGATTAGGGAGAGAGGTCAGGGCTCACTGGGTCCTCTTTCCTGCTTCTGTAGTATGAGTTTCATATGCTAAGGTAGGTCTCTGAGTGATTGCACTGTGCCACGTCACGTGAAAAAACTGTTAGTCTCTCAGTCATCTCCGACTCTTTGTGACCCCATGGACTGTAGCCTTCCAGTCTTCTCTCTTCATGGGATTTCCCAGGCAAGAATACTGGCTGCTGCTAAGTCACTTCAGTAATGTCCGACTCTGTGCGACTCCATAGACAGCAGCCCACCAGACTCCCCCATTCCTGGGATTCTCCAGGCAAGAACACTGGAGTGGGTTGCCATTTCCTTCTCCAATGCATGAAAGTGAAAAGTGAAAGGGAAGTCTCTCAGTCCTGTCCGACTCTTAGCGGCCCCATGGACTGCAGCCTACCAGGCTCCTCTGTCCACGGGATTTTCCAGGCAAGAGTACTGGAGTGGGGTGCCATTTCCTCATCCAGGGTATTTTCCTGACCCAGGAATTGAACCCTTGTCTCTTGCATTGCTGGCAGCAGATTCTTTATCATCTGAGCCACCAGGGAAGCCCACCCTGTCATATGAGTGAGAATTAACCTTGGTTGTTTCAAGTCACTGAAGAGTTGGGAATTGTGGGTAACTACAGTGTGATCTCTATTCTCGGTTACCTGACTCGGAGGTATGGAAGGAGAACTCTCTATAAGTAGTTGGTTGAGTGAGGAAGCAATTCAGGTTCTCGATTTTATACTCTGTTGTAATTTCTTTCCCTCTTCTCCTCACTGTTTTGAAAGAAAACTCTGTGAATCAGATTTATAAGAACAGCAGCTGGAAGCTTTGCTGGTTTTTCACTTATCCAGAAGTTTAGGCTTTTCACCTAATTGTTAATGGCACATAGTAGAAAGATCTGAGATCTGAAGTTAGAAGACCTGAGTTACAATTTTGGTCCTGGTTTTCTATAGCTCTAAACTAAGGCAAGTCACTTAACTTGTCTGAAAGCAATTTATTAATCTAAAAGCTGGCGAATAAAGCTATGCAATTTAAATGATTGTTAAGAGCCAATGAGTTTCTCTGGATCAAAGTGGCTTATAAGTTTCAATATTCTATGTGGACACACTTATTATTAGTGTAAGAGTGAACAAAAGACAAAATGAAGAGGAGCTGGCATTGTAAAAATTTACTTTGAATTATTATGTTTTAAGAATTAATACATATTTTAAAAATTATTGACATCAGGATGATGCAGTATTGACCACAAATCAGAGCTAGTGATTTTCTGAAAATAATGGCTCTCATTTATTGAACCCCTACTGTGCACCAGGCCTGTGATACACACTTTGCATACCTTGATTTCAGTATAATAATGACCTCTGTCACTTACTTTTAAATAAGAACAAAACAGATCTTTAATTTATGGAAGTAAAGATAAGTTGATTCTAACTGTTTATGCTTTGCTTCTTTATGTATTTTTTAATTTAATTTTTTTACTTTCCCTACAAATCTATATACCCACAGTTACTATATCTTTAAAATGATTTTTAAAAGGAATGTCTTAGCACTCATTTCTGGTGTATGCAGCCCATCATACCTTGTGGGAGACAAGACTGTTCAGTGGACAGGCCTGGGGTGAGATGAGGTAGGTGCCCTGCCTAGGGAACAACATTTAAGGAAGCACTACTCTCATTTCACGTCCTCGAGAATGAGTGCCTCCTTAAATACTGTCTACTAGACACTCATCTTGCATTACTTTAGTTCCAGCCATGTTTGCCCCCACCCCCACCACCCCATTACAGCCTTGCCAAAAAATTAACCAAAAGAATCCCCTAAAATGTCCTAATATGTACATATTTCTTTTTAAAAGTTTAAAGTCTTTATCAGTTTTACATAATACTTAGTACCATTGTAAGATTTGGAACTTAATATTAAGAACAGTGCACACATAAGATAGACCAGTAGGTCAGGACCCACTAAGAAATATTGAGATGACAGAAACCAGGTGGCTCAGTGGTAAAGAATCCACCTGCCAGTGTAGGAGGAGCAAGAGATGGGGGTTTAATCCCTGGGTCGGGAGTATCCCCTGGTGGAGGAAATGGCAACGCATTCCAGTATCCTCGCCTGGAAAATCCCAAGGGTTGAGGAGCCCGGTGGGCTACAGTTCATGGGGTTGTAAAGAGTCAAATATGACTGAGCACAGCACAGAGCAAAGAGCAGAAATCACAAGCCCACAGATAAATTTGATCAAAGACTCAGCACAGATGGAATTTTTCTGAGTGTGTTCTGAGTATAGGCCCTACCGGCCAGATGGGTTCCTTCTTTTAAGTCATGGGATTTCCTTAGAGAAGTAAGCCACCATCTCTGTTTCCTTTCCCTTCACTGTTGCTATCGTTCAGTCTCTGAGTTGTGTCCGACTCTTTGTGACCCCAAGGACTGCAGAATGCCAGACTTCCCTGTCCCGCACTATCTCCCTGAGTTTGCTCAAACTTATGTCCATTGAGTGGGCGATGCCATCCAACCGTCTCATTTTCTGTCACCGCCCCCTTCTCCTCCTACCCCTGATCTTTCCCAGCAGTAGGTCTTTTCCAATGAGTCAGCTGTTTCCATCAGGTGGCCAAAATATTGGAGTTTCAACTTCAGCATCAGTCCTTTCAATGAACATTCAGGGTTGATTTCCTTTAGGATTGACTGATTTGATCTCCTTGCTGTCCAAGGGACTCTCAAGAGTTGTCTCCAGTACCACAACTCGAAAGCATTAATTCCTCAGTGCTCAGTCCTTCTCCGTGGTCCAACTCTTCACTGTTAGATGGCCAGATTATCCTGTAGGTTATGGACAATTGTTTTCTTTCACTTTTCCATATTTTCCTTTTTTTCTTTAATAATTATATATTACCTTGCAATAAACATATTTACAATTAAACACTGAATTGGACATAAATTGTTATTGGTTGCTTCTGGCCTCGAATGAATATTTCACACAAGTTCCTCTGCCTGCCTCTTTTCCCCCTCTTGGGTTCTCATTTAGCATATTTTATTTTATTTTTGTCATTAGAATACTTGCCATGAAATCTACCCTCTGGGGTCACACAGTCAGACATGACTGAAGCAACTTAGCAGCAGCAGCAGAAAATAATATAGAAGTTTCTCAAAAAATTAAAAGGAAAAAATAGAGGTACTAAATGATCTAGCAAATCCACTTTTGGGTATTTATCCAGGATCTTGAAGAGGAATTGAAGTGAAGTGAAGTGAAATTCTCAGTCATGTCTGACTCTTTGTGATCCCATGGACTATAGAGTCCATGGAATTCTCCAGGCCAGAATACTGGAGTAGGTAGCCATTCCCTTCTCCAGGGGATCTTCTCAACCCAAGGATCGAACCCAGGTCTCCTGCACTGCAGGCAGATTCTTTACCAGCTGGGCCACCAGGAAAGCCTGAAGAGGAATTAGCAGTCTCATTGTAGCATTATTCATAATAGCCAAGATGTTGAAGCAACTTAAATGCCCATCAATAGATTAATGGGAAATGTGGTATATGCATTCAATGGAATATTATTCAGCCTTAAACAAGAAGAAAGTTCTATCATTTACAACAACATGAATAAACCTGGAAGACATTATCTAAGTAAAATAAGCCAGTCACAGATTCTCCGTCTGTTGTCAAGGTCAGTGAGCTTTCCCTCTCACCAAAAACCAAGCCTTCATTGTGTGCATTGGTTCTCATGCCCTCGTTTCTCCTCTTCTGTAACTCATGTTTTTATCTTTCCCATATCATTTCTCTCAACATGCACACATGCTCTCTCCCATATCTAAAACCATCTTTTTGGATCTCCCATTTTCTCTTGGTCCACCGTTCCATTTATTTTACCTTAACTGCTAAGACCTCAAAATTGGCCTTAGGCACTGTCTTCACTTCCTCAGTGTCCTTTCTGTCTTCCACAGCATCCTTCTGGCCTCGTACCTCATTGAAATGACTCCAGTCAAGGTCACAGTTGACCTCCATGGTGTTAAATCTGAAGGACATTTGTCTCTTTTCAGCTTGTTCCTATGCTTAGTAGAATTCAACACAGATGACGACTCTCTTTTCCTTGAAACATTTTCATTTCCAGTATCCCATTCCTTTATATTCATATTTGTTTGTCTGTTTCCTACCTTAGTGGCCGTTCAGCTGCTATCTTTTTTGCCGATGTCTCCCTCTCGGTGAAATTGGATCCTAGGACTCCTTTTCAACTCTAAGCATGTTTTCTACCATGGGTGATCACCCAGTGCATGTTTTTGAATACGAACTGTCATCTTATGCCTCCCTATCATGTATCTTTAGCTCTGCGGTCTCTCTTAATCTTCCTATAGCTAACTTCCAACTTGACGTTGCCATTTGAATATGTAATAGTTGATTCACAACTCCAGTGACCTGAACAGCAAGACTTGTGGAATCTACCTCCAAATCATACTTTGAATCTAGAAGTTTGGACTATGTAGTAGCTTCTGGAAGACATCAATAATCTTCTAAATGGTCTCACTGCTTCCATTCTTACAGTTACACACTTCCACTTCTATTTTCCAGGCAGCAGGCAAAGTAATCTTTTGAAAATGGAAATTAGGTCATCTCCTAATTAAAACTTTGGGGTATCATTTTGGTCTCAGCTTAAATGTCACCTCCTCGCAAAGGCTTTCCCTAACACACAGTTTCAAGTAGCACTTGAGTCTCTCTGTCACACGGTCCTGTTTTATTGTCATCACTGCATTTACCGATGACTGATGGCTGCCTGTTTGCATACATGCATGCTAAGTCACAGCAGTGTGTGATGCTATGGATTGTAGCCTGCCAGGCTCCTCTGTCCATAGAATTCTCCAGGTAAGAATACTAGAGTGGGTTGCCATGCCCTCCTCCAGGGGGTCTTCCTGACCCAGGGACTGAACGTCTCTTGCATCTCCCGCACTGCACCACCCGGGAAGCCTAGTCACCTGTTTCCTTACATGCAATCACCATGAATATAGGGAGGTTGTCTGTTTTCATTGTCTTTGCCCCACTGCAGTGTTTGGAACATAGTATATGCTAAAAGAGTAACTGAACAAATGATTGAATGAATTTATTCAGCAACATCTCTTGTAATAGGTGGTGAATTTTGGGGGGGATGTGTCTATATAACAACTTGTTTAGAAGATTTTTCAATTTCTTTGGAAAATCAGTTTAGTCTTTCCTCAAAGTAGCTGGAGTGATTCATTTAACAGCTTCACTCACATTTATGATATGATGGTATTTTACGAGGATATTACTTTATGCGTGTCACCTGGAGGCCAAAAGAAGCACCATCTTTGTAATGCTTTTTTATAATTATCATACATAACTTTAGGCCTCCCTGATAGCTTAGATGGTCAAGTATCTGCCTGCAGTGCAAGAGACCTGGGTTTGATCCCTGGGTCAGGAAGATTCCCTGGAGAAGGAAATGGCAACCCACTCCAGTACTCTGGTCCAGAGAATTTCACGGACAGAGGAGACCAGTGGGCTATAGTCCATGGGGTCGCAAAGAGTCAGACATGACTGAGTAACTAACACTAATATATAACTTGATATTCTTAAAAAAAAAAAAAAGAAAAACTTGGAACCCTATTATGAGAATTTTTATTTTTGCATGAGTTTTGATGTCTTCATATTTCATTTGCTCACCTAAACATTTTGTAAGTGTGATGTTGGTCATTTCAATCCAAATGACTTGTGGGCATGTCACATATGATCTTCATCCCTAAACAGCTATCTATCTCCAAATTCTATTTTTCTCGCTATGTGAATACCGAATATCTAAACCACAAAGTATAATGACGTCACCTGTCTTTGAATACCTATACAGTTAGTAGAAGAGGGCTTCGCCTCAGTGTACTGCAACTGCTCAATTTCAAATTGAGCCTCAAACCACCTTGGTTTGATGTTTACCGGTAGCCATGAAAGAGATAACATTTCTGTCCTTTCCCCCAGCGTAGGCACTCTCTCACTACATCTCTGTTGGGTTATGTCTCTGCCTTCGTGTCCAAGTGGCTTCATGAAGAGCCTTTCCTAGGGGTGGTCTGTCTGCCCTTCAGAGAAGCTTCGTCTTCTGAGGTTCCAGACTAAGTTTCCTCTCTAGTACAGCTAGAATTTCAGCCCAGCACAGGGAATGCCACATCCTTATCACTGTTTGGAGTGACTGTTGTTCAGCAGAAGACACGGGCATTATCTATCTTTGTCTTCCCCCAGCTAATAGCCCAGGGTGTAGTGGGTCAGACAGGCCTTTAACATTTGCAGCTGTTACATTTGTCTGTGCTGGGTTAACTCCTTACGCTGGCCTGGCCCTCACTGTGTTCAGAACCTTGACTCTCCTCACCATTCTCATCATCCAAATTTATTTAAGGATGAAACTATTAGAAACACAATTGGTGAATTAATGTCATAGGGACTGCTGCTGGCAGCTCATCTATTTTTGATATGCCACTCAGACAAATGAAACATAAGCCACCCAGAACAAGGGGACCTTTTGACACTTCAAAGGAAACCCCTATGGGTGGCTTCCTCTTGAAGCCACACTAAACTGGCTCAATCTCCTCAGCTGGAAGCTGCCAATGTCTCATTAACCCCTAAAAAGGCCCGGCATGAGCTTTTCTTTTCAGCTATAATTATGCCATGCACTCCTGTTATGCTGCATGGAATCGCAACACTGTCACCCGTACATTATAAACATCCACCCTAATTGAAAAGCGGATTAGACTCTGTGTTAATTAGCCCAAAAGCCCGCCCACTTGCATGCATTATGATTGCCTCTTAAATACTGAGGATGTTGAAATCCCTCAGAAAGACAAGGCAGACTTAATTGCAATAACCTGCAAATTAAGTTTAATTTACTTTAAATTTACCGGTTTAGCAGGCTCATTTGATGGTGTTAATGGTCTAGCAAATTAATTATCTGAATTAGTCATGCCTGGTGGAGTTTTGCAGCCGAATACATTGTACCGTGGCCTATTAATAACAGACAAACAGGACAGGATTAATGAGGAGATGATGCTCGAGTTCTTAGGAAGAAAAAGGATCTTACATGAATTCAAACATAATCACCAAAGTGCAAATACAGAGCCAGAATATAAACAAACTGAGATTTATTACACTTCGTGGCATGCCATCCAGGAGAAACAGTAAAACATGACTGGTGAAATATCAGCCAGCAAGAGCCCTATTCTCTGTGCTCTGCACAGGTCCCTTCACCACAAACTGCTTCCTGCTGGCAAGCATGTGTGACTGCCATGGATAGGCAGTGCATGGCAGAGGTGGAATGGGTAGGTCAGTTAGAAAAGGCTTCCCCCAGGTTAATTCTGATGCGCTCTTAGTAGTTTATTATGTGTAAAGATGCTTTCTGGTACCCACTTGTAACCATCCTCTTTGGCCAAATCAGAGTGCTACACTGCCTCTCTTATCTTTGTCCCAGTCCTTGTCTGTCTAGATTGGATGAGGGAAATTTAGGGAGAGGGAGATTGAGGAAGATGGGAGTGCAGACATTAGGGAGACTTTTAGAGCATTCACACCTTTGGAGAATCTTCTAGATTCACCCTTCTAGAAGGATCATAAGTGAACCTTATTCCTTTTGTATCCCCAGATCCTAAGACAGGGCCTGGAACATAGTAGAGGCTTAAAAGCTTATATATATATATATATATATATATTTTTTTTTTTTTTTAATGGCTGAAACACAGTATTAGCATAGAGACAGTTTTGGAAGAAGAATGACTCAGCTTAGAAAATATTGCTGGGTACCACTCCTAAGCAAGACAGAATTTCCCCGAAAGTCCTGTGCCAGTGCTTCTGTTGTTTATAGTTAGGCTTTCTCCATTTGTGTTCTGAACACACACACACACACACACACACACACACGCACACAGAATTTCTGTCCTCCATCCCCAGCAGAAAGAAATCGCCTCTGGGTGTCAAACTAATAATCTTTGACTGGCTTGAACTGAATATGGCCATGCAGTGATTGACCTCAACACACCAGATTATTGATTGGGCTGGAGATGCCTGAGCCATCATTTTCTTGGAGCAGTCACCGCTTTTGTCTTCATCCATCCACAGCTGTCACACTGTGTTGAGCCATTGAAAGAGCCACATTTGCATCCCCTATGCATTTATGCTTCTCTGTTTAAAATAAAAATGCCACCACTTGAAAGGGAGGCTGAACCGTTGATTCTGGTTTTTAAAAAATTATCTCATTAAAAGCCAAGGGTATGGGTTTGGTTGGGAATGGTGGGGGCAGACATGCAGAATATGCAAACTTGCTTTATGGGGCGTATTTAATTTGGGGGGAAAAATAATGAGAATAAAAATTGTTTCAATATGTTTTCTGTATTGTGTCAGTATATCACACAGCTCCTTTCTGGAGTCACATTTGCTGTGAGGGCGGTTGGGTGTTTTGCTGTTTTTGTTGTTGTCGTTCTCTGTTGAATTACAATTTGCAGCAGTAAATGAAACTGGCACAAAAGCAGGTGTTATTAAAACTGGGCAGGAAAAGGACAATAACAACATAATTCCACTTTAAAGGCCGATATGTGTATGGTGGAAATGACTTTGGTTGGACCCCATAGGGAATAGAAAACACACCATAAAGAAAATGGATTTCAGTGACACATAAACAAAAGGCAAATGACTAATATATTTACATATAACATGTGGTGTATTCATTGCACACCGTGGTGACAGAATTGTTTATTTCATTTATAATTTATACAGCAAAATCTTATTAAATGTGTAACTAGTTTGCCAGATGATAATATACGTAGGAGATTAGGCTTCTATTATAGAAGGTCATTAACAACAAAAGATTTTCATTTGTGAGTTAATTTTTTCCCCAGTTCATTCTTTTCAGCAGTGTATGCTCTGAATAGAAGCCTGTCTCTTTTCAATCATGGTGGCACTATGGAAAGAAGAGGGTGCTTGGAAAATTCTGGAGAAGAGTGCCTGCTGGCCAAAATAAGACTTCTCTTCTGCTAGTCCCTAGAATACCAGCCTTCAGAACAGATAAAGGGCTTCCCCGGTGGTTCAGTGGTAAAGAATCTGCCTGCCAATGCAGGAGACATGGGTTCAGTCCCTGGTATGGGAGGATGCCACATGCTGTGGAGTAACTAAGCCCACGCGTCATAGCTATTGAGTCTGTGCTCTAGAGCCTGGGAGCCGCAACTACGGAGCCTGGGAACTGCAACCTCTGAGACTACACACTGCCAGCTATTGAAGCCTGTGTGCCCTGGAGTCGGTGCCCCACAACAAGAGAAACCACCACAATGAGAAGCCCGCGCAGCAACAAAGACCCAGCACAGCCCAAAATAAAATTAATTATTCAAAAATTAGCCTTTAAATAAAAAAAAGGATAATTGATGAGTGTGTATGAACTTCAAGGTGGTTTTAGAGATCCTAGAAAAATTTTTCTCCTATAAACAAAATTCTGTCAAAGCCCAGAAACACCAGAATTTGAGAGCTGATAGCAATTGCTTCCAAGACTGGAGTCCTGTGAGTAAGTGTTGTAAAAAACGATTTCACTGTACTGCCTTTTTTCTGACGGGCCATCAGGTTAGGGGCTTTAAAGAGAGTCCAAACACTAAGGGGGCATGCAGTTTTACAGAAGAGAATCTTCCTCAGGATATTAACTGAACAGGGTTATTATTTTTTTTTTTTGGCTTCTAACACAAAAGTGTATACATAGTTTCCTGTGTGACACAGTAGTACTCTGTCCTCCTTCTCATTATTTTCAGAACAAGAGAACCATCCCCCCTTTAGAATTTTCCTTCATGCAGTGTTGTTTAATGAGGATGAAACCATTTCAGAATGTTTCTAGTGAATCCCATTCCAAGTCAGGAGAAGATGCTACTGAGGGGCAACAGGATGGGTGGGGTTTGGGGTGGGGGTGTGGAGGTGAGGTGGCAGAGAAATGCTTTTAAACAATAAAATGTATTTTGCTTTCAAGCCTCGAGCTGTCAGGCTTCATTCCAAATAATGTATACTGACAGTTCATAGCTACCCTTAAAAACTGTGGGAAGCTTTTGCAGTTGCAAACTAGTGTGATAAAACATGAAAATACTTTATTCAGGTAAAGTGGAAATAGCTGTTCAGCCTGGTTAAGTTACACAGAAACCTTTTTCTCTCTAAATTAATGTACTGTGCAAATATCTTGCCTGTGACACCCTAGCTGTCCACTTACTAAAAGCCCTTTCAGTGAGAACCGCATTTCAGTGCATCAGAGCATTAGTGAGTGCTCTGAACTCAAAGCCAGAGAAACTTACATTCAAAGCAAAGATGTGAGGAAGTGGGTCTTCGTGTTGTCGATAATAAGTGGAAAATGCAGAGAACACATATGTATTCAGTCTCTACTCTTGGCCTGGGAGAAGACAAAGAATTACTGTTTTATTTGTTGTACCTTTTTTCATTCATTGGTTCCATAATTGCTCAAAAGAGGAGCAGGCAATTCAAGAGCATCTACCTTTGGTTGCCAGAGTGTCAAAATAACAGCAGCAACAGCAACAGAGGGAAAAAAAAATTTAATAGAAACAATGATGCTCTTTTCTTTGATTGAGACTCAATGTAGCCAGTGGTGTGATAAGAATATCACACCTAGTGTGAGGGTATCCAGGTTCAATTAACAGATATATGGAGTCTAGAATCTAGGCGGTGATATTACTCCTCAGATCCCATCTGGACTAATGTGCTCAAACCTGGGCCTGAGAGATCCAAACAAACTAGCTACTATTTAAAGAAGAGTGAAAGAGGTGGTAGTAAAATATGAAATCGTTACTTGAGGAGTTTAGGGAACAGGAAAAGTTAGTAGGAGCTGATAGGGTGCTTCGAAGACTGGAGTCCTGTGAGTAACTGTTGTAAAAAAAAGATTTCACAGTACTGCCTTTTTTCTGATGGGCCATTAGGTTATTTAAAGAGAGTCCAGACACTAAGGGTGTTAAATGTAAAATTTAATAGAAGAACTTAAACAGAGAGTTTAAGTTCTAGCAGAAGATTCTTGCAGGTCACTTGGAGGTTTTGTAGAGGCTTTACAGTAGCATATTTTCTTCCTTACTGAGTCATAGTAATTGCAGTAATAATAGAAATAATTATACTGTTTTTAAGCTTACAAACTTTTTACAAATAAAATTTTATTTAGTAATTCAACACCTTGAGGAGAAATTATTATAACCTCTGCTATACAAATGAGCAAATGGACTCAAAGTAACAAAATTCCTTGCTGAGAAGGGTAGAGATAATAAAGAAAAGTCTTGGGACTCCAAGTCTGCTGATTCCAAATCATAACGAGTAGCTGGGCCAGATTGTCTATAAGATTCTTTTTAATCTTCAGCTTTTATGATTTCAGTAAGGTTAGAGGTTTTGTAAAATGCTCTTCTTATTCATCCATTTATTTAGGCAAGCTCTTATTAAATTACCAAGTGTCAAAAACTGGGAAGGTACTCATGCTTGTAATATGAATAAGGTATGATCGGTTCCACTGACGATCTTGTCTTGTGAAGGGGAGCCAGGGGATCATTAGGATGTTATGTGATGGGAAGGGATACACTATAGGAAAAGCTAAGAGAGAAATTCTAGTCAGGCTACGTCATGAAGACTGAAAAGAGAAAATGGAACGAAGACCAGGTGGGAACTGGAGGACACTTTGGACAGAATTCCTTAAATGTCCTTGGGATCTGAATTCAGTGAATTTATTTGTGCCTTTGTAGCTTGGAGAAGGCAATGGCACCCCACTCCAGTACTCTTGCCTGGAAAATCCCATGGATGCAGGAGCCTGGTAGGCTGCAGTCCATGGGGTCGCTAAAAGTCGAACACGACTGAGCAACGACTTCACTTTCACTTTTCACTTTCATGCATTGGAGAAGGAAATGGCAACCCACTCCAGTGTTCTTGCCTGGAGAATCCCAGGGATGGGGGAGCCTGGTGGGCTGCTGTCTATGGGATCGCACAGAGTCAGACATGACTGAAGTGACTTAGCAGCAGCAGCAGGGTGACCTTTGTAGGCTCTTCTGAGTTTGCCCAGGCCTTTCTTGGTTTTAACAATGAAAGTTCACTATTTTATGAACCTGTCATTCCTAGGAAAGCCAGAATGTTTGTCATCCTACTTTAGGTTTAATGCTGGACACATGCAGTAAAGGTAAAAGTCATGTGAAGGGTTCCAAACAGAGGTGGACTTTGATAGAAGAAGCATAAAGCAGGACTGAAGTACATTTGTTATTGCTAAAATAATCAGTTTGGTACATTTTTCCCCTCTATTTTCATAAGAACTAAATGCTAGGTGATTTCTGAACACTCAGTTGATAATACAAGAAATAGAGTAAAATAAACACCCAATTGATCACTAGTCACATTTGACATTTATCACTATTTTCTAGCACCATTTAATACATGAGTTATCTTTTTTGGTAAGTAAATATTATAGATAGTATTCAGGAGACTCCAATAAAACACATCCATAATTTGAGATTCTAGAAAATGGCTGCCTTCTAAAAACTAAAGTTGTAAAAAGCCAACAAAAAGGTATTGAATGGATATCTGTGAGAATCTTACCCTAAAAGATGTATACTAACCTGTGAGATTTGAGAAATATCCAAGCCGTATCAAGGTGATTAGAAAGTATATTCAAGTCTGATATGTAGGTTTGCTGTAGAATAGTAGGTTAACTAACAGTGAAGTGTGGGAATGAAATCCAGAAAGATGATATTAATATGTCATATTTCTGGAATCCTCAAAGGAGAAAGTGCATAGTTCGGCTAATTTATGTTCTGAGTGACAATAATGTAACAGCCCTTACACATTCACCAACTACCAGCTTAACTCTTTTCTGATTTCACATAGATGTTTGACTTTCCATGAACAGTTTCCATGGGTAATTGACAGCCATTATACTAGACTGTAAGCTTTGTGAGGGCAGAAAATGTGTCTGTCTTATCTACTTTTGTTTCTATGTGTCTAGGATAGGAGATGGTGCAAAATGGACCATGGTTACTATTGGTTGTGTGTAATGGAGAGAGCTTTCTTTTTATTTTCTGGTCCCTCTCATGTTTGATTAGCTTGCCTGGAGAATCCCAGGGACGGGGGAGCCTGGTGGGCTACCGTCTATGGGGTCGCACAGAGTCGGACATGACTGAAGCGACTTAGCAGCAGCAGCAGCTTTGAGTTATTGACAATCTCGGGTTTGGAGTTCTGTGGACCAGACTGTTGTGGACTGAATTGTATTCTGCCCCTCATCCCCATCTCAGGCTTCTCTAGTAGCTCAGCCAGTAAATTATCCACGTGCAATGCAGGATACCTGGGTTTGATCTCTGGATTGGGAAGATTCCCTGGAGAAAGAAATGGCAACCGACTCCAGGATCCTTGCCTGGAAAATTCCATGGACAGAGGAGCCTGGCAGGCTATAGTCCCTGGGGTCGCAAAGAGCTGGACATGTCTGAGCGACCGACATATATACCCACCTTCCACAAATTCATATTTGAAGTCCTAACCCTTTATACTTCAGAAGGTGACTGCATTTAAAGATAAGATATTTAAAGAGGTAATTTAGATAAAATGAACTTTCTGGGATGTGTCCCTTGTGACTGATATCCTTATAAGCAAAAGAGACTGGGACACAGACAGGCACAGAGGGAAGGCCATGTGAGCGTACAGGGGAAGGTGGCCATCTGCAAGTCAAGGAGGGAGGCCTCAGAAGAAACTAACTTGTCAACATCTTGATCTTGGCCTTCTGATGTTTAAATCATACTGTCTGTGGTACTTTGCTAAGACAGTCCCAGTAAACTGATACACAAGGCCAGTCTTCCCTTCTGCGAGGGAAGTTCTATTCTGTTCTCTTTCTTTGACACATCTGTTCAGTCACAGAGTAAATGATGGTTAAAGGAAAATACTACTAGATCTATTTTTTTAGATAACCACATTACAGCTCAAAATGGCTAGAAGTTAAATTAATTTCAAACATGAATGAGCAACTCATTTATTACTGTTTTTTAAAAGTTTATTTTTCAGAACATTATTTCTAGAAGATAAGTGGAAAAAAGAATTCTAAGATCAAATATGTTTGGAAACACTGCAAAAATTCCTTACTCTTAGCTAGCCACACAGTTTGTTAGCATATTAGGGACTCTAAATGATACTGTATTAATTTTGTTAAATCGAGTATTTGCCAAAGTTTTTGACCGAGAATTTATTTTCCTATGAGAGACATCTCAGAAAATCTAGCACAATGAGTATTCTGTTGACAACATTTGACAATATTTCAATAAAAACTATCAATTAGTGTCCATATATCAATATGCATTGAAATCAAATGATTTCTTAATGGAAATCAAATTCCAAGGTGAAAGGGACAAACTACCAGTTATAACATAAATTAGTCCTGAGGATGTAGCAAACAGTATGATGACTATAGTTAATAATACTGTATGATATATTTGGAAGTAGCCAAGAGACTGGATCTTAAAGTTCACATCACAAGAAAAAGAATTATAACTATATTTAATTGACAGCTATGCTAATTAAACTTATCTTGATAATTTTTTCAAAATATACATATATATAAAATCTTTATATTATATGTCTAAAACTAATACAATGTTATGTGTGAGTTGTGTTTCTATTTTAAAAAAGAGAGAAAAACATATAAAAAGAATATATATAATATATAACTGAACCATTTTATTGTACACTCGATACCAGCACAATAATGTATATCAACTATAGTTTAATAAAAAAATAATGAATGACAGATTCTAAAAATTCTGTTATAATAAAGTATCAACATTATTATTTTTAGTCCATGGGAACACTGGCTTCAGTGTCTCTCAAATGGATTGATGACATATGCTGTCTCCCTCTAGCCAGACTGTCCTGCCATATTTGTCCTCTTGGTCATATTTCAAAATCTTTCTCAAGTTTCAACTTCTTGTGCAGACTTTCCTGATTCTTCCTCCTCCCACCCAACCCCCACCACCCATCATAAGACATAACGGATCATACTCTTTTCTGGATTGCATTCTGGTGCATACAATTACTGTCCTTTTGTATTGTACTTATTTGGTTGTGTTTTTATTTCTCTTTCTAGACTGGGAAACTCTCGATGGCAAGATGTGTGTCACATTCACCTTGTATCTTTGGCACAAGTGGAATGTCTGACACATGGTGAGTGCCCAGGGAATGGTGACACGATGAATCACCAGTCCTTTGGTGCCGTGCTCTCTGGCCACCTCACTGGGCTTACCTTTTTAAGCATATTAAACTCATTGGTAAAGAACCTGCCTGCCAATGCAGGAGATGTAAGAGATGCAGATTTGATCCTTGGGTCAGGAAGGTCCCCTGGAGAAGGAAATGGCAACCCACTCCAGTATTCTTGTCTGGGAAATCCCATGGACAAGGGAGCCTGGTAGGCTACATCCAT
Source organism: Neotragus moschatus (assembly GCA_006410615.1). NCBI lineage: Eukaryota > Metazoa > Chordata > Mammalia > Artiodactyla > Bovidae > Neotragus > Neotragus moschatus. The sequence continues at coordinate 1,471,773 of SJYA01001817.1, forward strand.
GAGGCTGCAAAGAGTCAGACATGACTGAACCGACTAAACAACAACAATTATATATATGTGTATTTATACGTGTGTGTGTGTGTGTGTGTGTGTGTGTGTGTGTGTGTATTTGACTCTTTCCCATATGATTTCTTTCCCAGGTTCTTTGCCTTGCTGGTTCCTTACCAAACATTCCCTCTATAGATAGGCCTTGGTGAAATTAGCATTTTCTAGTTACTTCTTTTACTTCTAATTGATAGATATATGTTATATTATATATAATGTTATATCTATATATTGTATATCATAATATATCTATATATGTATTATATAATATATAGTTACAACATTTTATATCTATGTATTATATATCACTCTTAGAATAAGGGGCAAAAAAATGTCTGAAATCCATTACCTAAATATATATATACATATATATCTCACAATACTTATCAGTATCTAAAATTGTTTCTTTACTTCCTCTTTCTTTTATATTTTCCTGAACTTATAGGCATGTTCCACAAGGGCAGGAATCTTACTGTCTAATTTATTAAATGCATTATCCCCAGTTCTTAAAACAGTGTCTATCATATAGTAATTAATAATTTTTGAAAGAATAAAGAACATCGTCAAGATACTTGGCAGACTCTAGTCAGTGGTAAATAGCAGTGGTGACTGCTTCTAGAATAAGGGACAAAAAATGTCTGAAATCCACTCTCTGAATTTCCCTTACTTTAGGACTTGTAAAATATTAAAGCAATAATCTACACTCTGCTCAATAAGTAACAGTTTTTCCTTTATTTCATAGGAAAAAAGTTTATCGAAGGGCCTCCCACAGAACTGTCACTAGATCTCATACCATGAGAGAGCATTAGAAGTGAAAGCCTAGTTGCTAAACCATGTCTAATTCTTTTGCGACCCCATGGACGGTAGCCGGCCAGGCTCCTCTGTCCATGGGATTTCCAAGGCAAGAATACAGAAGTGAGTTGCCATTTCCTTCCCCAGGGGATCTTCCCAAATCAGGGATTGAACCTGCATCTCCTGCATTGGCAGGTGGCTTCTTTACCGCTGAGCCAACAGGGAAGCCCATTAGAGGTGAAAGTAGCTGCTGATTAAGTCCTTTGGGTACTGCAGAGACGAAACCCTTTTGGTATGGTTCAACATCATCAAAATTTGGAACCCATTCTATTCCAGAATCAACAATAAGAGAATGAAACTCTAGTAGAATGGAGTGGAAGACCTGCTAAACACAGGAGTTGAAAGAACTTAGAGGGAATTGAGGGGTGGTTGGAGATCAGTAGAACATCTCAACAGGGAAAGATGGAAAAATGTCAATACTTGTACTTTCCTTGTGACCCAGCCTCTCTGGGAAACTATGGCCCTCGAGTCCACTGGGGAATGCATATCTGGTGTCAGTCTTATTTGGCAGAATCCTCCCTCTACTGGATTCAATGAGAAAATCACATCAAAGAGTTTTTAAAGTTACAGAACAAGAAAGGACCACACACTGTCATTGATCTATGGTAGACCTTCTTGGTGTACAAGATAGTTGGAAGATCCAGCACATTCTAAAATGAGATGCGAAAGGTATGTATAAGGATCTGGTGTAAAAGCAGTAAGAATTATTTTGCTGTTCAATAAATGTTTGTGTTCTTTCCCCCCTCTTGCCTCCTCCTTTCTTTTCCATTAAATTCAAAAGAAGTGTAGCAAAGATAAGAATTCAACAAAGTGTATTTATTCAAGTTTATGGATAAAAGGAAAATGATTTCTTCTAAAATATGCAAGGGCAAAATAAAGACTTCCTTTGCAATAGTTTTCAAATAAAGGAGATATATTTGATCAAGCTCAAAGTTAATATCTTTTTACTTTGTAACATAAAATAATCTTATGATAAAAGTAATCATGATTATGATAAATAACATCATTGTCCAACCTTTTCCTAATAACTATAAAAGCTGTAATATCTCCAATATTTATTTTCAGTTATATTTATTTGGCTGCATTCAGTCTTAGTTGAGTCATATGGGCTTCTTTCTAGTTGTCTCACGCAGGCTTAGTTGCCCTGAAGTATGTGGGATCTTAGTTCCCTGACCAGGGATCAAACCCGTGTTCCCTGCATTGGATTCTTAACCATTTGACCACCAGGGAAGTCCCTCTCCAGTACTTTGAACAATGCTTGGTACATAGTATGTGCAAGGTAAATATTTTACTGAAGGCATAAAGGGCTGAAAACTTCCTCTTTATTCTTGGCAGAATCTGCCTGGTGGGGAGAAAGTTGGAGTGATTGCTCCTGGAAGGAAGAATAAAGAATGCCTGAAATCCTTTTCCTGCAGTATAGTGAATTACCATCATTTATTAATATGACTACTACTATTGTTATTTCTTTAAATGCAGTGCATTTAATTAGCATAGTCTGCTTTTGGAATTGTAACCAAGTGGGAACCCTATGGCGACTTCCTGGATAGACTCTCTTTCCCAAGTTCTCCGCCTGCTTCTGTTGGTAGAAAAACTTTAGCCTTCTAGACCTTCTCTAAGTTCCAAAGAACAAATTTAGTCAGAGAAGTGAAAAAGTGCAGAAAGAAAGGGAAACAGTCAAAGAAGACAAAACAATAATACTTTAGCCATTAAACAATAATATTCTGAGCCATGTCCTTTCAGCTGTTTTGCAGATACTGACACCCCCATCAGGTGAAAGAAGTTAGTGTATGCTGCCCCCAAGCACATAGACCCCAGACCAGTTGGAACCAGAATGTTGATGGTGACTCCCTATTACCTTACCACCAACCAGTCAGAAGAATATCCATGAGCTGATCACTTACCCTTTAACCCTCTCACTCACTCTGTCTTTAAAAGCCTTGCTCTGAAAGCCATGGTGGAGTTTGGGCCTTTTGAGCTAGCTTCCTGGGCTCCTTGCTTGGCACCATGCAATAAATACTACACTTTTGTTCACCACACCTGGTATCAGTAGATAAACTTTACTGTGGGTAGGCATGCAGACTCAAATTCAGTTTGATAACAGAAATACTTTTACACTCACTGCATGTAATCTCACAGCCCCCTTGTGAGGCAGGAGTTTTTCTTCTTACTTTATTGCTAGAAAAATTGCAACACAATGAGTTTAAATAACTTGCCTTCTCCTTTCACCGGTTTGTGGCTGACTCAAGATTAAAGTCATTTCCCAACTCTAATCAAGTGAGCCACCTAAGGGTAACGTATGTGCTTCAGAGAGAATATAAATAGGCAGCGAAAGTCAAGATTTTTGGAAGAAAATTTTTAAAAAGCTAGTGCTAAGATTTTTAAATAGTCCTGATGAAGAACAGCAATAAATTCTGGAATTATTATCTCTGGAGAAGTGAAGACTGAGGCGACTCCTTAATGATGGCATTAAAGGACAATATGTGATTATTATAACAGTATGATAGATCGTAAAGAAAAATGAAGATGTTCCCATCTTTGCTGGGCACAGAATTAGAATGAAATAGCAGGAGCTGAAGGCTACACTATTTAATCAGCAGTTCTGGCCAGAGCTTTAGAGAGAAAAAGAATGTACCCGAGGGATGCTCGGAAGACCAGTTTAGGAGCTGATGTGCTCCTGAATGATGTAGTGCTGGATCCCCCTGAGATCCCTGAAAGCCCCTTAGTCAATCCTTCTCATGGTCAAGACCTAGAAGAATCACCGGCTGGTTAGAGCTCCTCTGGCTCACCACTCACGGCTTAGCCATCATGAAAACCAAACTTATCAGAGATTTGATGGTATACCAACCTAGATGTTGGTTTATCTCCAAGGGGCTTACCACTGGACACTGAGATCACAAGTGCAGTGGTGTGATATGGGGAGGGACAAGTCAATTGCCTGTGTACCTGATAAGATGGAGACTTGGGCTGAAGTATCCTGACTTTCAATAAAGATTCATCTGTCCACACTAGCTGATGGCCATTTGGATTCTGGAAATTTAATAGAGCTAGGCTTTCTCTTGCTCCTTAAACTACCACACTCACCAAAGATTTCCAAGAGCTCTTTCGCATTGTATTTTTGCCAGAGTTGCTGTCTCAAAACACATCTGATAACACTCTCTGCACATCAGGCAATGGGACACAGTTACAGAAAACAGAACAAAACTCAGGTGTCTTGCTTGGCATTTGTGGCCCTTTGGAACTGGGCTCTAATCCCCTCCGCACATTTTGATTTTAGTGATGTTAGAAAGAAGTGGCACAGACACCAAGCTGGATTCATTTCGTTTCTCCTGTGCCTGATGCAGACTCTGACACAAAGCAGGCAGCTACTGCATTTTCCCTGCATGAATGGATGGATGAGAGACAACGAGCATGTCTTTCCCCAGTCCTGCCATTGCACTGTGTGCACTCCATTCTCTACCTGGAGAGTCTTTCCCTCACTATTCCAGTTTTATTTTCGTTTATTATAGCCCTATCTGTTCATGGTCCAGGTCAAATGCTCCCAGGGAGATTTGCCTGGATGTTGGAATTCATCGTCCCTCTCTGTTTTCTGAGTCCTCTTTGTAGGTGTTGCTCTTATGGTACTTCTGCACTCTGCCCTAGATGACAGCTTCTGTGCATATCTCTTTCAACCTCATAGACTGTGAATCCTGGGAGACAGGAGAACTATATTACTAAACCTTGCGTCATCATAATACTTTGAGCATGAACGAGTCTAAGTAAATTTTGTGTTAGCCAGTATCCCCTCTTCCTGCACTCACTTTCTGTAAGCCCTCAACTTCTCACTTCAGTTCACACCTCACTGTCCTGTTTTAAGTGGTAACCCCCTACTTGAACCCCACGTGTCTCTCTTGCCTCCTCATCAGATCATTTAACCATTCCTAGAAGCCTCAACTCAGACCCTCCTCTGCCTTTTTGGGCTGCAACTTCTCTGCAATTTCCCCTATTATGGATAAGTACTTGAGCAGTAACGGTGGCTGGTTTTGATGACATAGGAAAGACACAGAGATGGTAGCATTTGGGCCCTTGGATTGAGAATAAATGACTTAGGCGTTATGGAGGAAGATTGCATCTCTCCAAGGAGCACTGCTCTCTGCTTGGCTTCTGCCCACATTGTTGAGGTCAACTTTTCCTTTGAGGAGGACCTCGCAAGCCTTCTCTCTCACCAGTTCTGCCCCAAAGTGTCCAAGAATCTCCAGGTGGTAAAATGGGGAGAAGTAGGAGGTTAGACAGCCAAGACGTGGCTGTGGCAGGAAGGATGCAAGGAACGGCTTGGAGAGTAGGGCAGGGTCAAGGTGCGGTCCACGTGGACAGGTACCCAGCGCAGGGGAAAGCAGGACTGGGATGCTCCCTGCTCATCTGTGGTGAGGCTGTAGAGAAGACACACTGAAGATGATCAAAGCTCATCTAGAACCGTATCTTCCCATCCTGGCCAGGTCAGCTTCCCTTTCTTCTCACTGTCTCAGTAGTTCTTCCTTTCCTGAAACTCTTGTTCCTTCCTCTTTTTCGTATTAACTTGGTTACCCTTCTGGATGTTTTTCTATCAGGACCTGGGTTTCTCAACTTTGTGGCTTTTTGGTCCAAGTCCATCCGAGTCATAACGCTGTCTGATGTAGATTTATATCCTCAGCTGCTTCTATTCCAGGAGGGAGATGGGGAAGGCTTGTGATTGGAGGGACCCCTGGACTCTTCCTCCACCTTCTAATTCGATCTTAAGGAAGACTACCACCAGGAATGGCACTTCGCAGTACTGGGTCTTCCCTACCAGACAAAGCAGGCTAATGACTGGAGGGTGCCTCTCAGAAACCACCTGCAGGGGTGAGGTGGCAGCATGGAGACAGAAAGAGAAATAGGAACAGAAAAGAGGGAAGAGAAGCGCCTGCTTGTGGTTTTAATGTTGAGGCATGCAATGGAGATGCAGCCTTGTGGTCAGCCAGGAGCCCAAAATGTCAAAAGAAAATTTGATGCCACATTGAAGGGCCATGATACTGGTCTTCCTGTCTCAATAACCTTCCCACAAACTGAGCTAGCAAAAGGATGTTTCTTCAGCAGACAGGTGGATAGGCAGTCCCCGTTAACTGTTTCAGAAAACTGTCAAAAAGGGTCCCTTAATTTTTCATCCGTTTCACATGTAAATCAGTTAATCAATTTCTGTGTCTTCGTACAATTAGCNCTTATTATGCCGCCACATTGTGTTGTTTTCTAGATATTTCATGTGGAGAAATTCCTTGTCCTTAACGGGCCCAATTGTTCCTTTAGGGCAACATCTGTGACTCATTATTTTATGTCCTCAACTTTCAGGAACTTATTGTTAAAAATTAGTCAACACATAACCAGTTGAACCAAATCCTATAATGTTGTAGATATTTCACAGAGATATCTTTCTTTTTAAGTCAACATTTTAAAAAGTAGAGCCTTTTGGTTAAAGAGACTTTTAAAGGGCATAGTAAAATTAAAACAAAACAAAACAAACCACAAGATTTAGTTTTACCATAAAGAAACAGGATAAATTATGGTATTGACTTTGAACACATTGACCCTCTTTTGCATTTTCTTTTTTGACATGGGAGTGAATAGGCTCTGGATCTGTGATGACAGTCACAGCACTAGCTGACCTTCATCAACAGAAAGTACTGCTATGCTCAGTGCTTTATGTGTGTTTTCTTCTTATTAGTCCTTTGGGATGGGGACTGTTATCATGCTCATTAGAGAGACAAAGAAACTGGGATTTATGGGGATGACTCACCAAAAGCCCCCATTCACTAGTACAAGGAAGAGACAAGTTTTGAACCAAAGTCTATCTGAGGCCAGATTCCAGCTCTTAATCATTGACCTTTACAGCCTTTCTTCTGTGGTTAGGTGAATTCTTTCATCTATTCCCCTTGAAAATATAAGCTGAACTCTGTCATGCACTATAATTGGATACTAAGTCCAGTTTGGTGGCATTTACTATTTGTACTCTTCCAATATACCATAATGGTCAAGTTTTCATTCACTTTTGCTACCATACCAAAACCTGGTCCTTCAGGATTTATGATTTTTGGAATATACCAGGTTATAGTTCATTATGATAGGATCAGCTAAAATGGAAACTTGGCCTGTTCGGTATATGATTTTTTTTTTTAATGTTGATACATGCAGCTGTAAGGGAAGCCTTGGTGGCTCAGAGGTAAAGAACCCACCTGCCATGCAAGAGACATAGGTTTGGGCCCTGGGTCAGGAAGATCCCCTGGAGAAAGAAATGGCAATCCACTCCAGTATTTTTGCCTGGAAAATCTCATGGACAGAGTAGTTGGTGGGCTACAGTCCATGGGTTTGCAAAGAGTCGGACATGACTTAGCAACTAAACAATAATCCTGCTATTAGCTATACATTATATGGAGTGACAATAAAGAGAGAGAAACAGTTGATTTCCCTGTAGCCTTGACCCTTGGAGACTCAGGGACTTTTTTCCTTAGGGAATCTGTAATATGATAAAGAGCTTTACATCTCTGTGTTAATAGCACTAAAGCCAACCCAGGATAATAATGGCCAGAAGTAGCTATTCTGTGATTACCTAATGCCTTATAGGAAATGAATTTATATTCTGGTAGATTCCAAGCATTATATCTACAAAACATTCTAACATTTATGACTTCTTAGAAGAAATTTTTTTCTTTAAAAGTACGTTAATATGAGTTGACAGTTGTATCAGAAATGATTTCCCCAAATTTGTATTGGAGATATGGAAGAAAGCTTGCATTTACTCTACAGATATGAAAAATAGACCCTCTTATTATATTATCAAAAGTCAGTGCTGGGACTTCCCTAGTGGTCCAGTGGTTAAGACTCTGAGCTTCCAGTGAAAGGAACATGGGTTCCATTCCTGGTCAAGGAACTAAGCCTCCATGTGCCATGATGTGTAGCCAAAAAAGAACACACACAAAAAAGCAGTGCTGAATTTACTTGCGTACATCATTTGAATAAAGAGCGCCACACAGACACCCACACAGACAGCCTGGGAATAAGCTCTCTCTCTCTCTATGGATCTTCTAGAATTACTCAAGAAAGAATAACTGATCAAGTAACTGATAAAGTAGTTTAAACTGAGAACCAACCATATGAACAAGAGAACAGTTTTAGCTATTGAAGAGGGGATAGATAGAGTGTCTGAGTTAAAAGCAGATAGCCTTTTACCAGAGCCAGACAGCGGAACCCCACTATCAACAGCTGTGTGACCTTGGGCAAAGCATTCAGCCTCTCTGTATCTCAATTCCTTGGCTCTAAAGTGAAAGTAAAGTCGCTCAGTCATGTTCAACTCTTTGAGACCCCCTGGACTGTAGCCTATCAGGCTTCTCTGTCCATGACATTCTCCAGGCAAGAATACTGGAATGGGTTACCATTTCCTTCTCCAGGGGATCTTCCTGACTAAGGGATCGAACCCAGGTCTCCTGCATTGTAGGCAGATGCTTTAACCTCTGAGGCAACAAAATGTGGGTCAAAATAGTTTCCCCTCACAGAGTTGTCATGAGGATTAAATGAGCTGACATATGTGGAGTACTTAGGACTGAGCTTGGTACATGGAGGCATCAGCTATTATTATTATTAGAGTTGAATATAAAGAATTATACTGATACTGTTCATCATAAATGGAAAGTGGCTCTTGAACCTCTGCTGTTTTTCAGTTCTCTTAAGGGAAGTAGAAAATGTTCTGCATCTGCCTATTTGACATTGTCTGGGGTGTCAGACACCCAGGGAGTTGCCGGGGATACAAACAGGAAAAAGGCATAGTCTTTACCCTCGAGGGATTTATCATCTAGAAAAAGGCAGATATGCACACCAGTGATTCTCAATCATTATGTTAAGTGCATGAGTAGAGATGTCAAGCTGTTGTGAGCGTATGAAGAGGGGACTGAGTAATTTTCCCTGGGAGAGCTGCTTAAGCAGGTGTTCACCTGGGGCTCGAAGAATGAGCACAAGCAAGTTCACCAACAACCAGTACCTGGTCTTTTGTGAAATATGCTGTAGCTCTAGAGTGCCTAGAACATTTTATGGATTTTCTCACCAAGTAATGGAAGCATTTGCTAATCAACCATGATGCGAGAGGTCTCTACTAGATTTTCCACAAAAAAGGTAGAAATAAAAGGGAAGGGGTAGGAAGAGAAAGGATGAAGAGAGAAAATTAAAAAGAAAAGGAAAAAGCATAATTTTCCCAGTGGTAAATTAAACATGCAAAGGTTTTTAAAAAAAGGCTTTCCTGTCCAATATCATATTCAAAGGCAGTAATATCTCTGCAGGTCATTTAGGTAAACTAATCAGAGACATTGAAGCCAAGGAAGGAGCCATATCTTTCAGTGTTATGAATGAGAGAACTTTATTTAGAGATGATCCCTCCAAGGAAACAATGCTATTTTAACTGATTTTTGTGTGACATCCGGATGTGTCCCTCAGTAGGCAATCTACAGACATTTAAACTGCAGTTTGCCCGGTTCTGCTTCCCTGGTCATTGGGGAAATTCATCTAAAGCTGCAAAAAGGACTAAAAATGTTTGCATCATATTAATAAACGGGAAACCGAGGAAGCTGCCAACTGGCAGCCGAGTGTGTTTTGGTGGTTTGATAAGGCTACTAAAGAGTTTATGATGTGACAGATGTTTCACTACACTATTGTGAAATGAATAGATTATGAGAAGTAATTAGATGTACATTGGAATCAATGCTGTTATCATCGAGGCCTTCGGGCGATGCAGTAGATGAGAGTCTTGGCAGCAGGTGGTCCAATGGCTCCAAGACAGGAAGACACACCACGGGAGACTGAGTGACAGGTTTCACAGATCCAGGGGGTGAGAGATCTGAGCTGGGGCTTGCATTTGTAATCTTTACTCATGTATAAATAATAACAACTCCGCCATTGACTTCCTATGCTATGTCATAGCCTCTGTTACCCTCACACACATGGAGGAAAGGGCTGGTTTCATCCACTGGAAGTTACTCTTGGTCTCCCTGTTTTCAAATATGCATATGTATGTTCGATCATAACTGACAGCTCTATCGTTTTGTGAAGGGAGACTTTAAGAGCTAATCATCTGACAATTACATTTATTTTTAATGCTCGGCATTGAGCCGCCATTGTACAAAATTTCCTATAGGTTGCAGATCAGAGGCTGGGAAGTACTTTAACTGCCTTTCATGAGGAAGGCGGTTTCTTCTGTCTGGCTCAATGACTAGCATTTAAAGGGACACGTTTGTCTCTCTGCTCTGTGAAATCCCTTTGCAGGGGACTTGGCAGGGTCACCCCACATGCTTGAAACAACCATATGGAGCCTGCTGCTTTCAAGAGAAGGTTTTGGTTTCTGCCAGTTTCCAGGGTCAGCTATTAGCACACTGGGGAACATTGAAGTTTCCAAGCTCAGAATGAAGAGGGAGGGGAGAAATGGGTGATTAGGGGAATTAAGTAACTGATTCCCTGTGTACATCTGCTACCCCTTCAGGATGACAAAATATCTCGCAGAATCATTTATTAGCCCCTATCTGCTTAAAACAGCAATGGTATTTATGTAAAAAAGGGAAACTTTATTGAATGATTTCAAAAGAATATGTAGCTCTGATAATTAAACAGATCATAGAAAATGCATAGCATATGGCTATATACTCACATCTGTGCAAGTTTTTTTTATATATATCCGCCTAAGTAAGTAATTCTATTCATTCTTTTAATAAATCATCATCGAACCTTCACTATATCCCTATTTTTTGTTGCTGTGCATATAAACCTAAATGATTCTCACGTTGAACTCAATTGTCTCTTTTGGTTTGTGTGTGTGTGTTAAACTCCATGTTCCTTTCATAAGAAGCTAGATGTTTTATTAGAAAGGTATATTTTATGTATTTTCTCTGAGGTCACTATGCGTCATCTAAAACTACTTATTAGAACACAGAGTAGGAACTAAAACGATTTAATGACATAATATAAAGCTATAATATGCAAACCCTTTAAAAGTAAGGACTACTAGTTCATATTCTTAACTAACTCATTGATATTTTGGATTAACCAGTGGCTGAAATTTCTCAAATGAAAATATTTTCTTCCTTATCAATAATCTATAAAAGTCTAGAGAAAAGTCACCTAGTCCACATGCCATATGTTAAACTATGAATGATGAAGATCTAAAAGCACTAAACTCAAAGTTTTTGCCTTTCAAAGGTCTGCTGTATCAGATATCTGTGTCTGGGAATCTCTAGAGTAAACCCCAGCTCCAGTGATTTTGATAGAGCCCAAGGCTGGTCAATCAGGACTTCCTGGGAGGGTAATAGAACTTAATCCTTCATAGATAATAGGGCCTTGTCAAGTGTCAAAGAGGAATACTCTGTTCAACTAGTCTATCCCCAAATGAGCATGAACTTTGTGTAGTAATAGCAACCACTTATACAAGACTCTGCTAAGTACTTTCCAGACATTATCTCATCTAACCCCTCACAATAGCCTTAGAAGGCAGACTCTATACTTATCTTCATTTCATAGATGAGAACACTGGAGTTGGGGTAGGTTAAGAACATTTTTCAGGTTTGCTCAGCAAGTGGTAAAATCGGATCTAAAACCAATTCTCTGATTCTCATGCTCAAGTGCTTTATCACCATCCATGAGGTCAAATGGTGTTCTTCAAGTCCTTTGCTTTCTCTATGGGATTTAAGGTCTGATCAGCTTCAAATAAAGGGAGAAGTTATTCACAAGAAAATTCGTGTAACCCTATTATCTCATTGAATTAAAAACAACAATTCCACAAAGCAAGGCTTAACAATAGGCATATTTATATTTCTTAAGGTTCTTGTGATACTGACTTCGCTCCCAGTATTAATTGTAAGGCTTTGGATAGACTGTGCCCGTAAGTTCTAGTGATTAGTAAATTCTCCCACTTCTGTCATGGTAATTAAATTAAACCAGATCCTCAGGTGATTCTTAAGCACATTACAATTTGAGAAGCAGTACTCCAAGTTTATCAATGCTTGAAAGTCTCAACTGATAGGAATGCCAAACATTCTGCCTTTGGACAGATCTGACTGTTGAGCTAAACGTTCTCTCCCAATAGTTTTAACTGATTAACATTCTATAATGGAGTTTTATAAACTGAAGTTATACAAGTCGATGCTAAAGTTTATATGGAATAGTAGACTTGGAAGAATGCTCATAAAAGTACTAAAAGAAAAACTGTCAGACATTAAAGCATACCACAAGGTCTCTGCAATTAAAGCATTATTGTACCAGTACATGAAAAGACGAATAGACCAAGGGGATAGAAAAGAAAGCTTAGAAGCAGACCCAAATATGTAGGTAAATTTAGTATAAAATAAAGGTAGTAGCTCAAGTGACTTGGGAAAAGATATATTTTTAAATAATGACACAGAATAGTTATTTAGAAATAAATGAAACTAGATCTATTTTGGGGCTTCCCTGATGGCTCAGTTGGTAAAGAATCTGCCTGCAATGTGGGAGACCTGGGTTCAATTCCTCGGTTGGGAAGATCCCCCGGATAAGGGAAAGGCTACCCACTCCAGTATTCTGGCCTGGAGAGTTCCATGGACTGTATAGTCCATGGGGTCACAAAAAGTCAGATATAACTGAACGACTTTCACTTTCAGATCTACTTTTTATATGATACAGAANAGACCTGGGTTCAATTCCTCGGTTGGGAAGATCCCCCGGATAAGGGAAAGGCTACCCACTCCAGTATTCTGGCCTGGAGAGTTCCATGGACTGTATAGTCCATGGAGTCACAAAAAGTCAGATATAACTGAGTGACTTTCACTTTCAGATCTACTTTTTATATGATACAGAAGAATAAAATCCAAATCTATCAAAAGTGAAGCCATGTAAATACCAGGTGAATTCATAGCTGAATTCCTCTTTAATCTAGATGCAGGAAGGTGTTTTTCAACTGTGAATCTAAATCTAGAAGCCAAAAAAGAAGAGATTGATAACTTTGCTGACTGTATTTTTCCCATGGCAAAAACACCAAAGGCAAAGTCAACTAACACTGGAAGAAAATATTTGCAACATATATCATGAAAGGTTGATATCCCTAATATACAAAGAACTCTTAAAAATTAAGGGAAAAAGGACCAAAAAAAACAACAGAAAAATGGAAAGACATAAGCAGACAATTCACAAAAAGGTTATAAACTGGCTTTTAAAATGTGGAAAGATATTCAAACTCATGCCTAATTAGATAAGTGCAAACTAACACTGAGCTATTTCTCACCCATTAGGTTAAAAAATAATTTAAAGTAAGACAGTACATTCTGTTATCTTACTTCTGCTGTGAGAAAACAGGTTCTTGCCTTCACTGTTGGTAAGAATGCAAACTGATATAACATATCTGAAAGGGAATCTGATGATATTAAATAAGTACATATGCACCTACTTTTGGGCCTAGGAGTAACATTTATAGGAATTTGTCTTATAGTTACACCTCCAGCAATACAAAGGTTCATGGCATAAGGTTATTTACTACATCATTGGTTGTACAGTTGACCCTTGACCAACATGAGGGTTAGGGAACCCACTCTCTGTGCAGTCAAAAATTCACACATAACCTTACAGTTAGCCTTCTGTATCCTCAGTTTGCATCCACAGATTCCACCAATTTGGATCTCATGGTACTGTAGTGCAGGAGACCCCAGCTCCAGTCCTGGGTTGGGAAGATACCCTGAAGAAGGGATATACTACCCACTCCAGTATTCTTGGTCTTCCCTGGTGGCTCAGATGGTAAAAGAATCTGCCTGCAATGCAGGAGACCTGGGTTCAAACCCTGGGTTGGGAAGATCCCCTGGAGAAGGGCATGGCAATCCACTCCAGTATTCTCACCTGGAGAATTCCATGGACAGGAGAGCCTGGCAGGTTACAGTCCATGGGGTCGCAGAGAGTCAGGCACGACTGAACGACTAAGCACAGCACAGCATACTACTGTGGTACATATTTAGTAAAATAAATCCACATACTTAGTGCAGCCACTATTAAAAACAGCATAGAGGTCCCTCAGAAAGCTAAAAATAGAGCTACCATATGATCCAGCAATTTCAGTTCTGGGTATATATATCTGAAGAAAAAGAAAAAAGATTTAAAAAGATACAAGTACCCTATTGTTCACAGCATCATTATTTCAATAGCCAAGAAGATACGAAAGCAACTTAAGTGTCCATCAACAGAAGACTAGATAAAGAAGTTGTACTATATCTATAAAGAATGAAATACTGCTATTTGCAATAAAATGGATGAACCTAGAGGGTATTATGCTTAGTGAAATAAATAAAAGAAAGACAAATACTGTTTGTTATCACTTATATGTGAAATCTAAAAAAAAAATGACTATAACAAAACAGAAACAGATTCGCAGATATAGAGATCAAATCAGTGGTTAACAGTGGAAAGAGAGGTGGAGAGAGGGGCAACATAAGGATAAGGGATTAAAGGTACAAATTGCTATGTAATAAAATAATCTACTATGATATATTGTACAGAACAGGGAGAATAGCCAATATTTTATAATAACATTAAATGGAATATGATCACTAATGGAATATAACATTTTGAGTCACTATCTTGTACACTTGGAACAAATAATATTGTAAATTAACTATGTGTCAATTAAATAGTTGCTCTTTTTTCAGCTTTACTGAGGTGTAATTGCCAAATAAAATGACAAGATATTTAAAGTACAAAATAGATGCTCTAGTGGTAAAGAATCCACCCGACAAAGCAGGAGATGCAAGGGATGTGGGTTTGATCCCTGGATCGGGAAAATCCCCTGAAGGAGGGCATGGCAACCCACTCCAGTAGTCATGCCTGGATAATCCCATGGACAGAGGAACCTGGTGGTCCACGGTCCATAGCGTCCCAAAGTCAGACACAACTGAAGCGACTTAGCTCTCACACACATATTATGTGAAGTATTCCCTTCAGTGAATTAATTAGCACATCCATTATCTCACATATTTACTTTTTAATTTTTATAGGAATATTTAAGTTCTCTCTAACATACAATATGGAAAGGGCAGTCTTTGTAATAAATGGTGCTGAGAAAACTGGGCAACGATTCATGCAAAAGAATGAAACTGGACACCCATCTTACACACTATACATAAGAGACGTGTAAGGTCTGACACCATAAAACTCCTAGAAGAAAAGAGAGTATAAGCTCCTTGACATGAAGTGTTCTTCCTAAGGAGCTCCAGTTTGTCAGATCTCCAGTGAAGGAAGTGTGTAGAATTGAAAGCGTTAGTCTAAGGAGTGTCTAGATTTGAAAGCATTAGTCTAAATGTAATCTTAAAAGACAAAAGTGAAATTGTCGTCTTTGTAGNTGTAAGGTCTGACACCATAAAACTCCTAGAAGAAAAGAGAGTATAAGCTCCTTGACATGAAGTGTTCTTCCTAAGGAGCTCCAGTTTGTCAGATCTCCAGTGAAGGAAGTGTGTAGAATTGAAAGCATTAGTCTAAGGAGTGTCTAGATTTGAAAGCATTAGTCTAAATGTAATCTTAAAAGACCAAAGTGAAATTGTCGTCTTTGTAGCAATGTTTGACTCTGATAAGTGGAGACCAACTTTGATAAAATGCCAAAGGAGTTAGACGGCATTGTTATCTCAAATTGAGATGGTGTCCTTAAATAAGGTAAGGGGGTGATGGGCAAGACCCTGTTGCATCTTCAGCTGCCATGCTGTTTCCTGTAGCCCANTGTAATCTTAAAAGACCAAAGTGAAATTGTCGTCTTTGTAGCAATGTTTGACTCTGATAAGTGGAGACCAACTTTGATAAAATGCCAAAGGAGTTAGACGGCATTGTTATCTCAAATTGAGATGGTGTCCTTAAATAAGGTAAGGGGGTGATGGGCAAGACCCTGTTGCATCTTCAGCTGCCATGCTGTTTCCTGTAGCCCACATCAATAGTTGCGGTGTTAGTAACCCTCACTGCAGACTCTTATATTCATTCCTGTGAAATTTTACCATGCTAGAGTTTAGACCACTGCTGCAGCCTATTGAGGTCTTTTTAGATTCGGAAGCTGTCAGGAAATACATGAGCCCCTATGAATGTGTTGAGTAAGCCTCCTATATTGTTCCCAAGTCAGACAGAAAAATATTCAACAAAATTGAGCTCTCTCTAGATTGATATCAATTATTTAAGCAGAAATACCCTTTCATTGTCTGAATTATGACTAACCCAACTCACAGAAAGTATTCTGTGTACTCAGTCGATTGTGCTCCATTTTGCAGTGGAGCAGGGTACAAGAGGAAAATTGTCAAAGTTTGAAGTTTAGATCCTACTCACCACGGTTCTACGAATTAGTGTCCTACATTTGTTGTTTGGCTTAGGAAAGCCTCTCATGGCATGTAGTATCATACAGGTCAATTGAAGTCAGTTGAAAGCCTGGCTTCGTTTCTGCTTTGGCGTACTTAGGATTGATCACTGAAAAACTGCCAACATGTCACTCCAAGTGGCATCCAGAGAAAGGAGAGACACTGACAAGCCAACCAGGTATTTTCTGTCATAACTTTTCTCCACAAACCAAAGGGGTGAGATGAAGTGGGTGGATCATTTGTAACACAGGAGACTCAGGTTGTCCCTAGTCAGGAAAAACCAGCTTTTATTAAGTGGGGTCCTTCGACACTGTTTACGCGGACTCATTCCATGTTACTAGCAGAGACCATTAAACTCACAGTGTGTATGTTCAGTGATTTTAATTCATAAGATGACCCTAGTCAGTCCAAAAGTAGTATTTATTATAATGAGTTTATGGAGACGCTAGCATTATTTGTGTGTGTGTGTGTGCACGTTCAGTGGTACCCAATTCTTTGCAACCCTATGGACTGCAGACTGTCAGGCTTCTCTGTCCATGGGATTCTTCACACAGGAATACTGGACTGGGTTGCCATTTGCTTCTCCAGGGTATCTTTCCAATCCAGGGATCAAACTTGCATAGCCTGTATCTCCTGCATTGCAGGCAGATTCTTTACCCAATGAGTCATTTGGGGGATCAAAAAAACTCCAGAATATTTCTTGTCTCTTCTAAAAGAAATGGAGGAAACCTAAAAATATTTAAAATATCTATTCCCTCTTGAAGACATATGTGCTCCAATCCACAGCATATAATTTCAACTGCTAACCACTATTTTCTCATGTTTAGAAGCAATATATTTCCATAGCAGCCCCTACCATAACCCATGTTGTATTGATACTGGGAGACATTTAGAGCTATTTAGGTCTATTAACTTGTAGATCTTTTATGACTTTCTAGCTTAAATTTAAAAAACAAGTGGAAAAAAACAATGAAAAGAATATATGAGCTCAACTCTTATTTAAAGTCTCTACTTTAAAAACATTATATACTATAATCAAAGAAAATGAACTGAGAAACATACTGATAGCAAATACTATAAGGAGTTAATATTCCTAATATGTAATAATATTCACATTGATTAAAAATGCTTAGATTATAATGAGTCAATGGAAAAAGACAAACTTCACAAAATAAGAATACAGATTAGTAAAGGAAAATATCTCGTGGTTTCAGTTTTTACCTATCCTATTAGCAGTTATTTAATGATAACATCCTCTGTTGGTGGGAGCATGAACTGAAAATCTTTCAGAAGGACAAAGTTGATAACATCTGTCAAAATTTTACCAATTGGTTACCCTTTGACGTAATTCTGTTTGTGGTTACCTATTTTATGAAAATAATATTCTAAATAAGTAAGACAAAATAATGAGAAAATTGATAGAAATTAGAAATAGCATCACTTATAAATGTAAAATCCATAAACAAAAAAAGTTCAATAATATGGCAATAGTTAAATTATGGAGTAAATATTACAAAAACTTCTAACTTACAATGTCAATATCAAAAACAAGATACAAATTATATGTATAGAATAGTATGAAGGCAATGGCACCCCACTCCAGTACTCTTGCCTGGAAAATCCCATGGACAGAGGAGCCTGGAAGGCTGCAGTGCGTGGGGTCGCTACTAGTCGGACACAACTAGTGTTCACTTTCACTTTTCACTTTGATGCATTGGAGAAGGAAATGGCAACCCACTCCAGTGTTCTTGCCTGGAGAATCCCAGGGACGGGGGAGCCTGGTGAGCTGCCGTCTATGTGGCCGCACAGAGTCGGACATGACTGAAGTGACGAGCAGCAGCAGCAGCAGCAGTCTTATTTGTCAGATAATACACATGGAAAGTAAAAGTTAGGTTGGATTATATGCTTTTAATTTCCTTTTAAAATTTTTTGTAAATCTTAAATTTTGTTTAGTGTGTCTTGTTATGTGATCAGGAAGAAAAAAACATATTTAAAATAATAATTAAAAAGTTTAAACATGTTTATCTCACAGTATGAGAATATATTTTAAGTTCAGTATTTAGGCAATACTTTTTCCTTTGAGTAATAACACCTTTTCCCCTAGATTTCAAGATGGTGCCAGAAGATAATGGTTTCCTAACTGAACTTGTTCTGAGATACCTGTGACCCCACAGCGGGTCATCAGAAACACACTGAGCGTTGTAGTCCTACTACTGGACTCCATCCTACCCCTATAAGCCACCTGTTACCTCCTTCTGTGCTACCACAGCAGCTNTTTATTACAGCAAACAATACAGACTAAAATCAGTGAAGGGAAAAAGGTACATAAATGTCTGGGAGAAACCAGGCACAAGTTTCCAGTTTTCCTCTCCCTGTGGAGTCACATGGACGGTATTTACATTCCCAGCATTGATATGTGACAGCACATTCCAGGTGTTCGCCAAACTAAGGGCTTTCCTGGTGGCTCAGATGGTAAAGAATCCATCTGTCAATGCAAGAGACCTGGGATCGATCCCTGGGTTGGGAAGATCCCCTGGAGAATGGAATGTCTATCTACTCCAGTATTCTTGCCTGGAGAATTCCATGGACAGGAAGCCTGGTGGGCTACAGTCCATGGGATTGCAAAGATTCAGACATGACTGAGAGACTAACAAAGAAACTTATCCAAGTTTTGGTTTTCAGGGGTTTTATTGGGAATCAATCACATGGAGCGCCCACTTAACTAACTCTAATTGCTCCATCTCCAGCACCCCCAGAGGTCAAACTAATATAGCATGGCCCAAAGTTTCAGGCATACACAAACAGGCATTCACCATAAGCCACTATAAATGTGATGGGTGTTAAACCACCTGGCATAGCCCAAGCTCTCAGGTGTACAAAGACATTCTATCAGGGAGGAAATTCCATGGGCTTAGAGCTTACACGCTAGGAGCCAATCAAAGGCCAATCCTAAAGACGTTCCAAATGAGGTAACCCCAAAGCCTCCAGACGTAACCCTTTATTGTACATTCTTTATTTCTTTTTTGGTCTGCCAATGTAAACCCCAAGGATGCAACACTCTCATCATTAGCAGTGATTGACTGTGGTAGAAATTGGCAATAGTTATTATGGAGGGGGCTGTGTATGTGGTTGGGAGAGAGGGAGGGCGACAGAGGTGTGTCTGCAGAAACCATCTTAGCATCATTGGATGTGCAAGCACTCGGTTTGTAAAAGTTTACTGGCCCACCTCTATCTGCTGTGGTCCCCAAGCTTCATTTTTACTCCAATTATCAGGATTCCTGATCCCCTTGTAACTGGATTCACAATCCTAAAAAACTACCACTTCCTCTTATTCCCATTGTAAGAGGACTTCGGATGGGTAAGGGCATGCTAATGGTACTTTAACTTTTATTTGCACAGCTACTTGCCACCAAGACTACTTCCCTCTGTGAACACAGTACAATTGATGAAAAGTCATATTCCAATATAAAATATTCCCCTTCCTTCATTTTCCCACAGATAAACATTTTGTGGTTGAAAAAGTATACCTCGTTGTTATAGCTGGGTCTACCCTCATTTGTGTGGCTTCAAAGGCCAATATTCACTCAGAAAATATTTGATTTTCTCTTCATCTTGTAAAGATCTTCTTTTGTTGTGTAATTAAGGTGGCCTATAGCCAAACAAACATCTAACTGAATCTCATGGGAATTAATAAGCATGATTTCCCAATGATTTGGGATTAGTGGCAGTTTTTGAAGAATTGATCTTAAGCTTAACAATGAAAATGTTGGAGTGTAACTGGATTATAATATTAAATGACCCCAGAGACTAAAGAAAGACCACATAACCCTAACCTATACACCACTTAAGGGTTATGGTAGCTGAAATATAAAATATAAAGATTGCATTGTAATTGTCATAATAAGTGTCTTCTAGTGAATTAATAACATTAATGTAAATTTTCTTATTTCATCTTTTCACTGAACATAAGATGCCAAAATCTAATGGAGCAAATTTCACAGGCTTGTTGGATTACAATGCAATGATTCTAAATAATACTAATGTGAAGAGATTAGCTGTGTAATTTTATCTCAAGCTCTCTTTGTTAAATTACTCCTCCATTGCTTTTAGATATAACTTATTGCATAAAAATAAAACAAACCGACTACTATATGTGTATGTATTCTATAATTCATTTTATAATCAATTCTGAATATCTAGTAATCTACTCACATGTCTGTTCCATTTATGGAGGGAAATTTCATAAGCATATGTTTTAAAAACTATAGATCAGCTCTGCCAAAGACAGTCTTTTAAAGTTAATAAAAATCAAAGTTTTAAAAATGACAATAAAGTTATGAGCCATATGCCTGGAACAAATGGATTTTTTTCTCACCTTTGACTCAAGACAAAAAAACAAAAAAAGGAGAGAGAGAGGTTTTAGTCACACCGTATTTAATCCAATTTGCTTTGGGTTTAATCTCCAAAATAAGGCTGGTCTGCTAATTCCCAATTATAATGGCACATGTAATCAGAATCCTCATTAACAAAGACTGACTATATTGTCTATTAGCAATGAAAATTTGAAATGCAAATTCAGCAAATCAAAACATTAAATGAGCTCCTACCCAAGATGCTTAGAGCTCCCGCCAGGGCAGACCACGCTGGCCGACACCTGCCCTGGATTTTTCCCTCCAGCTGAATGTCTCCTTCGGTTCCAGTCTTTGCCTTCTAATTGACCTGTTTATGATCTCTGCTACAATTAACATATGCTTATTAGTAATGGCTGGTTAAAGATTTCAACTGCTGCAGTTTACAAAGTCCAATAGAGATGGCATGCCACAGGAAAGTCAAAGCCACCACTATTTCCCTCATCAGCAAGTCACAATGGTGAGAGTGTGTATGGTAGAAAGTACATGAGTTTTCACACTGTCAGATGTATGGAAGTTGTTACTGACCAGTGCTGGAAATCAAGACATACATGACTCCAGGCCTCATATACACTGAGAAAGATGCAAATACTTGGTGAGTACCTTTCTCCTTTAGGCAAGTAATTTCTAATTTGGTTTTAGGAAGAAGAGAAAATGAGAGATCTCTAACTGGATGAATGGCTAATGGCCTCGGATTTATTTTGAATTTGCGATAAGAACATTTTTCCTCAGACTAATTTCATAGGATGGAATGGGAAATTTTGCACTTGACAAAAATCTTACCTAAGTCTTAACAGGGTGAGGATGCTTTGAAAAGATTATGTTCAAAGCTTATATTTTTGTCACCAAATGTCCTTTCTTAGATTCTAGCTAATACCACCAGACTTGAGAAGCTGGGATGTTGGAATAGCTTCCTTTTTCACTTCTAGTCTGTAATTTGATGAAAGAGAGGCTCCATTTACTCTGAAATTTTATTTTATTCAGAATATTTGACCAGCTATAAGTCTTAATTTTTGACTGATGGACTATTTCTGATCCAAGGGGCATTAATTAATATCTTTATTAGATACCTTGGTGCTGATAGATCAAATTCATTCTTAAATCACTGCCTTCAGTGATCATCTCTGCCTCTAACAGGAAGTAAAAGACTTTGTCCTGACAGGAAGCCTTGGGATGTTGCTCATTAACAAAATGTCTTGGACAAATGTATTAATTAGCTGTAGCTGGTCAGCAAAGTACTATAAAACCCCAAATTTAAAGCAGCATCCACGTATTAGCACTCAATGTTGTAGAGCAGAAATTTGGGCATAGAGTAACTGGATTCTGCTTAAGATCTCCCTGGACTGAAAACCAGGTGTCAGTCAGGGTGCCAGTTCCCTGGGGCCTGGGGTTCTCTCCCAAGCTCCCTGGTTGTAGGCAGCATACATTTCCCATATTACCTGTAACACTGAGGCTCCCGTTTCCTTGCTGGCTGTTAGTCAGGGCTGCTCTCAGCTGCTAGAGGCTGCCCACACCCTTTGTTACATGGGTCCCTCCCTCTTACACCAGCAGTAGTTCACTGGACCCTTCTTCTCCTTCAAATCTTGACTTTTCTCTTTTGCAATCAATGAAAGAAAACTCTCTGCATTTAAAGGGTTTATGTGATCAGGTAACATTCACCCAAATAATTTCTTTATTTTAAGGCCAATTGAGTTACATCATGTAGCCTAATTATGAACATAAAGCCCATCCTGTTCACAGGCCCAGAGATTAAGTAAGATGTGTACATCAGGGTCGTGCGAAATCTTGGAATTCTATCCACCAAGGCAGGCCGCTTAGTTTCCTTTGGCCTCACGTTCCT
The DNA here is from genome assembly GCA_006410615.1 of Neotragus moschatus. NCBI lineage: Eukaryota > Metazoa > Chordata > Mammalia > Artiodactyla > Bovidae > Neotragus > Neotragus moschatus. The sequence goes on from SJYA01001817.1 coordinate 1,494,278, forward strand.
AGTGCAGACGAGGAGACTGGATTAGGTAGTCTCTAGCTCTTTTTCCCCATCTCTCCAAATTTCTAGGGCCAAATAATTACCAACACATTATTCAGACATAAACCACCAGTTAGTTGCTATAAGTTCCTGGAGAAGGAAATGGCAACCCACTCCAATCTTCTTGCCTGGACAATGCCAGGGACGGGGGAGCCTGGTGGGCTGCCATCTCTGGGGTTGCACAGAGTCGAACACGACTGAAGTGACTTAGCAGCAGCTCTTTTTCCCCATATCTCTCAAATTTCAAGTAATTACCAATACATTATTCAGACATAAACCACCAGTTAGTTGCTATAAATTCGATTGGAATTTTTCATTTGATTGGTCAGTTGGTTTTTGCTTAAATGATGATAGAATAACTCCCCTTACTAGGATTTCTAGGTAAAATCAAAGAGAATGATGCACATGGTCTCCATTCTAAATGAACAACAAAACAGTCTTGGAGACAAGAAGCTTTTATATACAAAGGGCAATTATGAGATGAGTGATATGCTTGTTCAGGTATTGGCTTGTGGAAAAGAAAATATTGTCTTGGACAGCTGCATGTAATAACATAAAATGGAACATTCTTTAACACCACACACAAAAATAAACTCAAAATGCATTAAAGACCTAAATGTAAGACTGGATCCTATAAAGGTCTTAGAGGGAAACATAGGCAGAACACACTTTGACAAAAATAGCAGCAATATCTTTTCCAATCTGTCTCCCAGAATAATGGAAATAAAAATAAACAAATGAGAGCTAATTAAACTTAAAAGCTTTTGCATAAGAAAGGAAACCATAAACAAAAGAAAAGACAACCCACAGATAGGAGAAAATATTTGTAAATGTTGTGACCAACAAGGGATTAGTATCCAAAATTTACCAAGAGCTTATACAATTCAGTATCAAAAAACAATCCAATCCAAAAACTGCACAGTAGACTGAAAGAGACATTTTTCCAAAGAAGATGTACAGATGGCCAAGAGTCACATGAAAAAATGCTCAATGTCACTAGTTATTAAAGAAATGCAAATCAAAACTACAATGAGGTATTAGCTAACACTGGTCAAAATGGCCATCATCAAAAACTATGCAATGCTGGAGAGACTGTGGAGAGAAGGGAACTCTCCTATGCTGTTGGAGGGAAACTGGTACAGACACTATGGAGAATAGTATCGAGGTTCCCTAAAAAACTAAAAATAGAGCTACCATATGATCCAGCAATCTCACCCTTGGGCATATATTTGGAGAAAAATATGATTCAAAAGGACACATGTATCCCAATGTTCACTGCAGCACTGTTTACAGTAGCCAAGACATGGAAGCAACCTAAACGGCCTTCAACAGATGAATGGATGAAGAAGACGTGGTACATATATACAATGGAATATTACTCATCATTGTAAAGACTGAAATACTGCCATTTGCGACAACATGGAGGGAGCTAAAGGTTATCATACTAAGTGAAATAAGTCCAACAAAGACAAATATCATATCATACTGCTTATATGTGAAATCTGAAAAAAAATGATACAAGTGAACTTATTTATAAAACAGAGACTCACAGACTTAGAGACAAGCTTATGATTACCAAGGGGGAAGGCGAGGGTAAGGATAGATTGGCGGTTTGGGATTGATACCTACACACTGCTATATTTAAAATAAAATGGCTTTCCATTAAAAAAAAAAAAAAAAACTGTTGCCTGAACTTTTTTATTTTTTACCTTACTCTGTCGTTAGCACAAGGTTCTAGCAAGGTGATGTCCATGGAGTTTTATGAAGTTCTCTTCCTTAAGTGTTGTTTCTGGTGTATTTCAAAATGTATTAAATTTCCTAACTAAAATCCATCTGTTCGAAAACTCAGTTAAGAGAACGTTTTCTTCTCTACATTTGCCTACTCCTAAGTACAGCAAACACATTTTAATACATTGGACATTCTAAGGAACAATTCTGACTTCCAAATAGCACATCATCCAACTTTAAAACTTGAGAATTATAGATGCATTCCTTTGCACATTTAAATTACATTTCAGAAAGGCACATTCTTCTTTTTAGGTACTGAGAATTTATCAAAGATCACATATACTGGTCTAAAGATATCAAAAGCCCAAGTATGCATTTGAGTTCCTTTACTTTAATCTTTGGATATTTAAGGTTCTGTGCATGAGTGCTCAGTCGTGTCCAACTGCTTGTGACCCATGAACTGTAACCCTCCAGGCTCCTCTGTCTATGGGATTTTTCAGACAAGAATACTGGAGTGGGTAGCCATTCCCTCCTCCAGGGGATCTTCCTGTCCCAGGGATTGAACTCTCATCTCCTGGGTATCCTGCCTTAGCAGGCAGAATCTTTACCAGTAGCACCACTTGGGAAGCCCCATTTAAGGTTAGTTATCTATATAGAGATAACTTTTCCTCCCTTTCAACATGTGATTCTTTGTTCCACTTGAAATTTAGTTTTAGTCCCTTGACATTCAATTGTTATGCATGGGAGTCTGGTAGAGTTAGGGGGTGGGTAATAAAAACGTTTGCCTTAAAATGGCTATAATCAACTTTCAGTGAAATTATGCCACAAATGTCCACAATCAAATTTATATATTGGCCTTTGCTTCTTTGACTGCAGTTGATAAAATGTTTAGAACCTAGTTATATAGACCTTCCTTTTCATCATAGAAGACTAGAATGCAAAAGTAGGAAGTCAAGAGATACCTGGAGTAACAGGCAAATTTGGCCTTGGAATACAGAATGAAGCAGGGCAAAGTCTAACAGAGTTTTGCCAAGAGAACACTGCTGGTCATAGCAAGCACTCTCTTCCAACAATACAAGAGATGACTCTGCACATGGACATCACCAGATAGTCAATACCGAAATCAGATTGATTATAGTCTTTGCAGCCAACGATGGAAAAGCTCTATACAGTCTGCAAAAACAAGACAGGGAGCTGACTGTGGCTCAGATCATGAACTCCTTATTGCAAAATTCAGACTTAAATTGAAAAAAGCAGGGAAAACTACTAGACCATACAGGTATGACCTAAATCAAATTCCTTATGATTATACAGTGGAAGTGACAAGCAGGTTTAAGGGGTTAGATCTGAGAGACAGTGACTGAAGAACTATGAACAGACGTTTGTTACATTGTACAGGAGGCAAAGATTAAAACCATTCCCCAAAAAAAGGATTGCAAAAAGGCAAAATGATTGTCTGAGGAGACCTGACAAGTAACTGAAAAAAGAAGAGAAGCAAAAGGCAAAGGAGAAAAGGAAAAATATATCCATTTGAATGTAGAGTTCCAAAGAATAGCAAGAAGAGATAAGAAAGCCTTCCTAAGTGATCAATGCAAAGAAACAGAGGAAAACAATAGAATGGAAAAGACTAGAGACCTCGTCAATAAAATTAGAGATACCAAGGGAATACTTCATGCAAAGACAGGCACAATAAAGGATAAAAATGGTATGGACCTAATAGAAGCAGAAGATATTAAGAGGTGGCAGGAATACACAGAAGGACTATACAAAAAAAGAGCTTAATGACTGAGATAACCACAATGGTGTGATCACTCACCTAGACCCAGACATCCTGGAGTGTTAAGTCAAGTGGGCCTTAAGAAGCAACACTACAAATAAAACTAGAGGAGGTGATGGAATTCCAGCTGAGCTATTTCAAGTCCTAAAAGATGATGCTGTGAAAGTGCTGCACTCAATATGCCAGCAAATTTGGAAAACTCAGCAGTGGCCAGAGGACTAGAAAAGGTTAATTTTCATTCCAATGCCAAAGAAAGGCAATGCCAGAGAATGTTCAAACTACCGCAAAACTGCACTCATCCCACACACTAGCAAAGTAATACTCAAAATTCTCCAAGCCAGGTTTCAACAGTACATAAACCATGAACTTCCAGATGTTCAAGCTGGATTTAGAAAAGGCAGAGGAACCAGAGATCAGGAACCAAACATTCATTGGATCATAGACAAAACAAGAGAATTCCAGAAAAACACCTCCTTCTGCTTCATTAACTAAGTTAAAGTCTTTCACTGTGTGGATCACAACAAACTCTGGAAAATTCTTCTAGAGAGGGAATACCAGACCACCTTTGCTTCCTCCTGAGAAATTCGTATGTAGGTCAAGAAGCAATAGTTAGAACTGGATGTGGAACAACCAACTGGTTCAAAATTTGGAAAGGAGTACGTCAAGGCTGTATGTTATCACCCTGCTTATTTAACTTATGTGCATAGTACTTCATGCGAAATGCCGGGATGGATGAAGCACAAGCTGGAATCAAGATTTCAGGGAGAAATACCAATAACCTCGGATATGCAGATGACACCACCCTTATGGCAGAAAGTGAAGAGGAACTAAAGAGCCTCTTGATGAAAATGAAAGAGGAGAGTGAAAATCTGCCTTAAAATTCAACATTCAAAAACTATGATCATGGCATCTGGTCCCATAACTCATGACAAATAGTTGTGGAAACAATGGAAATAGTGACAGACTTTATTTTCTTGAGATCCAAAATCACTGTAAATGCTGACTGCAGCTATGAAATTAAAAGATGCTTGCTCCTTGGAAGAAAGTTATGACCAACCTAGACAGCATATTAAAAAACAGAGACATTACTTTGCTGACAAAGTTCTGTCTAGTCAAAGCCATGGATGTGAGAGTTGGACCATAAAGAAAGCTGAGTGTTGAAGAATTGATGCTTTTGAACTGTAGTGTTGGAGAAGACTCTTGAGAGTTCCTTGGACTGCAGGGAAATCCAACCAGTTAGTCCTAAGGGAAATCAATCCTGAATATTCATTAGAAGAACTGATGTTGAAGCTGAAGCTCCAATACTGTGGTCACTTGATATGAAGAACTAACTTATTAGAAAAGACACTGATGCTGGGAAAGATTGAAGGCAGGAAGAGAAGGGAATGACAGAGGATGAGATGTTGGATGGTATCACCAACTCGATGGACCTGAGTTTGAACAAGCTGAGGGAATCGGTGATGGACAGGGAGGTCTGGCATGCTGCAGTCCATGGGGTCGTGGAGAGTCAGACATGACTGAGCAACTGAACTGAGTTGAAGTCACACTAGGGTAATACTAGATTTTAAGCTCCTCTGTAAAACTGGATATTGACCATTTTAGAGACTATAATGCTGTGTGTATTTCCATTTTCTAAAAAGTCTAGACTCCATGGAGTTTCCATGATGGAGAATGAAACTTTTGTTCTGGCCCACTAAATCTTGTGTGGATCTCCTTAGTTTCAGTGTCTGGGGTCAGATAGATATATGACTAAGGAAAACATAGTTAACCTAAGAGATTCCTTTTTTACTTGTAAAATAGAGCTATTTGGAGTATTCACTTCAATGACTTGTGGCAAGAATTTAATGAGTTAATAGTGTTGAACACAACACAGTACTCAGCACACAGTCAATGTCTAGCAACTCATCACCATTATTACTACTTTTATGTCTCAATTAAGCTGGTGTTTGATTTTGGGATTTCAAAATACATTAATTTTAGTATTTTTTTAAAAAATAGATCAAGTAGTCAATATTATGTTTAACCTACCAGCTCTGAGAAACATTTCCATAACCTGAAAATTGAGGATTAAATGGAAAATACAAGTTGAGGAATCAGGATTTACATGCAACGGAACTCAAGAAGTTCTTGACATTTTGCTTCATAGAATCACCCAGTGAAACTTACCACTCACCCAGAGTTAATCACTATCAACATGTGGAAGTATTTTTTTCCGGTCGATTTTCTATACATAATTAGGTGTACATTCTGTGTTTATGCTGTCATTTCATGGAGTCACTGATTGTACAAATGTAAGGTAATAATAACTTTTGGAGGCAAAATAGAAATAATGGGTATAGTTGACAAGAGTGCATATTTCTTATGTCTCTATGTTCATCGCTTCTACCATTTATCTGTTTTCTTTTCTTTTGTTTTAGTATCTTTAATGCTTGTTGCCAAACTTCACTCTTTTTCAACTTCTGCCTCTTTCACTGCAGCTAGGCTCTCCTCCAAGCTACTTCATCTCCTGGACACCGCGTGTGCCCTGTCATGCCACGTCACATACAGTAATCATCTCATTCATTACACACTTCCCACTGGAGAGACAGGATAACCTAGAAACTTAGCACCTGCATGTTGACACCAGACTGCCTGGGTCCACGTCCTGGCACATCACATCCTGGGTGTTGGATTTAGACAAGTTATTTAACTTCTTTGGCCTCAGTACCAGCATCTGTAAAATGGGAATGACTGTATTCACCTCTTAAAGTTGGTAAGAGCATGACATGAAGCAAGATACAGAGAATACGTAGAACAGCGGTTCCCATGCAATAAGCACCATGGAATATTCCTGTTTAATGTTAGAGTTAAATCTCTGTTTCCCTTCCTAGAATGTGGGCTCTGTGGAGACAGGCCCACCATGTCTAAATTTTTCTCTTCTCTACTTTGTTCATAATGCCATGTGCATAATAGAAATATAATAAATGAGTATTGAATAAATGAATAAATAACAATGAAAATAAGTTGATGATAGACCTGCTGTGCAGAGTATTTCTCATGACTGTATCATAACATTCTCTCATTTTTCAGTGTTTTTGTCTAAGTGTATGATTTTTAAAGCCTGGATAATTGCAAATGAATAATTGCCCAATAAGGAGGTTGCTCCTAAGTTTTAATAGAGCTTCCAACATACAACAAAGTGATTTTGTGTTTAATATTTTTTCACTTGAAGAGCCGACATTTAGAATGAAATAAACGGTCAAAGGTTTAATTGTAGAATTGGGAGGCCTATATAATTCAAAAACTGGATAATTGGGTCTTGGGTAAATAGGAATTGATGGTACCTTGTTAGTGTGTAAGAAACATTAAATAATAACACCAGTATAAAGTTTAGTATTTCTTATAAATTTCATAAAACTAATAAACCACTGAACATCTACCTGGGGGTTACTGCCCCTTAACTCTTAATTTAAATTGATTTTATGTTTAATTTATGAATGTTCAAAAATGTTATGAAATGTAAAGGAGAAATGCAACCTCATAAATCAATATGTTCTGGATTGCCAGTTTAATTTCTGCATTGATTTAGTGCCCAACCTGGTGGTATCTACAGGAAGGCATAAAACAGAGTCATCAGAGTCATCACTGGATAAAGGGTCAGACAAAAGATACAAGAGTCATAGCTAAAGAACTCCCTCTGATTAACCTCTATGGTAGGACAAGTAAGTACATGGGTGAACTAGAGTTTAGATTTCAGCTTATTCCTCATTTTTATAGCTTATATTAATAGAATCTTTTTCCCTTCATCATGACTTATAATATATGACAGTAAGTAGTATATTTGGCCTCCTGATTTTTAAAAAATCTAATATTTGTGAATTTTGAACATTTTTATGTAATGAGAAATATTATGCTTTCTAATTATAAAGTAGAAATTCACTTTAATGGCCACTAGATTTGGGAATTGTCATTAAGCGTCATACATATTAAACAAATATAAATATATATTACATATATTTAAAAGCATTAAAAAAGAATTGTTCTTATTGTGGCATAAGTTTGTTTCTAATTTATATAACCTTACTGTATTCCATGTATTCCTGTTTTGATACAGTCTAACTCATACGTAGCATAAATTTTGAAATCAAAGTGATTGGATTTCTTTCTTGGCTGGATGATCTTGGTTAAGTTATGAAGTAAAATAAGGCATAAAGCACTTCTCATCATACCAGACATATAGTAAATGTTCAATAAATGTTAGCTCCAGTTACATAATAGTGGGAGCAGCAACAGCAGTAACAATAATAATGATAATAATAATACATTGTGACACGAGATTATTGCAAACTTTTATAAAAGATGTGTGTATGTGTGCTCAGTTGTGTCCACCTCTTTGCAACCTCACAGACTGTAACCCGTGAGGCTTCTCCATGGGATTTTCCAGGCATGAACACTGGAGTGTGTTGTAATTTCCTTCTCCAGGGGATCTTCCTGACCCAAGAATCAAACATGTATCTCCTGGATTCTTTATCACTGTGTCATCTAGGAAACCTGTTTATAAATGACAGAATTTATGTTTTATTTTTATTCCTTTTAAGTTTTCAATGCTTATTATGTGTCATATATGTTTTGAAACATTTTCCATATATTGTTTACTTAATCACCACAAAAACAAAAGGGAAGAAAAAGTAAATAAAGGGGGGATGAATGTGTTAATTAACTTGATGAGGGAATCATTTCCCAATGTATATGTATATCAAATCATCATGTTGTACACTTTAAATATCTTACAATTTTCTTGATCTGTTATACCCCAGTAAAGCTGGAAAAAAGATGATTTGTGCCTATATAAGTAAAGGGAGGGGTTGGGGGCAGGAGGAGAAGGGGACGACAGAGGATGAGATGGCTGGATGGCATCACTGACTCGATGGACATGAGTCTGAGTGAACTCCAGGAGTTGGTGATGGACAGGGAGGCCTGGCGTGCTGCGATTCATGGGGCTGCAAAGAGTTGGACACGACTGAGTGACTGAACTGAACTGACCTGAAGTAAAGCATTAATGTTTCTTAGGATCAGATAGAAGGCCCTCAGCGTTCCAGGCTCTATCCATTTTTCCAACATCATCTCCCATCACTCTCTGCCCCTCTCACGCCACACACTCATTCCACACATTTCATTTATGGAATGCTAGCGTTCAAGGCATAGAATTTCACTCTGCTCTCTGTGTCTATCATACTTTTTCACTTCACCATTAAATCAACAAAGATTGAAATTCCATGACTGTTCAGTGGTTAGAACTCCATGCTTTCACTGTCGAGGGCACAGCTCCATTGCTGCTCAAGGACTAAGATGCCCCAAGTGGCATGGTGTGGCTAAAAAATGAAAAATAATGATAAACCAGCAAAGAATAATCAAGGGCTAATTGTATATTCAATACTGGATGAGGTTCCCAAAGCAAAGTTTTGAGACTGAATGATCCATTCACTCACTCGACATCCATCCATCTATCCAGCAACCATCCCTGCATTCTTTCAGTTACTCCATATCCATTGATTAGTGTCAATTATGAGTTGGTATGTTCATTTTCTATTGTTCATAACAAATTTCCATAGACTTCTGGACTTAAAAACAACCATTTATTGGCTCATATTTCTGTAGGTTGGAATTCTGGGCATGGCATGACTGGATTCTCTGCTCAGGCTCACAAGGCCAAAGTCCACATGTTGGCAGAGCTAAGTCCCTTTGTGGAGCCTCTGGGGAAAAAATCTACTTACAAGTTCATTCCTGTTGTTGGCAGAATTCAGTTTCTTTGTTGGACTAAGGTCCCAGCATCTTTCCTGGCTATCAGTTTGCAGCTGTTCTGAGATCCTAGGGGTTGCCTGCATTCCTTGACATGACCTCCTCCATCTTTAAACCAGCAATAACACATGAACTCATTCTTATGCTTTGAATCTCTCACTTCGTCTTCTGCAGTCAGTCAGAGAAAGCTCTCTGCTTTTCTTTTTAGTAGATGAAACACAATTTTATTGTTTTGTTGTTGTTATTGTTGTGGAAGATAGAGTTTTCTCTGTGTTTATGAAAACTCTCTGCTTTTTAAGGGCTCTTGTGATTAGATCAGATCTAAATAATCTCTTTTTCTTAAAATCAATTGTATCATATAACATGGCTAAATTATAGGAGTTCACTTCAGTTCACTCTCTCAATAGTGTCTGACTCTTTGTGACCCCATAGACTGCAGCACGCCAGGCCTCCCTGTCCATTACTAACTCCCTGAGCTTGCTCAAACTCAAATCCATCAACTTCACAGTCCCAGGGATTGTGAAAGGCATGAACATGGGTGGGAGGCAGGAAATGGTAACTCTTGGTGCACATTTGGGCATTATATTGGCTAATTCTGTCTGAATTTATATGACTCTTCTTTCATATCCCTGTTTTGCTTTGCCATGTGTCCCTCACTTGGTTGTAGTATCACAACACATTTATTTCAAACAAAAAAAAGTGTACCATGGACAATTCGGAAAGATTTTTCTGGCATTATAAAGCAGAATGAATTGTATGAGGAGTTGTTTTCCTGGAAATGGGAAAACCAGTTGAAAGCTTAGGAGATGGGAAAAGCAATGTGGATCTGAGTCAGGGCAATACCACTATGAACAGTGAGGAACAGAAGACAGATGTTAAGAGAAATTACAATAGTACTTGATTATCAGCTGGACTCAGGGCTGGTAATCTAAGTTGATACCCAGATTTCTGGTTTCAGTAACCAGATAAGGGAAGAAGCCTCTTAGTGATGATAAGGAATACAGGAGAGAATAATTCTGAGGAGGAAAGAGAGGAATTACTTCTTTTAAAAAAAAATCCTTTTCTATTATGTTATTAAGAGATATTGAGTATACTTCCCTGTGCTATACAGTAAGCCCTTGTTTTTTTTTTTTTTTTTTTTATGTATTGTAGTTTGTATCTGCTGCTGCCGCTGCTGCTAAGTCGCTTCAGTCGTGTCCGACTCTGTGCGACCCCATAGACGGCAGCCCACCAGGCTCCCCCGTCCCTGGGATTCTTCAGGCAAGAACACTGGAGTGGGTTGCCATTTCCTTCTCCAATTCATGAAAATGAAAAGTGAAAGTGAAGTCATTGAGTCGTGTCGAACTCTCAGCGGCCCCATGGACGGCAACCTACCAGGCTCCTCCGTCCATGGGAGTTTCCAGGCAAGAGTACTGGAGTGGGTGCCATTGCCTTCTCCGTAGTTTGTATCTTCTAATCCCAAATTCTTAATTTATCCCTCCTGCCCTTTTCTACTTTGGTAACCACAAATTTGTTTTCTGTGTCTGTGAGTGTGTTTCTGATTTTTAAATGAATTCATTTGCATCATATTTTAGATTCTACATATAAGTGATATCATGTGAGACTTTGACACTTCACTTAACATGGTAGTCTCTAGGTCCATCAATGTTGCTGCAAATTGTGTTATTTCACTTTTTTAATAGTTGAGTAATATTCCATTCTGTGTTGTGTTATGTGTGTATGCATTTACCACGTCTTCTTTATTCGTTCATTTGTCAATGGAAATTTAGGTTGCTCCCGTTGTGGCTATTGTAAATAGTGCTGCTGTGAACGCTGAGGTGCATGTATCTTTTTGGATTACAGTTTTCTCCAGAGATATGCCCAGGAGTGTGACTGCTGGATCATATGGTAACTCTACTTTGGGAGAGGAGTGATTTTAAATTCAGTTTGGGGCCTTCTGAGTTTGAGTTGCTCAGAGTATGTTGTCTTGGAGATGCCAGCAGGCATTTAGATATGTGGGTCCCAGAGGAAAAGACAGATTCACAAACTGGAGGTAACATTCACCACAGGAAGAATAGGCCTGTCTCCTGGTAAATATTTAGAATAAGAGGAGAACTGAGCCTGGAACAGAACCCTGGGATACTTCAGAACTTCAAGTACAAGCAAAAGAAGGAGGGGCACAGCAAAGGGGCAAATGTGTAGAAAGAAATCTCCTCGATCAACCCTAAGGAGGAAAAATTTAAAGAGGAAAGAGATTACCACCTTTACCAAATCAGCAGATGATAATAAATAATTATGTTTATTGAGTATTTCAAAAGTATATTTTGCTGTCATAATAAAAACAGATTATTAGCTTACCAATAACCCTCAGGTTAAATAATATCATTCCTGCTTTATACAGGAATAAACTAAAGCCTACGTATCTGGCACAGGTTAGAGATAGCGACGGGCCTAAGCTCTGCTGAGATTTAAACTCAGAGAAGTCCAACATTGAAACACAATCTCTTTACCATACTTAGTGTTATATCAAGTAAGAACTAGAAAGAGTGTATTTCACTGACAACTGCTAAATCACTTTTTAAGTGAGAGAGGTGATTTTTGCATCCCCACTCCAGTACTCTTGCCCGGAAAATCCCATGGACGGAGGAGCCTGGTGGGCTGCAGTCCATGGGGTTGCTGGGAGTCGGACACGACTGAGCGACTTCATTTTCACTTTTCACTTTCATCCACTGTAGAAGGAAATGGCAACCCACTCCAGTGTTCTTGCCTGGAGAGTCCCAGGGACGGGGGAGCCTGTTGGGCTGCTGTCTCTGGGGTTGCATAGAGTCGGACACGACTGAAGCGACTTAGCAGCAGCAGCAGCAGCAGCAGCAGAGCTGATATGGTTGTGTATGTGTCTGCTGTGGCGGTACTTCAAACATCAGGACACTAGTATGGCTGAAACATATAAGAGGTAAATAATTTGATGATATGAGCTGTCTTCTCAAGGAGTTTAGCTATAAAGGAAGTGTGAGAGGTGGTCAAGAAAGGAGGGGCAATATGAAGAGAAAGTCATCATGTTTTAATTATCATTAATATTGGTGGGGAGGTGTGATTTTCTTACAAGTTAACCCATTATGCTAAGATCCTATGTTTTAAGGAAAGCCTGGAAGCTTTGGGCTTATACATACCTAATGCTAACTCAGTCCTAGATTCCTGTGTGGCCTTTCGCAAATCTTTTAAGCCTCTAGCTCCTCCTCTGTGGTAGGGGTGATAACACCTGTATGAAGAGCTCCTGGGAGATTTAAAGAAGCTAATCTAGGTGAAGTCACAAACATAGCACTCAGAATTGCTTTGATGACTGCCCAACTGTAAACATGTAGAGGGTCATATTACTTATTTTTGTATTCCTAAAGTTGAAATAGAACAGGTACTCAATGCATGAATGAGGGAATGAATGATTAGTAGCGAGTATTTATTTACCTCTATTTCTTCTTTGGATGGTGGGGTATGATGATGTCTTCTCCTCCTCAAAGCTGTTTACTCAAGTCCTATACTGCTGAGTACAGCATATGAACTCTATAAAGATTCCTTGATTGACTTAATGAAAAGCTAGGAGTCAGATTAATGTCAAACGTTGAGTATTAATCATATGTAATGGGTTTATCATTGTTCCAGGAATTAGTTATTTAGGCTAAAAATAGATGAAATAGATATCCAGACTATAATAATGGGTCCTCCTAAGGGTGTAATAGTTTTTAGTTGATGATATAAACATGTAAACAGAGAGGGAAAGAGCTCCCATTATTGACTGCTTTCCTACTGTTGGCTTCAAACATAGAAGTTAACTGAAAGTGTATCTTTACAGTCAGGATCAAATCAGGAGCAAGCAGTGTACTTGGACATTCTAATTTAATCCATTCACATAAGCAGCAGCTGTGGGAGGCCCAGTGCAACCTGCCCATACCACACATGGGGCCCAATTATTGAGCCACAGGGAATTAGAGTCATCAAATCTCAGGGTCAAGTTCAATTAAACCACACATAGGAAGATAAGAAGGCTGACTTTGAAAAGGACAGACAAGATGAAAAATGGTGGAATAATTCTCAGACCTAATGCCACACATGTACCATGCAGATCTACAGGCTTGTTCAAAGTGGCATCTTTGGAAATTGAGGACAACACACAAATACAACTGAAGCTGATGCTTCTGAAACTCTCCTTTGGATCTTCATTTCTCAGCTTTAATTTTTGCTTACCTATAAAAGAATGTACTTCTTTCTTGATTTGCTAGTACTTACTATTTAAATTGTTCAATAGTTATTTGTCAAAGTACCACATCCTGAGATTTCTGGGATCTTCCCTTCTGGCCACTCCTACATCCAGTTATGAATTAGGTCTTTTTACTCGAATCTCTTGAAGATTTTTCACATCTGTATCTGAGTGGCATTTTGGTATAGTTTCAAGGTCAGTTCTCTGTCACAATATTCCTGCACTTGGCATACCCCTCAGTACCTGGTAGATGCCCAATACATGTCTGCTGAGGGTATGGACAGCTTCTTTTTCACTATTCTTTCTGCCACTACTTTCATCCTTATAACAGCATGTTTAGATCAGTGCAATAATCTGGCTACTTTCTCTGTCTTTACTCTAGTTTATCTTTCTTTTGGAGGCCAGAGTAGTCCTTGTAAAATACTGAATTGATCTTGTCATCCTTAACAGGATTTCTTAAGAATTCTGTTCAGGATTAAAATTCTTCAACAGATTCTGGTTACCTACAGGAGAAAATCCAGACTTTGTGGAACAGCATTTAAGTTCCTCCGCGAGTGAGTCCTGGGCCATTGTTTATCACATCTTTTTTTCCTTTTGTCCTTGCTGCCTTCCTCTTTCTCCTCCACAATCCTGATTTTCAATCACACTGAAGGGATTGAAGGTCTAGGGTTTACCATGATCACCATCCTTTTCTTTTTGCTACTTCATTCTCCTAGACCTTATGGCCCTTACTGGTCAGCCTAAGGACCATGGGTCTATTTCTCAAAAGCTTTCATCTCTTCTCTCCTTCAGAAGTCCTGATCTTCAATCTCCAGGAAAATATACACATCCCGTATGTCTTGTTTAGCGCTTTATCAGAGCACTTATTAATTTTTCTCAGTGTTCTATCAGAGCACTTATTAATGTTTTACTTGCTTATATTAATTTTTTACTTGTTTACATTCTGCTTCCCCTTTTTTCTACACTCTAAATCTTGTGGCCAGAGTTCCAGTCAAACTCATTTTTGTATTTGTAGTGCCTAATATAGAACCTAGGTATTTAGGAGACAGTCAATAAATATGTGTTAATTGAAACTTGTTACTTTTCTGAGGCTATGGCTATTTTGTTGAGCTAAACTGTAAGCTTGAAAGCAGAAATCATGCCTTATACTATTTGAGAATCCTCAGACATAGCATTATTTTTGCACACAGTGGGTATTTAATATTATTCATCACTGTTGATATTGATTTTCTATAAGCCCCAGAAGACATGACAGGCTTATTTTCTCAAAAAGAATGATTCAATTCAGGATGAGGATAAACGATATTATGATTCTCTATCTTAGCACAGTACCAGTACATATTGGAATAGCTGCCCAATTGATCTATGTTGAGTTATTAAACAACATGGAATCATCCTACCTAAGAATGAATGGGGTATTGTCTGTGATTTGGACCTTCTTTAGCTCTCTTACTGGCCTTCTCGAGTGCCACTGATCAAAGTTCACTGACAAAAGTTTCTGTCAACACTCTAACATAGAAACACTTGGCTAAAAACAAAAGCAAAACCCCTAGACATTCTGGTAGATGAAAAATGGCCATAAATTCCTTGAAGTTTCTCCCATAAAGAGGTAGAATTTATTTTACCAACTCTTACATCAGGGCAGACTTTCTTTGGGACACACTTGGACCAGTAGAATGAAGTGGAAATGACATCATGCAAGTCCAGGAATCAAGGCTTTTGTAGTTTCCATTTTGCTTTCTAGGGACCTTTCCCAGGGACTACCTTGTGGAGAATCCAAGGGTGAAAGGTCCCATGGANTAAAACAGTAAAAATTCAGTTAAGAAATGTTTAAAACCAGCAAAAAGAGCCCAGAACTTTGAAAAAAAAATTGCTGTGAAGCAAAAAAAGTCCCTTAATATTCTATAACCTCCCCTCAGCTGGTCTAAATGTGAGGGAGTCAGTAATGGGGTCAGTTCTTTCCTTGAACCAGAATTCCGGATCACTGAAAAGCCAGAAAACAAAAACAAAAAAAGCCNATGTTTAAAACCAGCAAAAAGAGCCCAGAACTTTGAAAAAAAAATTGCTGTGAAGCAAAAAAAGTCCCTTAATATTCTATAACCTCCCCTCAGCTGGTCTAAATGTGAGGGAGTCAGTAATGGGGTCAGTTCTTTCCTTGAACCAGAATTCCGGATCACTGAAAAGCCAGAAAACAAAAACAAAAAAAGCCCAAAACCCACACACCCATAAACCTAAGAAAACTTGAATGATGAGAAAGTCTTAACTAAGATTAACTACAAAGTCTCTCAGAAAACTTTGCTGCATCCTCCTTATGCTATACATAAGTACGTGTAAATAAGGTTTAAAAATTCTTCCAGGTTCTGTATTAAGCATTTTGCTTCTCTAGTTTACTTTTAATTGATATAAAATGCTTTCAAAACACAACAAATTTTGCAGATGAATTTGAATCAATACATTTGAACTTGACATATGTCCAAGGCCCAATGACTTGCAAAGCACTATTATAATTCTTGATTTCACACACCATTGTGGACTCCATTATCTCCTCCTATACGTTTGAAAAAAAGGGGGAGGGGGAATCTCAGACAGTTAATGGTTTGTTTAAATTTAAAGGTGACTCAACAGGTTAAAATTGGATAACACCCCTGTTTTCTTCCTGATCTTTGAGAGGCAGATTACATAATAATGATATTTATAGTCCTTATGGGCCTCCCTGGGGGCTCAGAGGTAAGGAATCCACCTGCCAGTACAAGAGATAAAAATCTGATCTTCCCTAGATCAAGACGATCTCCTGGAGAAGGAAATGGCAACCCACTCCACTGTTCTTGCTTGGGATTCCCGTACAGGGTACAGGTTACAGGGTAACCCAACCCACTAGAGTCCATGCGGTGGCAAAGAGTCAGACACGACTTAGCAACTGAGCATAAGCACAATAGCCCTTACAGTCTAGGGACCGTTACCATCGCGCTACACAAGTTTAGTCCTCAGGCAACAATCTTATGAGGTGAAAACTGTGTACTTTCCCATTTTACAGATGAGAAAACTGATACAGAGACAGGTAAATTAATTTGTCCATGGTTGCACAGTTAGTGATTTGCATGGCATAGCTTGTAAGAGGAATTTGAACCCTTAGAGTCCATCTTAAAGTATGTGCTCTTAGCCATTGCTATATATATATATATATTTAATTTTTCTCAATGAAAATGCAATGTACATTTTAAAATTTTAATGACAATAATTTAAAAATTTTCCTGGGTCACAAACCTACTTACTGTAAGTGGTTTAGTGTCTCCAACATGCCCATACAAGTTGAACAGGGACTGACCTTGCACAGCTGTATCCAAAGGGGGGACAAAGCAGGTGGGAGTAGATCCTTTTCCCAGGGCATTAAAAAGGGAATATTGACATCATGATCCTGTTATGTTCATGGGAATCTCAACTCAAATTTCAGGGGTCCCCAAAGGCCAAATAGAATAGCTAAAGATGTATTTATTGATTGCTAGGAACAATTACCAAGATGCTAAAACCTTAGTTTTCCACCTTTGTAACTGAATGGTGTCTCAAGGACAAGACAGAAAATAGATAATTGTTTTGTGGCCTATATGTGCCTATCTTGACCCTCAGCACACAGAACATATATTGGTTGTTGCTTTTTATTATTTGATTTCCTATAATTTTCAAAAATATAATTCAAAAGAGAAGATATAACTTTAAAAATACATTTGTTTTATAATCACCCTATGTCAATTGGTAGGTGAAATGATAAGTGAAATTTAGTTTACTACAGATTCTTAAAATTTTGAGGGTCAGGAGGTTTTCTGAAAACGTGTTGACGCTGTGAATCCTCTCACCCATCAAAATGCACATAAACAAAATATTTTTCAGTTTCTTTTACAAGGCCAGTGAAACTTTAAAAATCTGTTTACAAATTTTTAGATGAAATATCTCACTTTAGCCTTGATATTTATTTATAAAATATAACTAATTAAGAGACCTAAACAATATAACTCCTATATATTCATGTCAACAATGATAACATCATGTCAGCAACATTAATAATATAATACTTAGCATTTACTGGACATGTAATATATGTCATATTTGGTGATCATATGGCACTCGTTCTAATGTTATCATCATTTTACATATCAGGAAACTGAGACATGGAAGGGTTAACTTCTTCCAAGTAATTCTGAAAACAAGAGTTTGAAACTGGGGAGTCTGATTCCATGGATTATGCTCTTTACCACGTCAATAAGCATACTGTAAATGCTCAATAAACATTAGCTGCGGTTCCTATTGGTATTATTATTTGGAGAGAAGAATGGTATTTGCAGAAAAATGTACAACATGTAAGAAAAAATATTTTTTTCTTGAATAAGTGAAATGGATTTTTTCCTTTGATTTAATAATTGTCTCCTTTTGCTCTAGGTTCTAATAGTTAGATAATGGATCTTGTCAACCATTATATGTCTTAACCTTCAGCTGGGGACACATAACTTTTATTGTGGTCCATTATCTGGCCATTAGAGGCCACAAGTGTGTCCCCTGACCCTCTACCTCACATTATGCTGAAGAAAAGGAGTAGAAAATGTGGAGACAGCAGCTTTTCTAGCACCAGACGTAAAAGGAGCTACAGAGCCTCTATATTGAGACCATTCATTTTCCTCCTGCTGTAAAGTTCATCATGCAAGTCCCATGGATAAATTTAATGCATGTCTTCACTCAACTTCTAGCTTTTCCTTCTTGTTCTCTCACCTCATGAAGTCAAATTCAGTAATAGCCAAACTCTACTTAGAATCTTCAGATATTCTTTTCAATAGGGGGTGGCATTGAATAGCTCAGAAGTTTTGATGAATACATGTTCAGTTCAGAGGCTTTGTATTCTTATCACACAAACCACTGGCCCCCAGACTTAAAGTATTCAAATCATTTTGTGACAGTCTCCTAATAGACTTGTGAGGCATATTTTTGTTTCCAAAATGAAAGTGAATTACAGTTCATTCCACTTAGAGATTTATCATTTAGAACTTCATACAGTAGTATTGGAAATGACCCTGATTCTTGGAAAGATTGAGGGCAAGAGGAGAAAGGGGAAACAGAGGATGAGATAATTAGATAGCATAACTGACTCAATAAACATGAGTTTGGGCTAATTCCAGGAGACAGTGAAGGACAGGGAAGACTGAGTGTCCTATAGTCCAAGAGGTTGAAAAAAGTCAGACACGACTTAGTGACTGAACAATAAACTTGGATGATTATAAGCAGCATGGATGCTCCTCCCACAAAGTGAAAACTATTAAGGAGAACCAATGTCTGACAGTAGTTTAAAGCAGTAAGAGCAGATTTTATTAGGGAACTGTTACAACAGGGTATACAATATTCAGATATGCGGGTGACATCACCCTTATGGCAGGAAGCGAAGAAGAACTAAAGAGCCTCTTGGTGAAAATGAAGAAAGCGAAAAAGTTGGCTTAAAACTCAACATTCAGAAAATTAAGATCATGGCATCTAGTCCCATCCTTTCATGACAAATAGATGGAGAAGCAATGGAAACAGTGTCAGACTTCATTTTTGGGGCTCCAAAATCACTGCTGATGGTGACTGCAGCCATGAAATTAAGACACTTGCTCCTTGGAAGAAAAGTTATGACCAGCCCCGTGACCAAGGCCAGGGGTGGTGGCCGAGAGGAGCAACCCAATATCCAAGGAGTGGTGCCTACACAGGCGCAGGAGGGCCTAGAGGAGCTATCCCACGTTGAAGGTCTGGAAGGGTGGTGGTGAGGAGATACCCCTTATACAAGGTAAGGAGCAGCAGCTGTGCTTTGCTGGAGCAGCTGTGAAGAGATACCCCACACCCAAGGTAAGAGAAACCCCAGTAAGATAGTAGATGTTGCAAGAGGGCGTCAGAGGGCAGACACACTGAACCCATACTCACAGAAAACTAGTGAATCTAATCACACTAGGACCACAGCCTTTTCTGACTCAATGAAACTAAGCCATGCCCACAGGGCAACCTAAGACGGGCGGGTCATGGTAGAGAGGTCTGACAGAATGTGGTCCACTGGAGAAGGGAATGGCAAACCACTTCAGTATTCTTGCCTCGAGAACCCCTGAACAGTATGAAAAGGCAAAATGATAGGACATCAAAAGAGGAACTCCCCAGGTCAGTAGGTGCCCAATATGCTACTGGAGATCAGTGGAGAATTAACTCCAGAAAGAATGAAGGGATGGAGCAAAAGCAAAAGCAATACCCAGCGTGGATGTGACTGGTGATAGAAGCAAGGTCCGATGCTGTAAAGAGCAATATTGCATAGGAACCTGGAATGTCAGGTCCATGAATCAAGGCAAATTGGAAGTAGTCAAACAGGAGATGGCAAGAGTGAATGTCAGTCTAGGAATCAGCGAACTAAAATGGACTGGAATGGGTGAATTTAACTCAGATGACCATTATATCTACTATTGAGGGCAGGAATCCCTCAGAAGAAATGGAATAGCCATCATGGTCAACAAAAGAGTCCAAAATGCAGTACTTGGATGCAGTCTCAAAAACGACAGAATGATCTCTGTTCATCTCCAAGGCAAACCATTCAATATCACAGTAATCCAAGTCTATGCCCCAACCAGTAATGCTGAAGAAGCTGAAGTTGAATGGTTCTATGAAGACCTACAAGACCTTTTAGAA
>SJYA01001817.1:1518634-1561134 GCA_006410615.1 Neotragus moschatus
GTATGGATGTGAGAGTTGGACTGTGAAGAAGGCTGAGTGCTGAAGAATTAATGCTTTTGAACTGTGGTGTTGGAGAAGACTTGAGAGTCCCTTGGACTGCAAAGAGATCCAACCAGTCCATTTTGAAGGCGATCAGTCCTAGGTTTTCATTGGAAGGACTGATGGCTGAAGTTGAAACTCCAATACTTTGGCCACCTCATGCGAAGAGTTGACTCATTGGAAAAGACCCTGATGCTGGGAGGGATTTGGGGCAGGAAGAGAAGGGGATGACCGAGGATGAGATGGCTGGATGGCATCACCGACTCGAGTGAACTCCGGGAGATGGTGATGGACAGGGAGGCCTGGCCTGCTGTATTCATGGGGTCGCAAAGAGTCTGACACAACTGAGCGACTGAATTGAACTGAACTGAACTGAACTGAACTGAGCTGAATCTCAAGAATGAATGAGATCACTAGGAAAGTGACTGTAGATGAAAAAGAAAAGAGGTCTGAGAATTGAACTTCAGAGCACTCCATTGTTTAGAAGTTAAAGATATAGAGAAACTCAGAAAGTTTTTAGATAATGCTTCGGGCTTCCCTGATGGCTTAGACAGTAGAGAATCTGCCTACAATTGTGGAGACCCAGGTTCAAGCCCTGGGTTGAGAAGATCCCCCAGAGAAGAGAATGGCTACCC
Organism: Neotragus moschatus; assembly: GCA_006410615.1. Classification (NCBI taxonomy): domain Eukaryota; kingdom Metazoa; phylum Chordata; class Mammalia; order Artiodactyla; family Bovidae; genus Neotragus; species Neotragus moschatus. The sequence goes on from SJYA01001817.1 coordinate 1,519,309, forward strand.
ACTCCACTCTTCTTGCCTGGAAAATCCCATGGACAGAGGAGCCTGGCGGGCTACAGTCTACGGGGTTACAAAGAGTCAGACGTGACTGAGCGACTAGCACTAGGGATGAAAAGAGAAGCTTAAACAACCTTCACATCTCCCTCTGCAAAACTAAGGCTGAACTGCTCAGTTTCTCTGGAAAAGTCTTTCCCATTTCTCTAGGCATAAATTCTATGTTACTGTGTACCTAGTATCCTATACCTAATTTTTCGCAGCACTGTATACTTGATTATTTTTTTGCCCTGTTCATATAACTGTAAGTTACCTGAAGAGTTGAGTCTATTTGGTTTACCATTGTATCCACAGAGTCTAACAAAATGCCTGATACAAACTAAGTTCTTAATAAAACTTTGCTGACTGAATGAATGAAAGAAAAGAGAGCGTGATTGGATGTGGAGGAGTGCGATGAGAATTCAGTCAGCTGGATCGAGGACAACACAGTCAGCCTGAAGATTGTCCTTCAGATCAGAGCTCCTGTCACTGCCTAACCTACTGCCTTGATCTGTTGCAAATATGGGTTTCATGACTTTTGTGACTCCTTGTCTTACGTACACATTGTGCATCGACCTCCAGTGCCAGGTAAATTATTACAACTGGCTTCTGCCACCATTAAATCTACTTTCCATCCCATTCCAACTTAGTCTGATTTTGTTTCTATTCTTCTTTCATCTTATTTTTGACAAATCCAGTTAAATTGAGTGAATGCACTTTCCTGAAATATATAAAATCTTTCCCCTAAAGGCTTAAAATAAGATTAAATCAATTAAAAATGCATTTATTGGGTTAAAAAAGAGTTCCATGTTAATTCTCTTCTTTTTTAACTTCAATGGAAGCATTTAAAAATCATTAACACTTAAATATTACTTTTGCTACCCAGAGAAAGATGCTCTTTAAATTAACTTAATTACTTTGAAATCAAGCTTGGTTTTAAAGAGGAGCTATAAAATTNAATTAAAAATGCATTTATTGGGTTAAAAAAGAGTTCCATGTTAATTCTCTTCTTTTTTAACTTCAATGGAAGCATTTAAAAATCATTAACACTTAAATATTACTTTTGCTACCCAGAGAAAGATGCTCTTTAAATTAACTTAATTACTTTGAAATCAAGCTTGGTTTTAAAGAGGAGCTATAAAATTAATTTTGAACTCAACTTTTTGACAGTTTTAAGGTAGGTTGGTGTACTTGAACTTATATACATATCTATCTGAAATGTTCTTGAAGACAAAAAATAAAACATGTTTTCATGGTTTAAAAATGTGTCAACAAACTCTTTACACTTCTTTTAGAAGGTAGGCCTTGAGTGTGGGCTTAATGGCACATCTTTATTGTGGTAAGAAAATATAAGACAGATTATGAGTTAGGAATTAACATATACAAACTACTATATATAAAGTAAGTGAATACGGGACATACCTGGTGGCTTAGTGGTCAGTGGACTCCACGCTCACACTGCAGGGGGCATGGGTTAGATCCCTGGTCAGGGAACTAAGATCCCACATGCTCTGAGGTATAGCCAAAATATTAAAAAAAAATAATAAAATAGGTAAACATCAAGGACCCTGTATAGCACAGGGATTTACACTTAGTGTCTTATCATAACCTATAATGGAAAAGAATCTGAAAAAAACACATATATATATTATATATTGTATAATGAATCACTTTGCTCTATACTTAAAAAACTATACTATAGTTTTAACTATACTTCAATATAAAAGATACCATAAAATTTACCGTTTTAACCTCTTTTAAATAGTTTAGTGGTGTTATGTATTTTCACACTATTATGAAATAGATCTCCAAAAACTTTTCAATTTGTCAGAAACTCTGTACCAATTAAACCATAGCTCCCCTTTTCTCTCTATTCCCTAGTGTCTGGTAAGCACCATTCCACATTTAGTTTCTATGGATTTGACTCTAGATAGTTAATATAAATGAAATTATGCAGTGTTTCTCGTTTGTTTACTGGCTGACTTTGTTTCATATAAGGTCCTCAAGGTTCATTCACGCTGTAGCTTGTAACAGCTTCCTTCTCCTCCTTCCTTTTTTTTATTATCACTCTGTACTCTTGATTCTGGTCTTAGATAATTAGGTATTGTAGGAAATGAATGAATACTGCAACCTAAATTTTGAAATTTGCTGCTATTATTATCCTGCTTCTTCTGATTTCTGGGGAAAAAAAAAAGATGTCATCCTAAAAAAATACTCTGTAATTTTTAAAGGACAAATTGTTTAGCTTATTTAGAATCATCCTTGTGGTATGTGCTAGGTTTCAAATAGAAAGATAACACTTTTCTTCCCCTTTTTCTCTCTAAGTAAGTGTAATTTTTGTGGACTGAGTATACTTCTTATACATAACTGTTTACAACAAAATGAGTCATCAGTGATAATGGGTTTTTATAATAATACTGTGCCAATAAATATACATTTTCCAATATCCAGAATGACAGTGAGAAAGTAAAATTAGAAAACCTAGTCAAGGTTTGCAATTAAAAATTCCCTATGACTTTGGAGGAATTAAATGTTATTATGTTTAAATATATTCACATATTCCCTGTTCATCCATCCATTCACCTATCCATTCATTCATAAGTTGATGCTTTTGCAAAGTGAACATAGATATAATCTATAAAAACTCAATTCTTTATAATAAAATATATAAAAAATGAAGTTCATAATTTCTCTTCTCTAAATCTAAACCATCATGATATACCAGTTGCTATCTATATGATGGATGTAAAATCCTTTAGCATGTGATTAAAAGCTAAACATTAAAGCAATGTTTTATACCTTTGGTTGTAGTTAAAATAAATCATGCCTGTGTGAAATCAACAAAGGCAGGGAGACCCAAGAAGGCCAAAAACGGAGGTCCTAGAACATCTCTCATCTTATGAAGTGTATATGTGACATGATCTGTTTGAAAAATTCTGGACAGCTTTATTCTGCCCCCTGAACAGAGCAGAAACAGAAAGGCGATATTTGACTCACAGTAGGAATATTGGGTTACTCAGTGGATGCTCATGGCCCTCTGGCTGGAAGAGTATGGAGATTTTGGAGCATCCTATGATCTTATTGGTAAAGTTTTCTGACTGGAACTGATGGTGTTAAGAAAAGAGTAAGCTTATTTACAACTCCATCGTGATATAGAAAAAGGCCAGGAGCCGATGCTACAGCCAACCTTCATGTTCTGGAATACAGGCTGTATCTTGGGAGCAACTTCAGAGCGTATATAATTCTCCTATCTCTAGGTCTATAGTCAACCCAACCCACCAACTTCCCCTCCTTTTCCTGTTGGTTTCCATACTGTTTCTTGAATTATCTTCGTTTACTAGTATTTTTCTGCTTCAACGTGCATGAAGAATTTGTCATATTGCTAGCATGGTGTCTGTTCTTGGGGTTCTGTTCAATGTGGAGCCCCTGGATATAACATTCCAAGGTGTCTTTTTTCCCCCACTAGTTTTAGTGTAGGAGAANTTTCCATACTGTTTCTTGAATTATCTTCGTTTACTAGTATTTTTCTGCTTCAACGTGCATGAAGAATTTGTCATATTGCTAGCATGGTGTCTGTTCTTGGGGTTCTGTTCAATGTGGAGCCCCTGGATATAACATTCCAAGGTGTCTTTTTTCCCCCACTAGTTTTAGTGTAGGAGAAACAGGTATATTAATTCAATCTATAGTTATTTATTATAATTTAGATATCAGTTCAGTTCAGCCGCTCAGTCATGCCCGACTCTTTGTGACCCCATGAATTGCAGCACGCCAGACCTCCCTGTCCATCACCAACTCTCAGAGTTCACTCAGAATCACATCCATCAAGTCAGTGATGCCATCCAACCATGTCATCCTCTGTCGTCCCCTTCTCCNGCTCAAGCAGTTACTATGAGGATCTGAAGACAATTCAATAGCAGTGGTAAATCATGCTGCACATTGTAGCTGGACTTGCCAGGTGGCTCAGTGGTAAAAAACCACCTGCCAACGCAGGAGGTGAGATGCAGATTCCATCCCTGGGTTGGGAAGATCCCCTGGAATAGTAAGTGGCAGCCCACTCCAGTATTCTTGTCTGGAGAATCCCATGGACAGAGGAGCCTGGCGGGCCACAGTTCATGGGGTCATAAAGAGTCAGAAAGAGTTTAGCTGAAGGACTGGGTGCCCACACACATCTCAGCCACCCCAGGGTCTGGTCTCTACTGCTCTTACATTCAAAGGCCCCTGAGAACCTTCCAGTGTCTAATACCTAACTCTGAGTAAGGTAATGCAGAGAAGGGGCTTCCTGGGTGGCTCAGTGGTAAAGAATCCGCCTGAAGTGCAGGAGGCTTGGGTTTGATTCCTGGATCAGTAAGACAGCCTGGAGAAGGAAATGGCAACGCACTTCAGTGTTCTTGCCTGGGAAATGCCATGGACATGGTGGGCCACAGTCCCTGGGATCGCAAAGAGTTGGACACAGCTTAGTATCCAACAACTATGTTCTCTAAACAACAGCTATAGAGAAAACCACCTTCTCTGTATATAGCCTACAGAGCAGTCAGAAAGCTTAAATTTGAACAGTGATCAGAAGCCAGTCAGAGGCTTACAGGCACGCTGTGTCAAGAATGGCGTTACTAGAATTTTCTCCTACTTCCTTGGAACCTACAAAGAACTTTCTTCAGCTCCTTTCACTCACCTGCATGGACAGCAGGCTCTTTCCTTTCAGTATGTTTCTCTTTATTTAATGGCAGCAGTTCTGAATCTTAATGAGACATTAAACTATCTCCGCATCTTCCCAACCACAACTTTTGTGACAACGAATTCACTTTTTGAAAGGCTGACGTAAATGTTGAGTGGTTAATTTAGGCAATGAGCAATATGTCAGCAGCAAGGCAAGAAGCAAGAACTTCAGTTTTGGCACTAGGGTGTCACTCCACTAATGCTAAACTGGTTCCTTAAAACAGAACTCCTCCCAAATGGACAGCTCAGCAGGTTTAGTTCAGGTTGGGGAGAAAGATCCAGAGGGTGGGCGACACTGACAAATAGAAGTTAGCCTGAGTCAGTGAAAGGGATAAGTGAGGTTCTTCTGAACCAGGAGGTGATAGGGTATAGCATGTGGGGAGCCCCACGTGAGATTAGGACCCTGGGGAAGGCTCTGAGCAGAGAAGCTTAATATTAAGTATCCAGAATACTTCTTTAAAGAGCTTGATATTGATTTTAAAGAATCACTCTAAAATTTCAAGCGGGTGAATGTCATGAGAATGGACTTGTGTTTAGAAAGATTACTCTGATGACATCATAGGGTTGTTTTGACTGAAGATAAATTACAGGCATAGAGCTCAGGTAGAAATCTGTTGTGGCAGTCCAGGTAAGACCCTAAGCAGAGTTTCTCAACCTTAATACCGTTAACATGAGCCAGAGAATTCTCTACTGCCTTTTTCTAGACAGGTGGGTGCAAATGGGGAGAATAGGATATATTTGAGAGATGTAAAGGAAACAGAATATATACAAACAATAAACTCACATTATGGGGCATGATTTTATGGGGATAAATGATGGCAAAAGAGGAATGAAGCGACACTGAGGTCAAGGAAGGAACAGTACAAAGCCAGATGGTTCTCATCCACTGAGTCCTCATTTCTAACGGTGTCCTCCGTGGTGGTGAAGTCACCCAGTAACCCTGAGGTAGATGGCACTTGACGGTGTTGAATGAATACAAAGCAGTGTGATTGACTATTTTATTTCCGTCCACTTGTGGGTGAATAAGACTGCTGCGAGGGCCAGCTTGTGCAGTTGAGTAGGTTGTGAGCCTGGCAGGTAGAGGCAAATGGGATCTAAAATCCAGCTGTCACTTGGCTCACGAAACCAGTGCTCTGGTGTGGAGCTATGTCTACCAGAAGAAGGAAGCCTTTTGTTAATTTGCTCGAAGCTGTCTAGTCAGTGACACCTTTGTGTCAAAAAAAAAGGTAATTTTTTACTTAATAAAGACAAAATTCTTGCTGAGTTTGAGGACCATTATTAGACTTTTCCAGTCAAAAAGCAGCAAAGAAATGTTGGCTACTACACTTCTATCTGCTCTGATTTCTGTAAAGTTATCCTGGGTTGGGGAGATCTCCTGGAGAGGGGAATGGCAATCTACTCTAGTATCCTTGCCTGGAGAATCCCATGGACCAAGGAGTTTGATGGGCTACAGTCCATGGAGCCACAAAGAGTTGGACACAACTGAGCAGCTAACACATAACATAGTGACTGCTGTACTTTTAAACAATAGGAGAGCATCAGTGAAAGAGGGCAGTAACAGAATCATCCACATTCCCATTACTTTCTCCCACATCCATTCCTCTTCTCCTCTCTTAGTAAAGGGGAGAAAAAAATATTCAGCACAATAAACTGCTCTGCCAGAGAACACCATTTCCCAGCATCAGTTGTGGCAAGGAGTGGTTATGTAAATAAGATTTAGCCAATGCAAAACAAGTGAGATTATTGAACTTTAAAGAGGGAATCAGACACACCCTCGTTGGTCCCTTTGAGTTCTTCTTACTACATGCTGCTGCTGCTGCTGCTGCTGCTGCTAAGTAGCTTCAGTCATGTCCAACTCTGTGTGACCCCATAGACAGCAGCCCACCAGGCTCCCCTGTCCCTGGGATTCTCCAGGCAAGAACACTGGAGTGGGGTGCCATTTCCTTCTCCAATGCACGAAAGTGAAAAATGAACGTGAAGTCACTCAGTCATGTCCGACTCTTCTTGACCCCATGGACTGCAGCCTACCAGGCTCCTCTGTCCATGGGATTTTCCAGGCCAGAGTACTGAAGTGGGCCTTACTACCTGGAATGCAGATAAAATGGCAAGAGCTAATGCAGACATTTTATCCCTTAGATTTGTGGTCCTAGGCTAAGAAGGGCAGAGAATAAGATGGAAGAAGCCTACATCAGTGACAACATGGAGCTACCATACCAGTCCTGCATTGTAATGTTGGGGATATCTTATGTAATAAACATAAGACAGAAAAATGATCTTCTATTTTACATACTGAGCCACTATTATTTAGAGTTTTATGTCACAAGTAAACCTAATTCTAACTGATTTTTAAACTCCTTGACAGCCACAACTGTCAATTGGACTTTCATCAGAAATTAAAATAAGGTCACTGGGAAAATCAGTCATCTGATTGATTTTTTCTCATAAGATTTTGAGATTCTTAAGGGAAAGAAGGTATCAAAATCTCTGTTGAGTAGAGTACTGTAAGAGTGCCATATTTTATGTGATATACGAAGTTTTAATAGAATGACATTTAGATTCAGAGCAGATGAATAATGATAATAATTCTTGGCTTGTTTTAGATAGTCTGGCAATTTCCAGGGATCTTTCTGGTCTTTGATAAAAATGCAGTCTCTCAAGATGAACCAAATCCAAGAGTCTCTATTGAAAGAATAGCAATTCATAGATATTCTCATTTATATTGCAGACAAATGCTCATAAGTTCAATCAGAGAATGCAGAGAGCAAATGAGTCTCTCAATCAAATTGAGAAAATAATTTTTGAAATTTAAAACTTGAGAAATCAATTACCAATAAAAATATATAAGTACATGTTTTCCTATAGAACTTACTTCAGTTATAATCTAATAGGGTTGCTGCTGCTGCTGCTAAGTTGCTTCAGTCGTGTCTGACTCTTAGCGACCCCATGGACTGCAGCCCACCAGGCTTCCCCGTCCATGGGGTTTTCCAAGCAAAAGAGTGGGGTGCCATTGCCTTCTCCGCTAATAGGGTTATTTAGTGATTATTATGTTTCCCTTTTTCCTTTATATTTTTGTTAGTGTCTTAATTGTTCGTGTCTCACTTTTGGTCATGCTGAGTTGCTTCAGTCATGTGCTGACTCTTTGTGACCCTGTGGACTGTAGCCTGCCAGGCTCTTCTGTCCATAGGATTTTTCAGGCAAGAATACTGGAATGGATTGCCATGTCCTTCTCCAGGGGATCCTCCCGACCCAGGGATCAAATCCCTTTCTCCTGTGTTTCCTGCATTGCAGGTGGATTCTTTACCTCTGAGCGACCAGGAAGCCCATGTCTCACTTTCAGAGACACGGACTTAGTTGCACTACTCACACAGGGATGTGAGAAGGTTGGGTGTTCCAGATGAACCACGAGCCTGGACACAAAGGGAATCAGTGGTGATGCAGAGTTCTTGGTGGTTTGGGACAAGAAATTTAGTGATCTGTGTAAGTATGAGCCAATTTCAATGTGATTTTGGTTTGTAACCTTGAAGCAAGTATTCATATTCCCTGATAGCTCAGTTGGTAAAGAATCTGCCTGCAATGCAAGAGATCCCAGTTAGATTCCTGGGTCGGGAAGATCCACTGGGAAAGTGATAGGCTACCCACTCCAGTATTCTTGAGCTTCTCTTGTGGCTCAGCTGGTAAAGAATCTGCCTGCAATGTGGGAGACCTGGGTTTGATCCCTGGGTTGGGAAGATCCACTGAAGAAGGGAAAGGCTACCCACTCCAGTATTCTGGCCTGGAGAATTCCATGGACTTTATAGTCCATGTGGTCACAAAGAGTCAGAAACGACTGAGCAACTTTCACTTTTTCTTAGAAAAAAAACACCATTACTCCCAAGGACATTTTCATGGTAAGCCTGATAGTCTGTGGTAGAATTTTCCATGTTATAGTATTTCCTAACATCTATCTAAGAAACTTACTGAGTCTTGGGTCACAGAACATCGCAACCGTGCCTGTACGTCTTCCTATCAGTTTACGAGGGATGAGCTCTTAGCCATCTTGACTTAATTATCTTAAAATACCCCTATTGCTGAGAAGTACTATGCAAACAATAAATGTCCAAAAATATATAGGGAGAAAGCATAAATATATGAATGCAAAACTTTATGAGTGAACAAATGATGAATGAATGAAGAAAAACTATGACTCTGTAGTCTCCTAGAGAACTAATGGTAATGCTTGAGTTAAGTTGGAAATTTTAGAGCTGCCAACAAATGTGTCTCACATTAAGAAGCAAAAAAGAATATAGAACCACCAGATGTATCAACATTTGAATAATGGTGGTAGACCTACTATTTCTACCACAATGGCAATTTCATACTATATCTTAATCTATTGAAATTGATTCTAGAAATAAAATTGTCCCATCTCTGAATATCTTTTCATGATATTAGGCTTACTTGTTAGCATTTACCAAAAGAAATCATGATATTATTACTAAAAATATCTCTATTCCATTTTGTTTCTAGAGAAGCTTTGTGTATCATACTTTACAATTTTTTTCTCAATCATTCGAAGTACAGAAAAATTGCAATGGGAAAGCTTCACGTTAGTCCCTAGAATGTAGTGCCTGCGAGCAGGATTGTTAAAAAAAATAATGTAGATTAGAGGCTTCCTTGGTGGTCCAGTGGTTAAGAATCTACTTTGATATGCAGAGGACACAGATACCATCCCTGGTCTGGGGAGATCCCACAAGCCATGGGGTAACTAAGCCTGTGCGCCACAACTCCTGAAATCCACCCACCTAGAGCCTGTGCCTCGCTGCAAGAGAAGTGAAGCCACCACAATAAGAAGCCCTCACACCACTGGGAAGAGAAGCCTTTGCTCACCGCAGCTAGAGAAAGTCCACCAATAGCAACAAAGACCCAATGCAGTCAAAAATAAATACATGAATACATAAATACATAAGTAAATAATTTAGATTAAGACCAGTCTTATAAGAAAGCTCAGGTGAATTGGGCATAATCTCTTTTTTCTTTTTCTCTTATTTCTAACTAAATTATTGTATAAATAGTAGCCTAAATTAAAAAAAAAAAAACTCTGTCTGCAACCAGCCCTAATAGAACATACTCTCTTCATTCACCAGTTGTATGACCATTTTCAGATGACTAGTCTCTCTTGCTACAGACTTCTTAAATGCTTCCTAAATGGTGTCATTCTGTCCTGACCTGTAGGACAAAGCCTCTTTAAAATTAATCAGTGAAGATATATATCTGAAGCCATCCAGAGAAGGAAGAGGGATAAAGCAATATAATAAACCAGAGTCTCAAATATACAGAAGTTTCCTTATCTGGTGTACATGGATTTAACACATTTTTCTCATAATCTACTTTTGATCCCACGTTCTTTAGATTCCTCATCTCCTGTGTTCCTCAATGGGCACTAATGGCTGGCTTTCGGAACCATCTTCCTACCTTTGCCTAGAAGATTCTGATGACTACCATTAGCACACGTCATGACTTTTTTTAACCTTGGTGTGTTAGTGTATTAGGCAGTGAATTTCTTTATGATAATGGAAAGGCCAGTGCAATCAACCACTTCCAAACAGAGAGTGAACAATTTGACCTAAACCCAGTCCTGAGTGTGAGTGATTGCGTGTGCGTGCTGACATGCCTGCTTGTCCTGCTCCTGTCTTCCTATAAACCGTGTTTCTCCTCCCTGCGTTATTAGATCCCAACGTTCAGTGAAGATGTTTCACTCANATCAACCACTTCCAAACAGAGAGTGAACAATTTGACCTAAACCCAGTCCTGAGTGTGAGTGATTGCGTGTGCGTGCTGACATGCCTGCTTGTCCTGCTCCTGTCTTCCTATAAACCGTGTTTCTCCTCCCTGCGTTATTAGATCCCAACGTTCAGTGAAGATGTTTCACTCAGCGTATTGTAAAAGACATCAAAAGAGTAGTGCCACGAAAACATTTCTGAAGCAAATAAGGATTTTGTGTGGTTCATCTTGCTTATGTCTTGATTTTATCATTTATGTATGTAATGTTAGAAATTTTGATAGTTTGTTACAAGAAAGTAGAATGTTTTGGGGGCAACAGAGAATGAGATGGTTGCATAGCATCAGCTTCTCAATGGACATGAGTTTGATTGCAGGCAGGAGGAGGAGGGAACAACAGGGAATGAGATGGCTGGATGGCATCACCAACCCAATGGACATGAGTTCAAGCAAGCTCTGGGAGATGGTGAAGGACCAGGAAGCCTGGTGTGCTGCAGTCCACGGGGTTGCAAAGAGTTGGACACAATTTGGAACTCAACAACAATAACAATGATTTGAATTTACCAAAGCCTCTCAGATAATCCCTCCTGCCACTTTTCTTAGCCTTTTTTTCCTTTAAACTCCTTTGATCTGAATGTGATTTTTGCCTAAGGTTTGATAAAATTCAATAGCTGTTAAACTTTACTTTCTGCCTTGTATGCATTCTTCATTAAATTACTGAAGACTTCATTCTAGATTAAAAGCAATCAGGACTATTTGATATATCAATCAGTGTCTTGACTTTTGAATCTGTGTCATAAATAGAAATGAATAAAATTTTTGCCTTGTATCTGTTAATTTCTCTTTTGCAAAATTAAGGGTGGAGTGGGCTTTTTCTTTAGGGTTGTTGTTTAAGGGAGTTTCTTAATTTTATGCATCAAGCAGTTGTTTAATTCTTATGGCTGGTAAAACACTATTCAGTTACATAGGCATTTTTCCTTGTCCTCATGGATGAAAGGTGTGAAATTATGAGTAGATTCAGGAACTTCTCTGGTGGTCCATTGGCTGAGCCACCATGCTCCCAATGCAGGGGGCCTGGGTTCGATCCCTGCTCTGGGAACTAGATTCCACATGACACAGCTAAAAGTTTGCATCCCACTGCTAAAGATCTTGTATGCTACAACTAAGACCTGGTGCAGCCAAATAAGTAAATACTAATAAATAAACACTTTTAAAAATGAGTGGATTCATATGTAAATAATTCAAAAGTGTGAGGGGCAGAAGGAAGGACAGAATGGAGGAGAGAAAGGGGACAGAGGAAAGAGGTAAAGAGGAACCACACAGTGTGGACTGTGCTGTGGAACAGTGCCTGGCACCTTTGCCATCTTGCCCTATGAAACCCCCAATTTGATTTCCAAATGGAGGCACTGGTATTAGCCTATAGGAGTACGCATAATTCCATACTCCTATAGTCAATCAATAACAACAACTCCTGTTTTCTGAGCACTCCATGTTCCAGGCATTATCTCATTTCACTGTTACTATCCATTCTAAGACATAGGTGCGATTAACCGTGTTTTATTGAAGAAAGTGAGCCCAAAGAGATAGAGCAATCTGTCTGAGCAACGAGACAACTAGTGGAGCCAACAAGTGGAGGAACACTGCCGGTTTGATGGGGCAACCCCTATTTCGTGCTATTTCCCTCGCATCCTAGCAGTGGCAAGTAGGTAGAAAGACCTTTTGTGTTTGAGATGGGAAATAGGCTCAGTGGGAGTGAATCCTCGTAAATCTGACCCTGACTGTGTGACACAGGGAGAGGATTCCTGTGTCCAGAGAAGAGGCCATCACAGCATAACATACAGTATAGTTTCATCATGTTCTTGTTGTCATTGTTTAGTTTCTAGGTCGTGTCGACTCTTTGCGACCCCATGGACTGTAGCCCACCAGGCTCCTCTGTCCAGGGGATTTCCCAGGGAAGAATACTGGAGTGGGTTGCCAGTTCCTTCTCTGGGGGATCTTCCTGACCCAGATGCAGGGATTGAACCTGCATCTTCAGTATTGGTAGATGGACTCATTACCATTGAGTCACTTACTCTAGTAAACCTGCATAGTTTATGCTGGTTAAGAAAATGTTCTGTAACATTCTTAGCTATATGGTGCACTGTTAGTTTCTTTGTTCTCATCTAAGTGTGGAATTTGAAAGCAGGGTAACTTTGGTTTTAACAAACCAGATGGACAAACAAATTACCTGAACTTTTTAAGCTACTTCTCTTTGAAAATAAAATAGGGGAAAATACCCATCTAAAAGGTGGTTCTAAGAACTAAATCAGGTTATATAGGCAGTGTTTGAGGTCATGTTTAAGACATTTGGGACAGTGAAATACCAAAAGAAGCTGTAGTAAGTATCCAATCTACTCAATGTATAAAACCCATGGCGGATTTGTGTTGATATAACGCAAAACCAATCCAATATTGTAAAGTAATTAGCTTCCAATTAAAATAAATAAATTTAAATTTAAAAAACTGTTATTAATAATTGGTCTTATTCCTAATCATATCTATGGTTCCTGAATTCCTATTTACCCCATTTCTAGTGATACTGGATGAAATTAGGACACTTTAAATTTAGAAATCTTCAATACTGCACAGAAAGACAATTATTTTCCTGGTTCGTTTATTACATGAGCTCCCTAAATTCAGGCCAAGACAACTCTGGCTCTGCTTACAGTCGAATTACATTAAACACAGAACTCATTTGCAAATGGTTATTACTCTTAGACTCCAGATTTCTTTTATTCCCCTGCCTGGAAAGAATTCAAACCATTTCGTCCATATTCAGTCATTTACATTTTTGAAGGCCAAGTTTCTTTTAATGTCGAAAGTTCTAACTTCTTTGGGTTGTATTTCTTGTGTCCCTAGTGTTTGGTCTTCCTCCCAAGCTAGGATCATCTTAAAATTTTATGACTATGTTTTGAGATCTGCATCTTCTCCCAACACATTAATAAAAATGTTGAATTAGAAAGAACCTTGCACGCGTCCCCACAGTAACCTCACTTATGGCAGCTCACCAATTCAACAAAATCCTCAAAAGAATTTACTGAATTCACTTTCATGAACATATCTGAGAGCCTTCTTCTTTTTTTCCCCCCAAATTTTATTATTTGTTGTTGTTATGTTTGGCCATGCCATGGGGCATTTGGAATTTTAATTCCCCAACCAAGGATCAAACCTGTGTGCTTCATATTGGAAGCACAGAGTCTTAACCACTAGACATCCAGGGAAGTTCTTCTGAGAGCCTTCTTTATTCCAGGAACTGGAGGTGAAGAGTTGGATAAGCCCACACTCCCTGTTTCCAAAGTTTTCACATGTGAATTATCATAGGAGACAATTTAGCATCTGATGGCCATCTTATAAACTTCTAGTCAATGCAAAGGTGGGAAAAAGTAACCCACTTGCTTAGAGCCAGCACAGTTGAAAAAAATTAAAGAATTACCATTAAGTCATCAAATATAGAGGTTATCAGGGAACCGTATGGTTTTGTACTGTTGTGTATTATTTGTAGATTAAGTCAGATTCAAAGAAAGGAACACTTTTGAAACAGGGTTGAGAAACACTGGTGAGACTACCTGCTGCGGTCTCTAGACTCAGAAGTCTAGAGTATGATTGTCTGAACATGACCTCGAGGTGAGTTAGACAAACAGCCAGCAGCATTGTATCACCTCCTTGCACTGGGCTGCACTGCCTTGGGAAAAGTTGTGTCTGTGTTAAGCATGTCATTCTCCCTTATAAAGAGAGCTCTTCAAGGACGAAGTTGATTTGGGGGTAGACCTTGTGCAGATCCTAACATATTTTTGTGTGTTAAAATGTGAATTAACAACATATTCACTATTGATATATAATATTAAATAGCAGATAGTATTACGTAAATTTCTGCTTGGGATGTTGTGGCAGAGATACCTAACAATATGCTAACACTTCTGCAGGACTGAGTTGCTAGAAAGTGGCTGCCCAGCTAGAGATTACATTTCCCAGCCTCCTTTGCATTTGGATTGAGACTCTTTTCATTCAGAGTGCCTTGGACTGCAAGGATTGAGATCTTCCTTTGGACTGAATCCTTCCTTTGCATTAAGAGTCCCTTGGACTGTAAGGAGATCAAACCAGTTAATCCTAAAGGAAATCAACCATGAATATTCATTAGAAGGACTGATGCTGAAGTGGAAGCTCCAGGGCTTTGGCCATCTGATNTGTTTTGAAACCCATATTCATAGGCAACTGTGACCCAAGCAAACTTTTATCTACCAGGTTGAGTTCATCTGCCCAGGACATGTTATTTATCCATTACCACCACCACTTCTATGGGATACGAATTAGTAGCACCAATGATTTTCTCTGATGAATTATTAGTTCCCTCCTTAGGTTTTATTTTGAGGGTTTAGTCTTCAGCAGCATAAAATATGCGCCACAGAAGGAACAGAGCGTTTATGGTAAACTTAGAAAAATGTACAGACTGCATTGATTTTCACTTGCATGAAAGTTGGCCAGTGATCAAGGACTCAGGATCTTCTAAATACAAAAAACCCTACAAGTGTACCTGACTGCTCAGTCATCTTAAAACCCATTATGTTCTTGAAGCGTTCAATCTTCACTTCATTTTCTTTGAAGACCGTTCAGTATTACCCTCTTTAATCAAACAAAGCAACAAAATGAAGAATGCCATTTCTAAAAGACTATTTTTGTTGTTGTTGTTTTTCTCTTTACAATGGCATAAATATTGTCCAAGTAAAGAGCCAAGCCATAGTCATCACCTCTGATAGATGCGGCTGTCCGACTGCAGACCCAGTTGCTACAGGAGTGCCTCCTGCCATCTGGAGTTATGACCCTGGTGAGTCACACTCTATGTGTAGCCATGGAATATAGGCTATGTATTGGGTGTGACTACTCATGAGTACTGAGAAAACTGCAAGAAGAAAGTAACAGCTAGAAAAAGAAATCTGTATTTTCCAAATATCCACCAAGCCCCTAGGAGCTCCCCAGGTGGTGCTAGGTAAAGAACCTGCCTGCCAATTCAGGGGACATAAGAGATGCATGTTTGACCCCTGGGTCAAGAAGATCCCCTAGAGGAGGCCTGACAACACACTGCCGTATTCTTGCCTGGAGAATTCCATGGACAGAGGAGCCTGGCAGGTTGCAGACTACGGGGTCTCAAAGAGTCAGACACCACTGAAGCAACTGAGCACGCATGCACACACCAAGCCCCTAGAGTNCGCTAGGTAAAGAACCTGCCTGCCAATGCAGGGGACATAAGAGATGCACGTTTGACCCCTGGGTCAAGAAGATCCCCTAGAGGAGGCCTGACAACACACTGCAGTATTCTTGCCTGGAGAATTCCATGGACAGAGGAGCCTGGCAGGTTGCAGCCTACGGGGTCTCAAAGAGTCAGACACCACTGAAGCAACTGAGCACGCATGCACACACCAAGCCCCTAGAGTTCTTGAAATTCTACTCACAAGCCTAACAGCTTCAGATTTATGTGTGATGTTCGTGCAAATGAATCTGTTCCATTTGACACAAAGTAGGATTCATTCAGAAATTATGAGCTTCTGTACCTTTTTATAAAAGTGATTTGCACTGATTTTCTAAAGATTATTCGCAATTTATAAAATGCTTTATAATTTAACATGTCTAGTGTTGTAATTACAGCTGGGTTGAAAAATACCGTAGTGCGTATATGGGTGTATCAAAAGGTGGATTGTTTCATGAAAAATAACCAAACTAGCCTTTCCATGTTAACTACAATCTTCCTCAAAGAAACTGTACTATTAGTTTTGGAACGTTTTTCAAGTGAAACAGTTAATGGTTTTTCACACTGCTGGCAACTGGCTTTCAACTTTTATTTCTGGGCTCAGCTGCACTCTCGTGGTTTACAATATTTCAGAAAACTCCACTCATACCCTCAGTCATCTAAGAAACCACAAACACATCTGCATTTATTTTTATTGTTGTTATTACATGTCACAACATTCTACATTACGTTTGACTGTTATGGCTTCAGTTTTCCTCCAGATTTCATTTCTCTAAGCATGTCATCTGTAACGTCGTCTGGGATTGCTTCTCCTAGATTCCATTCTTTTTTGGAGTTTAGAGATCCCATCTCTTTTACAGTGCAGGTTACTCTTATTATTAACAAGTTGAGTTTGGTGTTATACACCAGCATTTAATGTCTATTCTTTTCCTTGTAAGTGGTTTTGAAGATAGTATATTTGTCTTCTGAAAAAGAACAAACTCAATTCTCTAATGCAGTTACCACGCCAGCTCAACATATCCTGGGGCTGCTCTGGCAAAAGGCTGTAAAAGATTGGTATTGATATTCTGTGGCATTCAAATTGTCAAGCTCTCGACAGAAGGAAGAGCATTTAGACAATCTGGCCATGTGGCAGATAATTACACCATTATAAACTAAATGTACAACAGGTGACTTGTAGGCTATGCATTGACAACAGCATCCAAGCTTTTCTTTATTTCCCCATAACTTGACAAGCAAGAGTAGCATTCTTTATGGGCTACATCAATGCAGATATCTTAAATACACAGTTTGGATCACCTTACATACAATCTCTTGGTGCTTATTTATTGTAAATTATTTTCCTGAAACTCATAATTAGCACGATCCCTGTGTTCTTCTATGATTTTTAAACTGCAGGGTCTAGTTCAAGTCCTTAAAATACAGCTAAGGGAGATGACATGCATTAACCCAACACCAAGACTCTTGGAGCTTCCTTCAATGAACTTTCTATATTCTAAGTGTGGAACACAGAGCCAGTCTTTAAATCTGAAGTTAGCTTTGCAAATTCTTCTCCTTCAAAACTCCTTAAGCACCTAGAGAAACACGTGCTTTATATTCAGGCTTGATCCATGTGTCATTGATGGCAAAGATCCAATGTTCTATGGAAATTTCCCGGTGCATATTATAAGCTGTTGTTTGCCATCTTGGCTAGCTAATCCTGCCTCATTTATTGGAGAGCCATTTCAGCCTCACTGTCAACAGCAGGGGAGAATCAGGTCACCTTTGCCTAGAATATTATGTAAAAGCTGTCAAATGTTCAGGATTATAGTCACATTAAATGTTCTGTAAGGTTTCAGGCATATCAGTGTTAGTGAAGAAGATTTAATGTCAAGTTTGTCATCATCCTGCCTTAGATTTTTTCACTCTTCCGCTAAAATCTCATTATAGTATGACCAAAATTTTATTAGAGCCAGTTCTTTGTGTAAGAGGAACAGATGTTGGCAGGTTTATCTGGTTACTCTTATAAATGTTGAAACAAGCACATTTTAAAATGAAAAATGGTCTAATTTGTCTTATTAGCTTTCAGAATTAAATATGCACTCCCTTTATTTCCCAGCCATACAATTCCAGTATATCAATAGAGACTTTTCACATTGGGAGGACCAGCTTACGAAAATGCACAATAAATTTAATAAGGAAATTTCCATCATGGTTTCCATTATAAAAAGCAAAGCCCCCGAGCCTGACTACAACAGTTCATTTTGAAATGTATTTACTTTTAAGTTGTGAACATTTTATGATAGCATTAAGAGACGATTGATTCTTATTGTACATTTTGAATGCAATGGGCAATAGCAGACGGACGGATATTGGCAGCCTTCGAACATTTCAAACAAGTAAATTGTATCTCTGAAAGGTAATTCAAGGTTAGGACATCTCATTGGTGACTAATGTGGAATTATTGCTATAGCAAGCTTTCCATTTTTCTTGAATCAGTCCTAAGAGTTTTATCATCTTTTCAAAAGGAAATCAGCTCGAGAGTAGATTCACATAATTGAGACAGCTTCATGATGAATTCCACCCCACTCATCGCAAAATGCCATTGCCTTCTTTCTATCAGAAGTCCAGCTCTTCAGTCCTTTCCTTGATTCTCTCACTTCCCAGTTACCATTATCTAAGTTCAGTTCAGTTCAGTCGCTTTATTGTGTCTGACTCTTTGCGACCCCGTGAACGGCAGCACACCAGGCTTCCCTGTCCATCAGCAACTCCCAGAGCTTGCTCAAACTCATGTCCATCAAGTCAATGATGTCATCCAACCATCTCATCCTTTGTCGTCCCCTTCTCCTCCTACCTTCATTCTTTCCCAGCATCAGAGCATTATCCAATTATCTACATCTAAATAATTATTTGCATTTAGGGCACTGAACATAATGATATTATAGGAAGTATCCAAGCTTTAATCCTGAGAATTTTAGTTTATATAGTGAGTTTTAGTTTATACAATTTAGAGTTTTAGTTTATATAGTTTCAGCCATTTCAGTAAATTTTAAGAAGGGAAAGTGAAGTTTAATATCAACTTTTAAATGTTAATACATTTAAATGTTAATCCTGAGAGTTTTAGAAGTCAGATCCTTCACAGAAATCCTATACATTTGCATTGTTCAGTCCAAGTTTTAATCTATAGAACAACACATGTAGAATCAGATTTTACTTCCTTGATTACACCTTAGGTTTTTAATTTCAAAGTTTATTAAAAGAAAGTGGAAGTGTCAGTCCCTCAGTCCCATCTGACTCTTGGTGAAAGTGAAAGTGTTAGTTGCTCAGTCATGTCTGACTCTGTGCAACCCCATGGACTGTAGCCCACCAGGCTCCTTTGTCCATGGAATTCTCCAGGCAAGAATACTGGAATCGGCTGCCATTCCCTTCTCCAGGGGATCTTCCCAATCCAGGGATCAAACCCAAGTCTCCCACGTTGCAGGCAGATTCTTTACCTTCTGAGCCCACCAGAGAAGCCTTCAAAGTTTATTAATTATCTCAGTTATCAACTCTATGTTGCAAGCTCAGACAGGAAACTGTCAGGTGCACATGCACTTGGAGGAACTGGAGCACATTTTACAGGCCCAGAGACATGTCAAATGTTCAAAAGATCTGACGTTAAAATAAAAAATATCTACAATTTATACAAATATAGAAATACCTTAAAGTACAGTTAATTTATTTTTTTTTTTCCCTTTGAGCATCGATTCTTCACTTTAGAGGGAATTTGTCAAGGCATCTGGGATGCCTTTCTCCAGATGGCAGCAGAGCCCTAAGGGGCTGGCAGCTTGGCTAATGGGGAGAAGGAGAAATGATTCTGGAGCATGTTTCATGTCTTAGGCATCACAGGTCACAATAGGGGCCAGGACTGGAGCAATTAGAGGGATGAGGCCGGGGAGAAGAGGAGGGATCGGGGTGTGGCCATATAATTGATCTTTCAGTCATATTTTCTCCCTTTTCTGCTTAGTCCTTGTTCCTGGATGTACATTCCTTAACAAGCTAATTTACTGAAATGAATACACTAAAAGAAGACATTTATTTGTTTTTCATGCATTATTTTAAGTTTACAGATTGTAGTTTATTATTCAACCAGCATTATGATATTATATAGAACCTGGAAGTTAGGCAAAGTTTGTCTTGCAGGGCAGCAATGGAGACAGAGACATAGAGAACAGACTCAAGGACACTGGGGGCAGGAGAGGAGGAGAGAGTTGAGATATATGGAGAGAGTAATGTGGAAACTTACATTATCATATGTAAAATAGATAGCCAGTGGGAGTTCGCTGCATGACTCAGAGAACTCAAACAGGGGCTCTGTGACAGTCTAGAGGGGTGGGATGGGGAAGGAAACGNACACTGAGGGTAGGAGAGGAGGAGAGAGTTGAGATATATGGAGAGAGTAATGTGGAAACTTACATTATCATATGTAAAATAGATAGCCAGTGGGAGTTCGCTGCATGACTCAGAGAACTCAAACAGGGGCTCTGTGGCAGTCTAGAGGGGTGGGATGGGGAAGGAAACGGGAGGGAGATGCAATAGAGAGGGGACACATGTATACATATGGCTGATTCATGTTTGGCAGAAACCAACGAAATTCTGTAAAGCAGTTACAGAATTATCCTTCAACAAAAAATAAAAAGTTTATCTGGTTCCTGTTCTCCTGGGTCTGAGTTAGCTGACATCTGAGTTCTCTGACTTTCCCCTGTTGGGTCAGACAGAATGGAGGCAACACTGTGTAGTTATGAAAACATTATAATGATCACTAAATTAAGATGCTTTAAAATATTATTTGAAAATTCAAATCTGTTATCCTTTTAAAGATATAACTCTCTCAAATCATTTTGTTGATATTTTACTGTAATTCTTTCTTTTAAAATTCAGTAAAAATATATTGATGTCCAATCAATTAAAGAGACATTTCTCCATCCCCTCCAACATAATTCTCTACCTGACATAGAACTCTGGAGTCCAGAGCTTCCCCATCACCTAGACTGGGAAATTTTATAGTCCTTTTTTATGGGGAGGAATGGATGATTGTGATTATTTAGGGAGTAAGAGAGTCTTCAATTCTGCTTCTCCAGGACCCCCAGGATATAGGTGAAGAAAACAATGATAATCTTGGTTGTGAAAATTAATAAACCTAGCATGATGGCAAGGGGCTCACAAACAGTAGAGAGAAGACAATCTATCCAGTGAGTTACTCTTCATCAAAAGAACTTGTGTCTGTAAATTGTTTTTGATTTCCACAGTGTCTTCAGTTTCTCCTGGATTGATGACAGGTAGAATAATACAAATAAGCCTGAACTCCCGTAGGCAAGAGGCTTTGGGATTCTGGTTGGCTTGAGAGATGTGTGGGGTTTCTGAGAGAGCCTTTGTAGTCATTTTTCCACTGCTGGCCCCAGCTCTCCCGGGAGCTCTCAGGGCCACCCGCCCCCTGGACAGACAGTGGTAACCTTGCAAGGTCAACTTTGTGAAATTTGAAGGGAATAGTTTCCCTGGCAGTGCTGCTGGTTCCATGTGGCCATAAAAGGACCAAGATCAGAAGAAATTCCCTACTTCCGAGCCCACAAAAGCGCCCAGAAGAGAGAAATCAGAGCATTCAGAACAGCAAAGAAGTGCCTGCTTGATTTTAACACAGGGAGAGAGGCTTTCGTCAGTGGATTTTTTTCATGTGTTTTAGTGAGCCTTTGTATCATCTTTTCTCCTCTGAGCTTCCATTTTTCTTTTCTCAGGTTTGCTGTTTCTCTTTCTCTTGTCAACTTATTTTCTGGAACTTCCCCAGATGTGATGCTAGGAAACAACTGAACACCTTCCACCTCCTTCCCAGACAAGAGTTAAAAGAGAAGGAGGGAGTATTCCCTGAGAAGGAGAAAGTAAGTCTCTCACCAGCTTACTAGCTCCCTCTCATCCTTTTTTTTTTTTTTGCCTTGACTATTACAAGGCATTCAGAAGTTAAATTTTCATATTCTATATGTCATATTCAGAAGTAGAAATCACAGAAAAGTTGGCATTTTATTCATCAGCTGCTCCCATGGAAATCTTTGTATCAGAACCTTCTCTATGCTTATCTGAAGTCAAGTAAAACTACTACTACTACTGAGAATAATAGCAATAATAATAGTAGTACTTGCTGACATGGCAACCCACTCCAATATTCTTGCTTGGAAAAAGCACATGGATAGAGGAACCTGGTGGGCTACAGTCCAGGTAGTTGCAAAAAACGTCAGATACAACTACAACTTAGTGACTAAACACCACCACCATGTGCAAGAAACTGTTTTAAATGCTTTAACTTATTTAACTGTCACAACACTGTGAGGTATTATACATATTACTATTATACTTACTATACTTATTTCTGTTCTACGGTTAAGAAAGCTGAGACACAAAGAGGTTAAGTGACTTGTCCAAACAGAAAAACTGGCAAAGCCAGATATAACAAAAACAGTCTTCACTCCTAAGCACTGTGCTAAGATTTCACCTTTTTAAAACAAATCTGAAGTCCTTTAACCTAGAAGCCCTTGACTTGAGCATCTGAAAACAGAAAATGATCTCAAGAAGAGATTCCCTGAGCTTTTATCGTTAAAATGAAGGCTGCTAACATTATTCATAGACTACTAAATATAGGGTAACTAGACACCCCAGGTTGTTGGAAACAATCCTAATTTATACCTGCTGTTTAAAGCCACTTTCAGGTTCAAAACTGGCCTGATTCCCACAAGAAGTTATATGGCTACCCTAAACTGAAACAAAAATTGCATTTGGAAGAACAAAAGTAAATTGCTGTTGTGATCACTGAACTTATTTTTTTCTAGAAACAAACTTTTTTACTTTGCCAAATTTCTAACTCCAGATTCTGGTTTGGAGCCAGACACTTCTCTTGTGTGGAATGGATATATTCTTAAAAGAATGTTGGAATGGAGGGGATTGCCATGTTCTCTTGGGGAGAGGGCTGTTTGATTTGTGCTGGTTTTGATGTAAGGAGGCTCACTGGAGGAAATGGAGTAGTTTTTGTTTGTTGTGTCTTCTTTTTTAAGGAAGGATGGATTGTTGATTGAGGTGAAGGAAGTGCCTTGATGGCAAAGAATAGAGAGCCTGCTTCAGTCTGAACAAGGGAACTGATGCAAGAAAAGTGGCATAATACTTGAAATGCATGAGAGGAGGAGAAGGAAACTTGAAGCCTCTTGTGGCGATCTGGATTTAATATGAGAAACAGGAAGTTCAGGAGGAAATCTGAAGGCAGAGAAAGATTGAAATTGAAGGACCAAGTGGTCAGAAATGTGCACTTCTTCATGAATGTCTTGCTGCTTTTCTGCAACTAACTAAATCATGTTACAGTCTTTGAATGCATTACTAAAACAAAACATGGATTAAAAATTTAAGCTGCAAAATTTGAGGAAAACTGGACATTGACAGTATCCTCAAAAATGTAAATAATATGGGAAAGGGGTTGGAGGTCACTGAGAATTTTAGATGTTATTAAGCTTGGTGTAGATTGAGGATATCTCTGGAGTGATAAACGAATGGATTCATATTATTTTCTCATTTTTATATTCCCTGTCTCTTTTGATTGAAGTAGTCATGTATAATGGGTTAAAGCCTTCCAAGAGCTTAGATAAGTATAAAAAAGCACTCACTGATTATTTCAAGTAGACCTCACCTCCCTCTACAATCTTTGTTGATCAGTTTCTCCTCCCCCTTCTTCCCTTCCCCACCCCCACTCAGGCAAAACAGATTGAAGACCACTGTTTTAACCGAGTCTCCCTAAGTAACAGAGACTGAGGCTAGGTGAAGTCACCAGCTTTATAGGGAAGTGAAATCTACCAAGGCTTCAAGAATGAGAGAAAAGGGAATGAATCCCGGAAAGATGAGAAGAAAATATCAGGTGCTATATTCCTTTGCCTACAGACACCACTTCAGNGTTAAATAGTTTGCCCAGCAGTACAAAGGAAGAGGTGGAGGAAGTTTCATGAAATGCTTGTTTTTCAGTATCTTTTTCTACAAAAGCACATGCCAACTAGCAGATGAAGAAGTATCCAACATGTTTTCATACCTCTGTTTCCTAACAGCTGATATAAAGCCATAATGCACTCTGTTAAAAACAATTATGGGAAATAATAAATTTAGGAAATGGTACTAACAAAGCTGGAGTGTACTATTAAAGAAACCTGTTTAAAGGAAAACTACCATAGATAGATAAATAAATAATGTAAGCCAGTACAGAGAGAAATACAGCTTCAAGCAATACACACCACACAATGTATCTCAAAATAGAAGTCCATAGTTTCATCGTTGCAGTTTTTCTACATAAGTACAAAAGTCAAAGTTATTTTTTATGTTTTGGAGGGGACAAATACTTGTATATGGTAAAATCATGGTAAACGATAGGTGTGTTCAAGATAGAATCTTAGATTTGGAAAGAAAATACTTGCTTGTGGATCTGAAATGATACTATGACTAACAGATACTCATTTCAGATATGCATGTATCCAAAAACATGGGAAGAATGAATAATATTAAGATAGAAAAAGTAAAACAGAGGCAATTCTTTCTGTTAACGAATGGAAAGTACAATCAGAAGCAGCCTTTGCTAATCAGCAGATAGTCTACATCAGTAAGAGTTTTAGAGGAAAAAGAAAAGGTTCTCAAGGACTCAGTTATAATTTATACAGGTGTTTGCCTTTTGTGTGTATATAGAAATGTGTATCCTTTTTCTGTTCTGAGCGGAACATCTTTATCCAGCACAGTAAGAAGGCATATGGTGTGCTGACAACCAGAAATATGTACACCGAGGTCATTCTCAACCTCCACAGACCAGTTACTTTCTTCAACGCACGTGAATTCCCATGTCATTAAACATGAAAACTGAAGTGGTCAGGATCTCTGTTCATTTGTTTTCTTTCTTGTGTGGTCAAAGGAAAACAAACAAACAAACATACCACTGTAGTATATGAAAGATCAAGAGATAANGTCATTCTCAACCTCCACAGACCAGTTACTTTCTTCAACGCACGTGAATTCCCATGTCATTAAACATGAAAACTGAAGTGGTCAGGATCTCTGTTCATTTGTTTTCTTTCTTGTGTGGTCAAAGGAAAACAAACAAACAAACATACCACTGTAGTATATGAAAGATCAAGAGATAAAAATAATTCAAATTGAAATCTGGTCGACATCAACTTAAAGTTTACTAATCATAGAAGATTCAGATAGATCACCTACTTGCAAGTCAATGGATTTCAAATTTGGACAAAGTTTTCTCCAGTTTTAGATGATTAGCATGTAGTCACAGTGACACTTTGTGTTCACTGTTAGGGAATGCAGCCTAGGAAAGTGCTGGATGAATGGATACCAAAGGCATCACATGGGGAATATTGCTACACAGTCCATCTTTGGGAGATTCAAGGAGAAAATGAGAAACAAAATGAGTCAAAATGAAACAAGTCAACATGAAACCCTTGAGCTCAGTCTGACCAGAACAATACAAATATGGCATGTGATTAACAGCGTGTCTTCAAAGTCAGTACTATTCTTCATATTGTTTACAAGAGTGGGCTCTTTCTGCTTTATAAGTTGACCAACCTAAAACCCTCTGTATCTCAAGTACCTACTCTCTATCATTTATTTAGTGATGTTACTGCAATTGTTTATTAAAATCTCAGTGGGTAGTGGGACTTATGCTTTGAAATAAAGTCACACAGAAACTTATTTTGTATTCAAAATTGTGTTTTTTTCTCTTGAAGTTATACACTTCTACTTATATCTGATGAAATAAATAATAATAAATTTCAATGACTGCTGGCAGAAGAGANATCAAACCTGGGTATCCTGCATTGCAGGCAGATTTCTTAACTGGCTGAGCCACAAGGGAAGTCCTACAAAAACATGAAAGTGAAAAGTGAAAGTGAAGTCACTCAGTCGTGTCCAACTCTTTGTGACCCCATGGACTGTAGTCTATCAGGCTCCTCCGTCCATGGGATTTTCCAGGCAATAGTACTGGGGTGGGTTGCTATTTCCTTCTCCAGGGGATCTTCCCAACCCAGGGATCGAACCCAGGTCTCCCTCACTGTAGACAGATGTTTACCATCTGAGCCACCAGGGAAGCCATAAATATATATACATCTCCTCCCTCTTGAGCCTCCCTCTCTCCTCCCAAATCCTACCCCTCTAGATCGTCACAGATCCCTGGGCTAGGCTCCCTGTGTTATACAGTAGCTTCCCGCTAGCTAGCTATTTTACAAACGACAGTGTGTACAAGTCAATGCTACTTTCCCAATTCATCCTACCCTCTCCATCCCCTGCTGTGTCCACAACTGAGGAGGATTCCTGATGCTGCCAGGCCTTGGGTAGGGATGCTCCTGAAAGGAGAAACAGCTGGGGTGAGGACAAAAGAGTACAGTTTCACTGGAGGGCAGAGCTGGGGATACCTGTTAAGGCCAGGCCCCTGGAAAGATTTGGGAGCAGAGATGGGAATGAGAGGAAGTAAACCTTGCTCCCCGGTGTGCCTGGGAAGGTGACAGAAAGGAGAGGAACATCTCATCAGGCTATTTTCTACCGAAGGTTGACTGTCATTGGCCTCTTACCCTCTTGAGCCCCCTAATGAGAGGTAGCACATGAACCTGTGACCATGGGCCTCTGGGATCCACCATGAGTCTTTGGTAACAGCAGCATGCTCCTGGCTTATCCCTTTGGGGCCGGAGTGAGCTATGCAAGAGACTTGGCCCAGGCCTAGGGGTCTAGCTGCTCCTTTATCCATCACCTCCCACTTTTCTCAAGCCTACTTCTCTCCATGTATTCTAGCCACCCATAAAATCATTGGAGTGGATTCTCTTCCCTGACACAAAATTATTAATGTTGCTCTTCCCATTTCAAATAGAAAAGAAAGCAGCTTGCTGTTCAATAAGTATTTGTGGAAGAGGGGTGGGTTGTAACATTTGTCAGTTGAAGAAATCAATAATCCAAATATCAGCAGGCCTCACATCCTCTTAATAGTCTCATGTTCAATATTTTCTTACTCCAGAAAAACTTTCATTCCCTTCAGTGAGAAATCTCCCTATATAAGGAATATAGATCCCATGCCTAAGGCAAGGCCTACATGATTCTAAAAACTAAATAGTTTGTAGTTGTATGAAATAGCCTGTTTAATTCTCAATATTGAAAAATATTGGTTTTTAATAGTACCGTTAACCTCTTAGCATCAACCATCCTTGCTTATTTATTCATTTAATCACTTAAAGCCATGGATCGGTGGGGACCCAATTATAATATTTCAGTGCAATTAATACCTGACTTTTTCAGTCATGTGGATCACAGCAACATACTGGAAACAGAGTGTCCAGGAAAATCAGATCAAAGCTTCATGAAAGTATAAAAGGAAAGGACTTATTTCCTTGTTCTGGACATTTCCTTATTTAGTGACTGAGTTAGGTAAATCGAGTTGCACAAGCTTTCAGCATAACTCTGATGATATTGACCCCAGTTGACTGTCATTTTCTATTCCTGGTTTGAGCAACTTGTAAAGAATGAATAGACGTGGAATGAGTCCCTGGTATTTGCATGTCAGGTTAGAATTGGCATAGTGGTTTCATAGATTTAATCTTTGGGGGTCCTCAGAGCAACCCTCTTAGGTAGATAGAACATCTAAGTAAAACAGTTATAACCATTCCCATTTTACAGCTAATGACACAGACCCAGAGTGGAAAGGACAGGCAGACCAAACAAAAGACAGGTGTTACGTCTCCCAAAGTATTGTGAGCACATTTCACATGACTCTTTTTTTCTTCTTCTTTTTGTCAGTAGCTAATGAACACCATATGAAACAAAGCTTATTTTGGCCATTGTTAAAAACAATAACTTTTTAAGCACTCTGACTTCTTCCAATCCTAGCTTTGACCCCATCCAGCCCTGCCCCCTGCCCCTCTGGATCCCTCTCCCCTCCAAGTCACCAGATCCTAATCAGTTACTACTTCACTTGCTGCCACACATTCCCCAGTGGAGCATCAACATCCCAACCACCGATTTCAAAATAACTTTAAAACACAATGGTCAAAAGTAGATTTTTCTACCGGAACTAATAGGTATTCCCGGGCAATTCCTTCCATATTTTTGCAGAGCGTAGGCTGTTCATAAATAATGTCAGAAGTGGGCCTTCACTCCTTTGGTAAGATGGTCATTTAATGTAAGTAAATCCACATTAAATATTGAAGATCAGAAAAAAGCAGCCTCTTCAAAGAGGTCACATTTAAGTGAAAAAAAAAAAAAAAATACAACACCATGTGTGGGGAGAAGACCAGCCCGGTGCTGGGTGGCACAGAGTTAATGGCTCATAGAGAGCATATACATGTTTTTTAAAGATGTTTTATTGCTTACAAAAGGAAGTAGTCTTGAGAGACTGGATACATAAACTGGCTCCAGCCAGCTGCGGCTGTCGGACTAGGAAGGATCCTGTTCAATTAGTGTTGTAAAATAAAATACTTTGTAAAGGAAATAAACACAATGCGAGCTAAGATTCATGCTTTCAAATATACACAAGGTTTGAATTTTTAATTAGGGCTGCTAATTACAGTCATCAGAAAGCAGAACAGAATAGATTTTACCTTACATTTAGCAGACAAGCCTTCAACCCCAGTGTATTTTTCAATTTCATTAATATTTTATGAAAATGGCCCTTGCAGCTTCAGCCTATTCTAGTCTCCTACAAAACTGCCCCACATTATGGATGCCAATGCCTTTAAGCCATGTGCATTAGTGTGGTGACAAAATGCAAAACAGCATCTTGTCAACTATCGCATCAATTGATTCTATTAGATAGTGTAAAAACAGTTGGGTGTGAGTTATCATCTCAGTGACACTAATGATGAAGCAAGACACTGGCTGAGAACAGCCATTAGCTATAAGCCAGAAATTAATGATTCTAATATTTTTGAACAAATTAACCTTAATGAACTGGTCTTGCAAATACTGTATTATCTTCAGATAAGTCAGTGAGTGGAACAATGCTGTGACATGCACACATAGTAAACTTATATAAATAAGGACATTAAATAAACACAAACCCTATATGTCCGTATTTTACAGGTTTACCAATTTCTCATGCCTGTTTGTGTCTCAGACACAACATAGATCCAACTAGTCACTCCACTGATTCTAGTGAAATTGCTAGTGATTGAGTATTTTGTAAAATTGCCTGTAACTTAGTGGAAGCATAAATAAAATATTCCCCCAAAGTTATAAGATAACTGATTGTCAGAAAATTAAATTTTATATTTAATATGCAAAGGACTTCCCTAAATGTAAAGTGAATCTTCTTGTAAAATAATTATTTCTTCTGCTATTCTGAAGAATATCACCCTTTTTCATTACTTTTTCATCTGTTTTGTTAGGTTTGGAGTTTTGTAAAATGGGTTTCCCTAAAATAAGTCACACACCCGCGGTATTCCTTGAAATGAAGCATGCATTTCTCCTCTGGAAAGACTTTGGAAAAGTTCATTACAGTGATCCCAAACTAGACACTGGTGGGATGACTTTGAAACATAAAACAAAGTAAGATAGGAGCTCTTTCGTTAACAATTCCTGCATAAGAGCAAAGTACTTTGCAGCACAATTTTAACTCATTTTTGCATTCCCTGTAATCATTAGTGTGCCAANGCGGTATTCCTTGAAACGAAGCATGCGTTTCTCCTCTGGAAAGACTTTGGAAAAGTTCATTACAGTGATCCCAAACTAGACACTGGTGGGATGACTTTGAAACATAAAACAAAGTAAGATAGGAGCTCTTTCGTTAACAATTCCTGCATAAGAGCAAAGTACTTTGCAGCACAATTTTAACTCATTTTTGCATTCCCTGTAATCATTAGTGTGCCAAAGTTAATAGCAATCAGTTAGTGGTAGTATATTTGACAGACAAATGAAATACTCTGCCCCCCTGCCTGAGATAGCTCACTGCCAGATTCAACTGCAGCTCAAAAATAAATAAATAAAATAAAATAATGATATTATAACAGTGGTTTTGCTTAGTTTCTTGTATGTTTCTTCCGCACAATGCAACTTCAGTTTTTTCTCTTCACCCAGAAAGCTGCACTCAGGTAACCACAAGAGATCTTTATTTTTACTTAAAAGTGTTTAGTGCCTACTCAAATCTGTGGTCCCAAATCCTGGAAACCCATTCACAAATCCCATACAAAACTCAGATGGCTAATTTGAAGAAGAGGAAACAAAGGAAAGGCACTTGCCAACAACAGTTTGTTGGCTTAACTTTGACTTGCTTTCCTGGGAAGGAAGAAAACAGAATTTTCAATGTGAACTGTCAGCCCCAGTTATGACAGAAGCTCACTAGTGAGAGATCCAGAGTCTCCTTTCCATTGGCAGTGAAGCACAGAAACCCTCCAAACAGAATTCTTTCAAGCTTCCTCTACAACGCCACTTAAATAATTTACTTTTTATTTTTTCTCAGACTATTCTTTTTAAAGTTGGCTGACATGTGCATTGACAAGCATGCTTTACTGCATAAGATGACTTGTGTATTTGGAAAGGGAAAAAAGAAAAAAGTCACAAAAATCCCTCCAACTCTGAGAGTAGGAGAACTACTGTATTTACTTTGGGGAAAAACAGTCTGAACTCTGTCTTCAGCTAAGGGGCACTCAATAGAAACTAATATAAGTAAAATAGCTGCTTTGGGGGAAGGTGGTTTACTAACTTAAAAACCAAACCTGTGGCCATGTGCCTAATTCAGCAAACCTAACTGGGCAAAGAGCTGTTAGTTCTAGGCAGAGACCTTAAATCTGTTCATTAGAACATAATACATTGTCATTTAATCCAGGAAAGCATAATTCTAGAGTTCATCCTTTTAAAGTTCTGACAGTTACTGGAGAGTGTAGTAGATGAATAAAATGATGTGGAAATAGCAGCGTAAGTGGAGCTGTTGATACTCTAAATCCTTGTTCTCACACTTCAATATTTATGATAATGTGCAGTGACTGAAATAGAGGCTGGAGAGAAACTAACATAGAAGGCGGAAGGACAACAGGCTATTTAGGTCACTCATGTATATTTGGATTATAAATGGAAGGAGTGACCTGGCCTTGCTGAATATTTTTACAATGATAAAATACAAAAGACTCTTTCCTACAAATCTTACTGTAAAAGAATTCGGAAAACTATTCAGAAAACTCAGTCTTTTTGCTTTTGTTTTTACTAATCTAGAAAACATTCCTCTCTGAAAAGATAATTGTGTGTATTCTGAATGGTAATGAAATATTCTTTCTACCAAAGATCATTTCTCCCCCTCTACCCCTGAAAAAAGTTTTATGTAATGCTTTTTGAATGGTTGACAGAACTCTACCTGGTGTGCAATTTTGTATTATATAAAACATACTTTATAAGATAATGTTATTATAGATGTCTTTATGTTGCTTTTTCATAAAATCTTCGTCTGTTATAAGTCTTTCAATTTTTACTGGCAGGGCAGGAGGAACCATGCAGAGGACATTGCTTGGCTATAGTTGTATTACATTAACCACTCTGTTTACAGGTTCTTCACCATTGGGTGGGAAAATGGAACACAATGGTTTATTTACTACCAGACCTGAAATTACATTCAGACCAAAGCAATCAGCAGCAGAGTTTCTGTAGAATAAATTGCTCTAAAATGTACCTTCAACTTGGAATGGAAAATGTTTCTAGAATTATTTTGAAGTTATAATAAATAATGAGCTTATGCAAGCCCATTTTTTCATAAAGACCTATGAAGTAGTCTATTTATAGTGACATACTCTCAATTTTAGAGTTAATAAATACTTTGAATCTAGATGCAAATAGTTGCTGAAAACTTTTTCAAGTAGCTGATACTCCAAATAATAAAAGGTACTGTAAAAGTTAAGTGATTCAAAATTTGACATATCCTGGTCCTCATCATTCCATCCAGCAATTAATGTACAATTAAAAAAATCTTAAATAGTTTATCATCTCCATCTGTGCAATAAACTCAAAGTGATTGCTTTTCTGTTTCAATGTTCTTCATTCAGGCAGTCACTTGTCCCTCCTTTCATGTATTCTCCTCAAAGGCATGAACTGAGCATCTATAGTCATGCTCTCCTATATCCACATGAGTCCCTCTAGCACTTGAGGCGTGATTAGTCTCAGCTGAAATGTGCTATTTTCTCCCATGGCTTAGCAGGTAAAGAATCCGCCTCCAAAGCAGGAGATGCAGAAGACGTGGGTTCAGTTCCTGGGTAGGGAAGACCCTTGGAGGAGGAAATGGCAACCCACTCCAGTTTTCTTGCCTGAAAAATCCCAAGGGCAAAGGAGCCTGATGGGCTCCAGTCCATGAGGTCACAAAAGAGTCGGATGCAACTGAGCACTCACATGTCATGGCTGGAAAACAAGCATTTTACACTGATTATCAGTTGAAATGATCATACTTTGGATATATTGTGTTAAGTAAAATAAACTATTAAATTAATTCCTTTTTTATACATGACTACTAGGAAACTTAAAGGTAGCTATGTGTCTTGCAAGCTAACCTGCAGGTCACAGTAAGTACTGTGGTAGGTTTTGGAGAGTCTAACATGAAAACTAGAGTGATCTGGTCTTTGAATAACTTAGTTTAGTGCTGATGAAAAAAATCTGGAGCACTAATCCCAACTGTAGTATTTTCCTGTGGCTTGACATTCAAATCAAATGCCTTTTTTTATTGTTCTCTTGGTTGAATAAGTTTTCCTAATCAGTGAAAGTCATTTGATACTTGAAATCTACAAGACCCCCTGTTTTGTCAGGACAGAGTTTGGATAACTTGGATGCTAAGTCAAGATGGCTTGTGGTGCTAACCTCTTCTGGAGACCTCGTCACTACTGAAGAACTTAGACTCCTGGAGAGGCATCGGTTGCTGGTTGCCCAGCAATGGTTGCCTTTAAAATCGACATTTAACATCCCTACTCTGCTTCCCAGTCAATGTCAAGGGTGCTCAGGAACAGGGGTACACTCAGTTGTCTGGGAATAGAGTTCTTCTCTGTGTGAGCCTAATTGGCCTGCACAGGGAGGGTAGCTGGAACTTTGGCCTCATTAGCACCACACTTCTACCATTATTGATCCGGCTCAAATTGCTAATAGTGAGTACTCCCTCCTTGAAAATGGAAAGCTCTCGCTTTGTAAAAACAAAAGTATCTTGCTCAGGTTAGATCATGACATCACTGGACCAAGCTATTTATTTTCTAGAACCTTGAGCTAGGTAATTTAGCTTACCAAGAAACAACTTTATTTCAGCCATAGTCACACACTCTTTTTGTGCCCACCATAAACTATTTCAGTTATTATTAGCAGTTTCTTTTTTTCATATGTTCCTCAGAATAGTTTAAAGTTAATTAATGTATATTTGCACCTATATAAAACTCAATTTCAAAGAGGGGTAAAGAAAATTTTGACATTTCTACAATGGCATTGTCTTTATGACAACTCCAAAATGTTTTGCTTGTGGGAAAAAAGGTGGAGTCGTTGCTTGGCAGTCATTAAGTCCACTGTAGTCTTGTTACCATAGTCAAATCCATTTGCTCAGTGTATTACCCTCTTGTCTCCTCTCCCCAGCCAACTACTTGAATGGCTGATTGGGATTGACTGACAAGTGTGACAAAGGCCACAGGGCCATCTCTTTGTGATGGGAATAGATGGCCCTGTAAATACAGCCCTTCACCTTCAACCCCTTTAAACATCCAATGATTAACCTAAAGTATCCCAGATTTTGTATTTTCATTTATTCCCCCTTTTACCATTGACATAAGGCCCCCACAAACAAGAGTACTTAGTGCTTTTCCCATTTAGGTGGTCAACTTAAATATTATTTTCTGTAAATTTCTATTGAGAATGCTAATATTATTTTATTAAAATGTATACTTGGCTCCATAGTATAGAGTCAATTGTGTCATATTTCTGACATCTAACCAACTTAATATGATTAGATTTCCACAGATAAACTTACTAAGAATCATTGTTATAATATTAACTAGAAGAAGAAAATAATATTAAGCCCACAATTTACTCTTCCTCCCTTAGTGGATGCAATAATATAGTATTTATTCTGGATCACCTTCATTATTTGAGTGAATTCAAATCTCCTTTGAAGCAATTTTCTCACAATGGTCAATAAGATAAGGTTTAGTTTCTCAGAATGAAATTTTTTATCAAAGTCTGATGTGAAATATATACAAATTAAATATTATTTATTTGTTTCATTGTAGTAAAAGTTTAGCCATATTTCAGAGACAGATAAAGTGACGTACTTACTGAAAGCTTTAGTTAAAACAGGCAAAAGCTCCTCAGAGCATCTTTTATATTCCAGTGAGAATAACATTTATATAACCATTATTTTAGAAATCCTGATCATTTAGAAACTCTATAATTGACTTCAATCAAATCAAAGCCCAATTTAGACTAAAGGTCTTTTTAGAAACTTGAAAATGAAAAATAAAATTTTTATGCATATACAAAAATGAATGGGTTATATAAAAACTTTGTCAAATTGCATCTTGAGAATATTTTACATATAAATAAACTTATAATTGTATATAATAACATTTCAATTATAAACAAAACACGAAGAGTGCAAGGATAGGTTGAAAAGCATGTAAACTGCCATGCTATCGAGGTGGTTAATAGAAGAAAAATTCTCATTAGAACCATGTTAAAACTTAATTAGAAAATAAGCTAAATAGTTAATTACATGAATCCACAAGCACTTATACTGTAGCTATCACTAGGTGAATTAAGAATGAATTACTAATATTTTCTACTGTTAATACATGGTTAATTAATGATTAAATAGTGTTTTACTGCTCACTCATTAATGATTTATTACAGTTGCTTAAACAGTTTCCTAGATCTGAGTGCTTTAAATGGACATCTTAAGATTACTTCCCAGGTTTACTTTCTTTCTAATGTACTGGTTACTACATTTTCTATTGTATTACTCTGATCTCCTTTCAACTATGAATATCAAATATCATATCTACCTAATGAGTAAGATCTAATCCATTGGCTTACATGAATTCAACCAATAGAACTGAGTATGAAAAGAGGTACAGATCTTCTTGTGTCATCGATGCATTTTCTTAAACTGTGAGTGGGAGAAGGGACCACAGGATGTTAAACTCACGTAATCCTACTGGCTCTCCATCCTAGACTCTGCTCTCTGCTCCAGCATCTAAGTTGCCCTCATGCTGATGACAGTACCGCCCAAGAAAAGTATGCTGTCTAGATCTGTTTAGGTAAAGAGACCTTCTTTCTTGGTGGTCATTTATGGGACCCAAACAGCCTTCTCTTGGCCGTATGGCCCAGATCCAGGTGATCTATGTATGGCAAGGCATCCTGGTGGCAAGAGACTCTTACACTGTAAAATTCATTTAGCGATGGCCCTCACCTTGAGATATAACAGTGATGGAACTTATAAGTGCTGGGGACTGATTCTTCAGATTCTTTATCACAAGTGTGCTTGTCATTGCTTCTGGATTTGCCTAGAGTCTCCCAGAATGTAATTATATCCTCTGATATGTACCTGACAACCAGATTGAGGTGTTTTCCTCCTATTTTAGAAAGCTACATGGAAATAGCTTCTGGGGTGTGACATTGCTATCTTAATGCTTGTCTTTATATAACTATTTGTCCTTATCAGGGGATTCTGTGGCTGCTAGGAGACTGTGTTTAGTCGATTTAGAAATGACAGTAATGCTCTGGAAATGGCTTTCCTCTTCTAAAAAATGACAGGTATGTGATGGGGTGAAACTACTAAAATTAACTCTCTTTCCTTCTCACCTTTCAAAAAGAAAAGAGCTTTAAAGATATACATTGTCAGAAGGAATGCATTTGTTTTACATTTGCTAAGGAAAGACAAGAGAAATCTAATTCTTACCACAATAACCTTAGAAATAATGATAAGCCTTACCCAATGCAAACATGACTATATTCCTGCACTGTGAGCCATTTTGCAATTTGCTGCTAAAAACCTTTCTTTAAAAATCATGTTGTTTTGAAAACTTGATTTATTTGTATCTGTCTTTAAAAAATTTGATATAAGTTCAGGGAAGGTTGACTCCAGGACTCTAGGAATAGAAGGGGGAAAAAAAAAACTTTTTGTGCAAAATTTAAATGGAGAAGTCATGATATTGTAGGATGGTTTATGTCTTCCCTGAAGAGAAAAATGTTAGCGATGGAACTGGAAATAGTTCAGAATGGAGAAGGAAAATCGGATTAAATATTGCTGATTAATGCTGTTCATTAGTCATAGACCCAAACTATCAAAGCTAATCCTGCTTACATATTTGGATCAAGAGACAACAATTTTAGAATTATAAAATTTTGTAATATAGATTCAACTCTATATGTATATAAAGTTGTGGCTCCCCTTGTGGCTCAGCTGGTAAAGAATCCATCTGCAATGCAGGAGACCTGGGTTCGATCCTTGGGTTGGGAAAATCCCCTGAAGAAGAGAAAAGCTACCCACTCCAGTATTCTGGCCTGGAGAATTCCATGGACCACGTAGTCCATGGGGTCGCCAAGAGTTGGACACGACTGAGCGACTTTCACTTTCACTTCACTTCATACGTATATATACAATATATACACATATACTGAGTAATAACAATTTAGTCATATGTAATAAAACAAAAAATTTAATATTGCTGTATATTTCTAGACACTGATAGAAAAGAACCATATTTACCTTTATAATTTAAATGTTGCTTGGGTTTAAGATTTCAAAATGATTTTGCTAGCACCCATTGCCAGCCCAGTTTTGCCAGGTGTAACTTTAAGGAGATCAAAACAATTAATCCTGAAGGAAATCAACCCTAAATATTCACTGGAAGGACTTATGCTGAAGTTGAAGCTCCAATACTTTGGCCGCCTGATTCAAAGCACCAAATCATTGGAAAAGACCCTGAGGCTGGGCAAGATTGAGGGCAGGAGGAGAAGGGAGTGACAGAGGATGAGATGGTTGGATGGCACCACTGACTCAATGGACATGATTTTAAGCAAACTCCGGGAGATAGTGAAGGACAGGGAAGCCTGACATGCTGCAGTTCATGGGGTCACAAAGAATCAGACATGACTTAGCGACTGAACAACAACATCAACATCAACTTAAAAAAAAAATTCTTTGCATCTCATTAACGGTCAACCTCTGATGAAGTAGGGATTGAACATTTGGAAACATAAAGCAACATACAGAAGAGATGGAAAAGAGAAATAAAAGCTAGGATTGCTTAAAATATTTTGCAAACTTTATACTAGCCTGAAGCAAATGGATATCAGTCTGTGATAACTTTTGAAGATCAATTTAGAAAACTTTGTTTCATGACATCAGTGGACATTTCCATCATTCACTAAGATGGTGTCTTGAGTTGTGGAATCAAGTTTCATCTACTCATTAAATCATTCAGTGATTTTTGTTGGGTATCTGCTACATGATGGGCTCTGGACTGAGCAAAGGCAGGAAAGTCGATTTGAAAATGAAACCAACAGTTTCAAGAAGAGTGGTAATATTGTAGAATTCCAGACAAAGTTAAAATGACTCAATAGCGAATCAAAAAGTTGAGTTTCCTAGCAAAACATCA
This sequence comes from Neotragus moschatus, assembly GCA_006410615.1. Classification (NCBI taxonomy): domain Eukaryota; kingdom Metazoa; phylum Chordata; class Mammalia; order Artiodactyla; family Bovidae; genus Neotragus; species Neotragus moschatus. The sequence continues at coordinate 1,556,704 of SJYA01001817.1, forward strand.
GTAGTCAAATATCTCTTCATAGTTTTCTTCTTTTATTATTATAATGACCTACAATGAATCTGATAAAAGTGATTTCAGGTATTGGCAGGCCCATGCGAGTTCGATCTCTGGATCAGGAAGATCCCCTGGGGAAAGGGAATGTCTACTCACTCCGGAATTCTTGCCTGGAGAATTCCATGTACAGAGGAGCCTGGTGGAAGAGTCAGACACGACTAAAAGACTAAGCATACGAAGGGAGGATAAGGATAAGGATAAGAATAAGGATATCCTTATCCTGGCCAAGGATAAGTCCTCCAGCAGGAACCTCAGAGAGATGAGGTTCGGCCCGGTTCAAGGAAAAAAGTGGACTAGAGTTCTAGGGGATGCAGGTCTCCATTTCAGAAACAAAGACATTAGATCTCTTGTTTCAAGTATCCAGTCTTTTTTTGTATTGTTCTCCATAAAACCAAACTACTGTATGCTTTGTGTGAGGGTCCTCTTCTTTGAGAAGAAACAGCACCCTTAAATGCCATCTTCAGAAGAATAAACCATGACCAAGTGACCAGGCATAATGAAAGAGAAAGGGATCAAACATATTTCTTAAATTCTTACTTTAGTCTGAAAAAGATAAAGCTATACAAGTTTGAGGCCAAATTACATTTTCAATAGTAACTAGGTGGGTACAAGTGGAGGATATTTATCCTGTCATCCCTGGAACCATATAGAACCTATAGATAGGTTTTAAATAATCTGTGGACCCCACTGTATTTATGCAAAATTTTGAATGCATGTGTATCAAGGGAAGGTCAACAGCTTTCATCAGATTTTAAAGTGTCTGTCCCTCCAAATTTAAGGGCAATTGCCTTTAATGAATCATCTGAGTGACAAGACTATTACATTAAGACGTAGTTCTTTTAATTCTTGAATTTCACGTGTTTTAATATGAAACTGTTTCCTTCAAGTTACGACTATGCAAAATCTGGTCAATACCTGCTATGATCTGATGAAGTTGAGAATAGAAAGCTTTCATTTGCACAAGTTCATTTCCGTATTCTGCTCTAGCCTAGGTATATAGGCATGGCCAGAAAGTCTTTCCCACTGAGGGACAAGAAAAGAAAGTTTAAAGTCCTGTTAAAATTTGCTGATAGGCTCCATGACCTAAGATAATTTCTTTGTTTTTATTTATGTACTTGCCAAGTGGCTCAGTGGGTAAAGAATCTGCCTCCAATGCAGGAGACTTGGGTTCAATTCCTGGATCAGGATGATCCCTTGGAGGAGGATATGGCAACCTACTCCAATATTCTTGCCTGGGAAATCCCATGGACAGAGGAGCTTGGCTGGCTTCAGTCCATAGGGTCACAAAGAATGGGACATGGCTGCAGTGACTGAGCACACGTGCATGCATAGACCTTTATACCACTTTCTAAACTTAGCACAGTTTTAATGTTCCCTGGGCAACTGATCATGAAAAAATTTCCATCTTCAAGTAGGGGTAAAATAACTTATCTATTTCTATATCTCTCAGTTATGGGTAACTGCAGTTTGTTCTTCTATCAATGTATTTTAGTGACCTCACCCTCGCTATCTGAAAACTTCACACAGTAATATTTTATTCTATCCCAAAGGCACCATATGTCACCTCCCACCTTCCTAAGATAGACACCAGGTGTCAGCAAGTGGCAGACTCTCAGTAGGTAAAGTTGAATGTAATGATCTTTGGCATGTCTAAATGCACTTTAAGAAAAAAAAAAGTTTTTATATGAATAAAAGATGTGGCAAAGTCAGTCATGCTAAGATATCACTTTTAAGCACATAATTGTGAGCATAAATGAAAGCTTTCCTATAAGAGTAAGGTACTTGGATTTTATTTAATAAGTGATCTTATATATAAATTAGTAGATCCAATCAGATTAAAATTGCATAGAGATATGAAAAACAAGAAACAAAATAAAAACATTCCACAACCAACACATCATTTCTTGGGCTAGACATGATGGAATGTATTCATTCTGGCACCGAGCTTTGACAAGTGTGGTTATGTGTAAGCATTCTAGAAAAGAAGGCAGAGAGTATATTTATTCCAGTCAAAATTATGTCCCTAGATAGCATGGTGGTGACTGAATTTATCACATCCACCCATGAAACTTCCATTAAAGGTATCAGATATAGGCAAAAAGCTCAAATTACTTGTAGGTACAATACTTTAACAGGGGAAGTCCAGATGGAACTTTTATAGATTCACAAATAGCATGGCTCACTGTACTGGAATGCTGGGTCCAAATGGCACATCCCTTTTGAGGTTACAGTTTAGAGTAAAAGAGACTTATTAATAATCAATGCACTCATATGACCAAGAATGTTATCAGCTCGTCCAAGATGGAAAACAGGAAACTTAAGCCAAGACTCATTTTATTTTTGCCCTTCTTACTATATGCATTGGAAGAGAACCCCATTGGCCCTTTTTTAGCTAGTAATGTCTAATGCAGGAAGACAGGAATAAGCAGAGTAGAAAGCACCTGTCAGCTCTATTTCCCACTCTCCTTGATTAGCATGAAACATTAATAGGGCTTTCAGAAATTCTGGCCTGAAATGGGCTTTGCCTGAGAATGTGTCTGTCTTTACTGCATAAAAGCCACTGTCATTAAAAAAAGGGCAGATAACTAAAGAAGACTCTTTCTTGAAATTTATATCTTTTTTTATACAATGACAAATTATTTTAATAATGGGAATCACATACACTGCCATTTGTATAATGTTTCCCATAAAATTCCCCCATTAAATTTGCTCCTTTACTTGACTCATCTCTTTTTTAAAAAGAATGACACACACAAAATGATACATCATGCTTTCTTATAAAGAATTGAAAATGAGCATACAGTAATGGGTTAACATACATTTTAATAAAATTTTCATTGTTGTGCATTTCACTTTTTGATACTGAAAACGAAGGATGTTCCAATAACCTTGGGCAATGCCTAGGGATAAGACAAATCATGTGGTGGTGAGCTATTTTCACCTACGTATTCCTCTACAGGAAAAATATTCATAAATACCAAAGAAAATCAGATGTGCTCCAAAAAATTGTATTCAGTCTTAATACTTCTTGCTGTATACTGTATATCACTATATACTAAAAATAAAACCAAAAAAAGCTTTAGGGATTTCTAGAATTTTTTGGAAGTTTAAGTGTATTGTTAATTTTCATCAAAGGTGAGTGTCAGACGGCTTTCCATTCTCCAGAATGGCCACAAAAATAAAAAGATATAATGGGATTCAAATAAGAAGTTCATAGATCACAAAATATAGTTTCCAGTCTCTTAATAAAAACTTTGCTCAGATTTGTAATTTGAGACTTGAGTTTTTAGGTTTGGAAACTTTTCATTGGAGTTGAACGCCTGTTATATTTATGGAGTCATTAGTTTACAAAGAAATATGCACGTTAGGGTGGCTGTCCTTACATTATGTGAGTGTGTCAGCCAGCAGCCCCCTACATTCTTGCATCTGATTTCCTAAGAGGGCAAAGACAGAAGAGAACTGCCCTAGGTGAAATGAAGTGTCTGCCAGAGTTTTATCAAAAAACAACACTTTGTGGAAACATCATGCCTTTTGCCCCACTTTCACCACCCAGCTATAATGGGGCAGCCCCAAATTAAATGAGGTGAAAATCATAGATGTCTTTCCAATTTCTTTCTGGTGATTCTGTAAGTGTGCAACTCCAGCAGCATCTTACAGGCAGATTCAGTAGGCACCGATGACATGCAAAGTTAAAAAATAAAGTACTATCGATTTACTTAAGGAAAGCTGTTATTTAAAATATTGTGAGCACTTTCCATCCTATTAAGAAACATTTTTAAAATCAGGTCTCAGAAGGAAGCTGCTGATAATATTGCTCTCAAACCAAGATGAGGAGCGAATGCAGGGAAGGAAGACAGTAAAAGAAAAAAAAACAAAAACACTAAAAAAGTCAAATCTTATCCAAATGATATTGTACAAAACCCTGTGAACTGATAGTCATAAACCTGTGGAGACTATAGGACGCATCCTGGAAGTCTACAGTGCTTTTTTTCCTCTTCCAATCAATCTTTTGTTTCCTGCATAAACAAACAAAGTATGTAAAGGGTACCTATCTGATCTCTGTGTGTCTTTGTAAAGCAAGTCTGTGCTCAAGACACGTAATTCACAGTCTATAAAGCAAGACACACCCTTCACTGACTCTGACAACTGAAGCTGACTTTCAGAGCTGGGACCCGGAGGAGGAACTCTTCCAATCATAAGTCCCAATAAATCCGAGTGACATTACCTAGTGTCCTAATTGTCAGGAAGGCAAGTGAAGATTTTTCAGCATAGCATTAAATTCTTTCCCAGTCCTAAGGAGACACATGAAAACCTCATGTATTTAAAATACTAACATGAAATTTTGTGAATAACGACCAACGAACTCCAAATTATTAT
>SJYA01001817.1:1566134-1575288 GCA_006410615.1 Neotragus moschatus
GTGCATGATTTTCTTAAGACAAAAATGAGTTTACTCAAAAATGAATAAAAAAGTTTTAGAGCTCAGATGTTTAAAGCTTTCCTGCCACTGTATTCATCCATTCATCTATCCTCATTATCCATGAGGCATGAATTTATTTTCTCTGGTTGTGAGTTAGACACTGTTATGTATTATGACAATACGAAAGCTAATTGTAATCCCTGAGAATGTCAATAAATTCTGGAGATGGGTATTATCTCAAGTGATCACTTAGTATTTTTAGGTCGAAGACATCAAAGTGGTTGCCATATTCATCTGGTCAATGAAATCTCAAAGAGAAATGCTGTCACCCATTGATATGTTTTAGGTTTCCAAAGGAGTTTCTCTGAATAGCATCTTTCCTTTGATAGGTATTGAAGAGGCCTTACTTTATAACATAAATAAAACTTACAATCTGCAGGAACAGAAGAAAATCGTTCTATCTGAGGACAGACTCACTCTCAAGCAGAATGGAAATGAAAATGCAAAATTTATCAGTCCCAGCAAACCATCAGTTGCTCGGTTTGCCCAGATACAGAATAAGTGAAGGAACACAAGATGGTTTAAGGAAAACCCATTCTGATGGAAAACATGAGTGGAGAAATGAGAGTCCCCTTAAGAACAGTAGGAATCTGAGGCTCCTAAAAATCAATCCTAAAAATTCTTAAAGAAAAGTGTTTGTCTATCAATCGTCAACACCCGTTGAAACTTCTGGTCTTAGAAGGCATGTTGAATATATGATAAAGTCAGTCTATTCTCCAGCAAGTCAGAAAATGTGTGTTTAAAATGGAATCAATAAATATACGACTGTATCTGAGAACAGTAAAGACAATTCTTGCTGAAGAATTGAGAGATTAATAAATCCCCAATGTGGGAAGTATATATGCATAGCTAGCAGTAAACCAAGGTTGCAACCACTGACAAGCTTTTCCTGTATACATATGCACCAAAGTCTAAGAGCTCGCAGGAAATATTTGTTGCAGAGGGCAAGTATGTAATGAAGACAGCTAACCTCTTAGGAGGGCCAACACAGTGGAAGGGTGATAAAAACCCCAACAAATGAAGGAACAAGCACGTATGAATAGAATATGTCATGTGAATAGAATACTCAGAAGGAAATTTAAAGAAATATGTTTCATATAGTCAGAGACAAAGAACTAAATCTCATCCATAAAACAAGATAATAGATAATAATAGGCATATCAATGTCTACACAGTATATAATTGTTGAAATAATATTCCACAAATAGACAACGGAAATGTTTGACTTTAAGATTAAAATTAAGTGAAATGAAATCACAAAACAAAAAGCCATCTAGACTAGAATGCAGGATTTATGAGGACAGGGGTTTTTGTTTCATGTGATCACAGCTGTAGCCCCAGTGCCGAAGAGGCACACCTCGAATGTAGGAGATGTGTGAAGTGAAATAATGAAGGAACTCCCAGCTTCTTCCATCCTTTTTGTCGAGAAGGGTCTTCATCTGTGCTCTCCTTGTACCTCATTCTTGCCATTTGCACTGTCTCTTCCCTGTCCACTGATAAACAGATTTAACTAAGGAGCTAACTAATGCTTCTTTCAGCTTGAATGCCTCCCCTAATTGCTTCTGGAATTTCATTCATAAAAATGCAAACTTCATCTGTTGCTTCAATTTTGGGTTCCATTTATCCACAACTCTCTGTAGTCTCTTCCTTCCAGTCAGTCATTTTTTTCAGTCCTCTTATTTACTGACATTTTTGCAGCTTTTTACTGTGTTGATTGTTCTTGTTTTAATTGCTGTCTCTGGATCTTGTGTCGTTTCTCTTCACTTCTAACTCTGGGTCTATTCTTTCTTCTTTTTGTGACTGGCTTCTGCTTCTCTGACTACCCCTTAAATTTCCAAGATGCCATCTTCAATTCTCTTACCTTTCACTCTAAACGCTCTATTCAGGTGCTCTCAACAAATCCTTAGCTTCAGTCACTAACTACAATACACAATTCTTAAATTTATGTTCCCTGCCTGAAGCCTTTTCCTGAATTCTAGTATTATATTTCTTACCAGTGTGCCATCCAGTTGAAGAAGAAGAATGTAATACAGACAAGACAAGCTGTGATTACGGCCATTGCAGGAAGAAAACAGTTATGGGTTACTCCACTTATTAGCTATGTGATTTTCAAATGTTATGTGAGCTCTCTTCTCATCAATAACATAGGAAGAATAGTAATACCTATTTGATATGGCTTTTGATTAGATTAAAATTCAATGTAACATTTAGAATAAAGTCTATAACTGAGTCATCAATAGGTGTCTGCTTTTATTATTACTATTATTTAACTTTTTTAGCACATAAGCAAGGACTTGAGATCATATGAAGTTTCGAGTAAGGCTTCCTGGAGGAAGTTATCTGTGTGCTGAATTTTAAAGAATGAAGAGAAGATGAAATCAGTTGAAAGAGGGTAGGAAGGACATTTCAAGCTCTGGAAACGACTTACATAAAACAAAAGATGGAATCATATGCTATGTAGGATAAAATAAAGCAGGTAGATATTTCTAGAGTATAAATTTTTAGGTGGAAAATGATCAGAGATAAAACTAAAAATTACATAAAGACCAGGTCGTGGAGAGTCTTGAATGCCATACTAAGAGTGGGTGTTTAAAAAGTTGATTTTTAAACATGACAGTGAAAGTGTCAGTCACTCAGTCATGTCCAACTCTTTGTGACCCCATGGGCTGTAGCTTACCAGGCTCCTCTGTCTATGGACTCCTCCAAACAATAATACTGGAGTAGGTAGCCATTCCCTTCACCAGGGGATCTTCCCAACCCAGGAATCAAACTCAGGTCTCCTGCATTGCAGGCAGATTCTCTTTTTCCCTCATTCTAGATAGAATCACTTTAGCAGCACATGCTAAAATGCCATTAAGACAAAAAAATTCTAAAAATCAAAAAGTAAGACATAAAGTATGAGAAAACCTGCAAGGACTGTGTTCGTAAGTATGGCATCTCCTAGGAACTCTCCTAAAATAATGGGAAGTTTTGAAGGATGATGGAGGTGCCACACCAATTTACCTGGGGAAAGTCTGAAGCATACTGATGATAACCATTTCTATGGATGGATCAAATGCAGGTTACACTATTATCTCTAATGTATCCAAATGTAATAAGTGTGATTACAGAACCATAAGTACAATGGGGACAAAAAGAAAGAATTCAATTAGAGAGGCAGAAACAGAACATCAACTGGTGTGGAATTCTAAATTGTACATAATGCACATCTATTGTGGTTAAAACACAGTGAGGAATACAGAGAGCTGGTATAAAATGAAGCTTAAGCACAGCTTGGGAGTTACTGAGAAAGACATTTACTGTCTTGCCAACAATCTTTAGTTTTCTTCCATATGGGTAACAGAAATTGGTATTTTATCATATTTATTGGTTTCTGAATGTGTTTTATTTATTGTTATGGAATAATGGAATGAAAGAAATGAAATTACTATGGAGATACATAAAATTAAATGCTGGACATTGTATTTGAATTCATATCTACATTTTCTGATTATATGTATTAGGTAGCAGATTTAAATCTCCTTCACTTCAGGAAATAGGAGAAAGAGAATACCAGTCAGAGGAGAACTGAGGTCTTAACATTAAAATGTGTTTTACAATATATTCATTACATTTGTAACTGACCCATATAATAGGTTGACCATGTTTATTGCAGTTATTAATTCGGAATGTCTGCAACATTAAGGTGAAGTAAGATGTCAAAACCATTTAGTGAAGTCTATATTCTGATTAAGAATATGTGTGCTGAGTTCTGCATTCATTCAAAATAATCACAAGTAATAATAATCCATCTTATGTTTATACATCATATTTAATCATGAGAGAGTCCAGAGCTTTTTTAAACTAAAATTATTTCAGTGTTCAACTATAACAATAATGGTACTGAGTGAAATAGCATAATACACACTACAGGAACCAGAAAAAATCTTACGTATGCATGTGTTCAAAATATGTTTTAAAATAAATACTGTGAGTTCAAACTAATGATCTTGTTTATATACAGAATAAAATCTTAGAATCATAGCATCTTAATAAAGCAAGAAGAGACCTTGGTGATCACCTTTTCCAACATTTCATTTTACAGATGAGGAAACTAATTTCTACAATTTTGATTTCTTGCTAGTTTCTACTAAATTGCCAAATTATCTTCATGCCATTGCTTGTAAACATAATATATTATTCACTAAAGTGATATGAGATGTAGGTAATACTGAATCTGTATTACTACCATCAGCACCACCAGCATCCAGTTCAGAAATTCAGATCTTAAAAGCTCCAAGTATAAACTATGCAAGATGGTGCCAAATTCACTGCCAAGAGGAGCCTCTAAGTGAGAGGCAGAAATGGGTTAAGGACTGATGGGAATAGTATAAAATTTTAGTCCCTTCCCGTCTGTGTGCTCCCTCCCTAAATCTGTGCTTGCCATTCTTTATTCCAGGTAAAAAGTTGATAACAAATTCTTTGTCATCCTTTGGAGGGTTCAGAGACCCTGCAAAAGACATAATGCCACATAGGTTATTCCAGCATTTGAACTGGGAGTGATTTTTAACACCTGATTTCATCCACCAACTCTGCCATGTTAATGGCAGAGAAATTGGAAGAACTATCCAACTACACTGGCTAATTTTAGGCAACTTCTTCCCTCTGCTTCCTGCCTTACTTTTTTCAATAAAAATGTTGATTCAAAGTCCTTTTATGAGCCTCTGACTACATTTGAGGTTTTATCTTCTCTTCTCTTCTCTCTTTTTTTTTTTTTTTAACACAGTTGCTGCTGCTAAGTCGCTTCAGTCATGTCCAACTCTGTGTGACCCCATAGATGGCAGCCCACCAGGCTCCCCCTTCCCTGGGATTCTCCAGGTAAGAACACTGGAGTGGGTTGCCATTTCCTTCTCCAGTGCATGAAAGTGAAAAGTGAAAGGGAAGTCACTGAGTTGTGTCCAACTCTCAGCGACATGGACTGCAGCCTACCAGGCTCCTCTGTCCTTGGGATTTTCCAGGCAAGAGTACTGGAGTGGGGTGCCATTGCCATCTCCGTTGCATGTTTAGATCCTTCCTATTCTAAAGATCCCAACTCACAATTCCTATTATGTATTGACCATCCCAGCCAGCACTGATGGATCTAGTCTTTCTATAATCTCAGGGTAGTTTTTCTCTATCTTACTTTATTTTATGTGATCATAATCTATTGCTTATCTGTGTCCTGGGAATGTTTTTGTCTGTTTAAATGCAGTTATAAACACTTAAAGGATAAAAACCTGTTTGTCTTTCATATTTCTCCAATGCCTGCCAGCATCCAAAGACATCCCTGACCCTCAATAAATACAATTTTGATACTAAATCATGAATTTTGTTTACCCTCCTTAGCTAAAGACTCTCTATATGGTAACATGTTCCTAAGAATCAATATTCCAACATTTTAGACTGGTATAAACATGTCTATCAGTGGCCATTTTGATTAAAATCATTTTCCATTATTATTAATAATTTTTCTATTTACCGTACAGAGTTAAGTCATAGATTCACAGTGTTTGAAACTCCTAGAAAGGAGCTTCCTTGAAAGTAAATTAAAAGAAAACTTTTTTCCTTAAAAAACAATCAACAAATATTTCATGAACGAAGAACCATTTTATTAATTGTTCCCATAAGCCTGCAGAAAGGCAGTGAAGTGAAAAGTCAGAAACACAGGCTTTGCGTTTAGATGGACAAGAATGGAGGCTGCAGTTCTCTTATTTATCATCCTTGGGAATGTTACCTTGCTGAATATATGTCCTTATAAAATGGGAAGCATAATATGTCTCTCACAGGGTTTAAGAAACTTAAATGAAATGAAGCATGAAACTACTTAGTTTAGAGCATCTCAAGTATCTGTTGAGCCAAAATTCAGATTGACACAGTAAAGGAGAAGGTGAGACGAGTTGAGAGAGTAGCATTGAAATGTATACGTAACCACGTGTAAATTAGATACCTAGTGGGAAGTTGCTATATAGCACAGGGAGCTCAGCTCCATGCTCTGTGATGACCTAGAAGGGTAGGATGAGTGGATGGGAAGGAGGTTCAGGAGGGAGGGGATATATGTATACTTGTGGCTGATTCACATTGTGGTATGGCATTATAAAGCAATTATCCTCCAATTAAAAATAAATTTTAAAAAACTCAGATTGAATTTCTAGCTCTGCATGCTTAATGTGGGAGTTTGTAACACCATTACATCAGCAAAGTCTACATAGAACACAAAGGCATTGATACCTCTTACTTATGTTGATATCCATGGAGAAAGAGAACTTGGGAAGAGAAAGGTTTGTTTAGTGCCTCAATGGGAGATGAGAAGAGGGGAAGAGGAACCCAGCAGGCTGTCTGTTTATCACAGAGAGAGAGAGAGAGAGAGAGAGAGAGTGTGTGCATGAATGCTCTGTCGCTCAGTCTTGTCTGGTTCTTTGCAGCCCCATGGACTATAACCTGCCAGGCTCCTCTGTCCATGGGATTTCCCAGGCAAGAATACTGGAGTGGGTTACCATTTCCTTCTCCAGGGGATCTTCCCAGATCAGAAACAGAATCCACGTCACTTACGTCTCCTGCATTGGTAGGTGGAATCTTTACCACTGGGCTCTCTGGGAAGATGGTTACCACGGTGGTGATCAGAAGACAGTTATCACAGTGGTAGTCTCCACTTACAGTCAACTGGCCATTCTTCCTTTCCTGGATGCACTTGGTGTGCCTTACCTTTAAGAGGTGGAGTCTCTTTCCCCATCTTTTGGACTCTCTCCAAGTTCCCCCTAGAACTTGGAAAGACCCTGGTACAGGAACCACTCAAAAAATATTAGCTCCCTTCCTCTGCACCTGTTGGTACTGTCCATGCCTGTTACTACTCTTGTTTCTAGCAAGAGGGCCGTGTGCTCTGGGTTATTAATAATAATATCTAAGATGTATTGAGCACCTTAACACTTTTCCAAGTACTTTGATATAGGTATAGAATTTATGTCTATGCAGTGATAGAGACATAATTTTAACCTCTCAGCAGAAAAGGAAGACTCAGAGAGATAATATTCCTTGTGTGTGGGCTTTCTAACGGCCAGAGGGACCTGGCTAAGAGTGCAATATCCTTGTCCAACAGATCAGGGGTACCAGCTAGGATGTGAACCAAGACATAATCATATTTGCATGGGGCCTAAGCTGAAACTAAGAAGTTTCTCAGGTGAAGAGTGAGGTAAATAAGCAGATTCAAGGTTTTGAGAGGGAGGGGCAGAACTGGGTACCATGCTGAGTGCTTACAGCAGATCAGTGGTCCCCAACATTTTTGGCACCAGAGGCCAGTTTTGTGGAAAATAATTTTTCCATGGATCAGGGATGGGAGCATGGTGTGGGGATGATTAGAGCACATTACATTTATTGTGCATTTTGTATCTATTATTTTTACATAAGATCCACCTCAGATCATCAGAGTTTGGGGATCCCTGGAGTAGATGAAGGACTTCTTTATTAACAGGGCTTCCCCTTTAAATACTCCCAAAAAGAATTTTAAAGAAATAAATGCATGGCTGCTTAAGGAAGTCTGGAAGGGTCTAGCACAGTGCCTGGAACTCAGGAGGCCCTCTAACTTGTTGTTCAGTCACCAAGTCATGTCCAACTCTTGGAGACCCCATGGACTTCAGCATGCCAGCCTTCCCTGTCCTCTGGAGTTTTCTCAAACCCATGTCCGTTGAGTCGGTGATGCCACCCAACCATCTCACTCCCTGCTGCCCTCTTCTCCTCCTGCCCTCAGTCTTTCCCAGCATAAAGGTCTTTTCCAGTGAGTCAGCCCTTCAGGTCAGGTGGCCAAAGTATTGGAGCTTCAGCTTGTCTTCCAAATCCCCATGAGTTGTGCTTATCTCTAACATCCTGCTAGGGCTTCAGATGGGTCTTGCTTCTGTATCCCAGGCTGCCACTTGCTAACTGTGACCATGGTTAACTCCTCTAATCTTAGCTTCCTCCTTGGTCAAGTGAGGTCAGGCCATCTCATATGGAGAGAGTGAATAAAACAACATATAATGCACTGAGCCTAATGCCTAATGCCTAATGTCCTTCTATATTTTAGCTCCCCTAATTCCTTCACTGTGAAGGCTGAGCGCTGAAGAATTGATGCTTTTGAACTGTGGTGTTGGAGAAGACTCTTGAGAGTCCCTTGGACTTCAAAGAGATCCAACCAGTCCATTCTGAAGGAGATCAACCCTGGGATTTCTTTGGAAGGAATGATGCTGAAGCTGAAACTCCAGTACTTTGGCCACCTCATGCCAAGAGTTGACTCATTAGAAAAGACTCATGCTGGGAGGGGTTTGGGGCAGGAGGAAAAGGGAATGACATAGGATGAGATGGCTGGATGGCATCATTGACTCAATGAACATGAGTTTGAGTGAACTCCGGGAGATGGTGATGAACAGGGAGGCCTGGTGTGCTGCGATTCATGGGGTCGCAAACAGTTGGACATGACTAAGTGACTGAACTGAACTGAAGATGGTAAAGAATCTACCTGCAGTGCAGGAGACCCAGGTTTGAGCACTAGATCAGAAAGATCTCTTGGAGAAGGGAATAGTGACTCACTCCAGTATTCTTGCCTGGAGAATTCAATGAANCAGTTGGACATGACTAAGTGACTGAACTGAACTGAAGATGGTAAAGAATCTACCTGCAGTGCAGGAGACCCAGGTTTGAGCACTAGATCAGAAAGATCTCTTGGAGAAGGGAATAGTGACTCACTCCAGTATTCTTGCCTGGAGAATTCAATGAATAGAGGAGCCTGGTGGGTTACAGTCCACAGAGTTCCAAAAAGCTGGACATGACTGAGCGACTAGCACTTCCACTTTTCACTTTACTGCCTTATAGACTGAGCATTACAATATCAATTTTTTAAAATATAAATTTAGTTATTTTAATTGGAGGTTAATTACTTTACAATATTGTATTGGTTTTGCCATACATCAACATGAATATGCCACAGGTATACATAAAGGTGTTTTGATAATTAAAATAAAGATTTATATGTAGATGAATAAGGAGTATGTCAAGGCTGTATATTGTCACCATGCTTATTTAACTTATATGCAGAGTATATCATGAGAAA
>SJYA01001817.1:1577659-1593115 GCA_006410615.1 Neotragus moschatus
GAAGAGTTGACTCATTAGAAAAGACTCTGATGCTGGGAGGGATTGGGGGCAGGAGGAAAAGGGGATGACAGAGGATGAGATGGCTGGATGGCATCACTGACTCGATGGACATGAGTCTGAGCGAACTCTGGGAGTTGGTGATGGACAGGGAGGCCTGGCGTGCTACGATTCATGGGATCACGAAGAGTCGGACATGACTGAGCGACTGAAGTGAACTGAATAATTGGTACTTGGAAAGCACACAGCCAGTGCTGTTTTGTTCCTTCTTTATACGGATCATTGCATATTAAGATAGGGACTGAAACAAATGCTAGCCTTTAAGATTTGTAAGTACTTGAAATTCATTCCAAAACTGATTAGTAGGAGGCATTTGAGTTGAAAGAATGGGCAGTTGTTTAAACATGTTTCTCAGTGGACAGGGTAGAGAAAGTGACGAAGGAAAGACTGGAGATACAAGAAGAGCACATTCTTGATACCAAGAGATTAGAAGATGTGGATCTCTGGTTGTTTTTTGGGAGCAAGATGTGGATGATTTTAGGAAAAGTAAGTCAATTTAGTTTGGAAGACCTTATCTTCAACTGCCTGAGCACCGAAGAATTGATGCCTTCAAACTCTGGTGCTGGAGAAGACTCCAGAGAGTCCCTTGGACAGCAAAGAGATCAAACCAGTCAATCTTNGTTGTTTTTTGGGAGCAAGATGTGGATGATTTTAGGAAAAGTAAGTCAATTTAGTTTGGAAGACCTTATCTTCAACTGCCTGAGCACCGAAGAATTGATGCCTTCAAACTCTGGTGCTGGAGAAGACTCCAGAGAGTCCCTTGGACAGCAAAGAGATCAAACCAGTCAATCTTAAGGGAAATCAACCCTGAATACTCATTGGGAGGACTGATGCTGAAGCTGAAACTCCAGTATTTTGGTCATCTGATGCAAACAGCCATCTCACTGGAAAAATCCCTGATGCTGGGAAAGACCGAGAAGCAGAAGGAGAAGAGGGCATCAGAGGATGAGATGGCTGGATGGCATCACCGATGCAATGGACATGAATTTGGGCAAAATTTGGGAGATGGGGAAGGACAATGTAGCCCGGTGTGCTGCAGTCTATGGGGTCTCAAAAAGTCGGACACAACAAGGTAACTGAACAACAACATCATCAACTGCAAAAAGAAACTGAAAGTTAAAAACTCCCAATAAATATGAAATAGTACTTAAGGTGACATTGATAAAGTAACTATCATAGGCTCCAGTGTCCTAGCCACACCTGCAAAGCAATTCAAACCACTCCAAAGGAGATGGTGGCAATGTTACCTCAACCCCCTACATCTTTGAGAACAAAGGAATCATTAAATGTTGTTTACTATAGTCCTTCACTATATATATATAAGCTAGGCCATCCAATAAATTCGTGTGTGAGTTCAGGGATTGATGTAAATAATATTCCAAATTGACTTAAGTGCTTTCAGCTTGCTTTTCTGCCAAATCAGCAATCTAAGAACTATATGCAAGGATGACAGAAATCACTGAGAAGACATACCTCCTGATTCTTTCCAGAAGCTGGATGATCAACCTTGTGGATTCGGGAGCTGGATTCTCATCACTAGACTGTAACAAAGGCTTGCCAATATTCAAGGTTCTAACTTTACCACATACTCGAGTTCTTGCTTTTGTGTTCTTATCGTATCATCTAGGTTGCAAGCAAAATTGGCCATGCACAGCCTGCCAAAAAATGTCATCATCCACTTTGTAGCACAGCAGCGTTACCGAAGACTTTGATCAGCAGTTGGTAATGAGTTTTAAATAGTTACTCACCTGTATATAAAGAATTGCAGAATAAGTACTATTCTTGTTGTGGATCTTCTGCATAGAAAGTACCCAAGAGTAAAATGTTGGCATTTAAAATTAAAGGAATAAAAGATGCATAACTTGTTTAATGTATGGATAAAAGGAGAATTCAAAGTTTTCTTCACAAGGAATTCATCTTCTAAGAAGCAACTTCAATTAAAAATATCTGATAAATAAAAACACAGAGAATTTTAAAACATTTTGACAAAAGAGTTAATAATTTAACAACATTTTTTATTCTTTTCCTTTGAAAGAATGTAAAAATGTAAATCTCATTTACTTAAATATGGTAATGCAGCCCTATAGAACTGTTTTTAAGAAGAAAAAGATTCCTAAAGTTATTTTATTAGACAAGTCTAGAGCTGAGTACAACAAAGAAAAACAAAATTGAAAATATTGTGGAATGAAGTTGGTGATTGACAGATAAATTTATAATCAGATAGCCTAATGCTAATGAAGAATTCAGGAAAAAAAAATAGATACATGTACAACCTTAGGAATTTTGTAACTTGTGTGGAAAGTTAGGGAAATACTAAAAATGCTGAGCCTTAAACCAAGAGATAACAGTTTGGACAAACTTGAAACAATTAAAATTAAGAATATTTCCTTTGAAAGAAGTATCTGTGAATCTGACATCTTAATGGGTGGTAAAGTTGTGCAAAAGTAGTCCCGCACTCCCATTCAAGCCATTCAAACTCCCTAGTAGACAGATCAAGCAGCTATCTTACCCTTGTTTCACTCTATGACTGAAGGGAAGCTTAAAGTCTATGAACACTGGCTCTCATCTGTACTTGGAAATGGGGAAAGAGAATAGGAAGGGACTTGGGCTCTCTCTTTCTGCTGCTATGACTTTTATTGCTGTCCTGATTGTGTTAATGGGACGAGTATTCTATCAGAAAAGAGGCTGGAGCAACAAGTGAGCCCTTGAAATGGTAGTGGATAAATATCTACCAGCATATTTGTCATGCACCTGGGTCCTGGNTACTTGGAAATGGGGAAAGAGAATAGGAAGGGACTTGGGCTCTCTCTTTCTGCTGCTATGACTTTTATTACTGTCCTGATTGTGTTAATGGGACGAGTATTCTATCAGAAAAGAGGCTGGAGCAACAAGTGAGCACTTGAAATGGTAGTGGATAAATATCTACCAGCATGCACCTGGGTCCTGGTAGCTGAGACACTAAAGGATTTGCCTGCAACATGGGAGACCCAGTTTCAATCCCTGGGTTGGGGAAGATCCCCTGGAAAAAGGAATGGCAACCCACTCCAGTATTCTTGCCTGGAGAATTCCATAGACAGAGGAGTCTGGCTAGCTATAGTCCATGGAATCTCAAACAGTTGGACACGACTGAGGGACTAACACTTTCACTTTTTTCTGGGTCTACTAAGATTAAGGGATTTCCATGAGACAGTCCTGGCTCCCAGAAGTGCTTAATTACTTACAAGTAATTCCTTTAGCCACATGAGGGTGACTCACCATCATCATCATAGATAGTCAATAAACAAAAAATTGTTCCGAAAATATTTACCTGTTTATTAACTGTTGCATCAAGAATCTGATTTTTACTATAGATAACTTCTACTATAATTTCATTTAATGTGGTTAAAAAATTAAAATAAAACATATCAAATATTTATTGGGAAACTATTAGGACAAAACCACTTTAGCATTAAGTTTTAAGAATGTGCAGAAGACAAAAGATTAAAAGAAGAGAACTTAAAAAAAAATTCTCTTAATTTTTTCTCCCTTCTTTATTCTGTATACATATAATATCTCCTGAAGACAGAAGGAGTAGTACCTTTGTTGTATAAACAAAATCTTAGTCTTAGATTGACCTCAAAAGAGCCAAGACGATTGCTCCAAATGTCTTGACTGAATCACTTAGCTGTACATCTGAAACTGACACAACACTGTAAACTAATTATACTGAGTGAAAGGTTGTTTGAAGAAAGCACCACTGAACATGGTTTCCATGTATTAGTACTATTTTCCATGAAAATGATGAGAGATTCTTGGAGTAATAGTATATTTCCGATCTGGGACAGAAAAGATACAAGATGATTCTGGAACATCTTATATTAAAAAGGGAAAAAGATATCAAACTTCTGGGAACATGTCAAAGAGAAGCAAGAACCTACTTAAAGAGATCCCACTAGCCATAAATTAGACAACTGCAGCATGAAAAATCATGATTGCAGTAGATTAAAACATACCAAATGTTTTCANCATCAGGTAGCCAAAGCTTCTCATAATTAAAAGTTGACCTATTTCAGGGTGTGAAGGAAACCATTGTGAAGAAAACTATTCATTTTCCCCAAGTAGAGAGTGTCCCTGCCTTCTGTGTAACAGTATCACCAGGTGCTCAATAACCTCATTGGATAAAATCACAGGAAATTAAGTTACCTAAGTGCTGATTTCTCTTGCACACTGTCCATACCAAAGGAAGAAAGGGAGAATACAAAAATGGAGGCAAAGAGAAACACCATATTTAAGCAGAGGCCAGGAATTTGAATAATCTCTGTTTTGACTAAATCCACCTAATTTCACACAACCAGATTGAAACAACCATCTGAATTAAGATAAAAACCAAAGAGGTATTTTCTCCTCTTTGGTTCCATATTTAGCAGTAAAGTAGAGACATCATAATTATCTGGCAAATTGGCTCCCTCTATACTAGCAAATTGAACCATTCAGGGATAGGACAGCTTCTGAATTATCTGGATGGCTTACCCACACTAATCATGAATATTTATGAAATCTGAACCTCACTTTGGGCTCTGTAAACACAGCCTGAATTATTCAGATTGTTTGTCTATACTGTAATAAATGGAGAATTCTCCTTGTACCTTATTTTTACTATTAAAAGAATGGGTGCTATAATGTTTTGAGTATAAGGACAAAATAAGACAAAGATATTTACCTCCCCTTATGTTAGCGCTCCATTAGCCATGTTAGTATCTGCAAAATGGTCTGTTTATGTTAAACATATATTTCGTGTTTGATGACTCAACAGTGTTTAACCTATGACTATGCTTCAAATTAGTTAAGCCTTTAGAACATATCAGTGATGGTGTAATTCAGTCAGAGAGCCTGGCAGGGGATTAATTGGAAAAATGTGTGACACAGTGGCATCTTCAGTGTCTTCCATAGAATCAGAAGAGATTGGCGCTGAAGTGCTCCAAAGTTCCATGAGTTGAGCAGTGGTCAGCAGCTAAATGGTCCCACTGTCAGAGACCCCAAAAATAGGCTTCCACTGAGCACTTTCAAAGCTAGGCTTAATCACGCATGATTTTGTAATTCAAGCAGCAAGACAATAAGACTAAATAGCCTGTGTTATTTTATTCCGAAGCCTGTTTATGTTTGTGTGTGTATCATACATGGTTTTGCATACTTCTGCAAACAGCTGGATTGAAGTTTGTCTGATGTGAACTGTCTCACTTCAGGTTTTGCTAGACCATGAGGTTGATTGGTGCATGCTCTGGGACTCAGTTGTGTTAGACTCTTCTGAGACACTATGGACCGTGAGNTGAGCACTTTCAAAGCTAGGCTTAATCACGCATGATTTTGTAATTCAAGCAGCAAGACAATAAGACTAAATAGCCTGTGTTATTTTATTCCGAAGCCTGTTTATGTTTGTGTGTGTATCATACATGGTTTTGCACACTTCTGCAAACAGCTGGATTGAAGTTTGTCTGGTGTGAACTGTCTCACTTCAGGTTTTGCTAGATCATGAGGTTGATTGGTGCATGCTCTGGGACTCAGTTGTGTTAGACTCTTCTGAGACACTATGGACCGTGGGATTCTTCCAGCAAGAATACTGGAGTGAGTTGCCATTTTCTCCTTCAGGGGATCTTCCCGACCCAGGGATCAAACCCATGTTTCCTGTGGTTCCTGTATTGGCAGGCAGTTTCTTTACCATCGAATCACCTGGGAAGCCTGAGATTGATGGTTTAGATGGTATAAATACAAAGGGTGCCCACTTCTTGAGCAGCTTGTAGACTATATTGTAACAATAGTTTAAGAGAGGAGTATTGGGCTGCCCTGGTGGCTCAGTGGTAAAGAATCCACCTGTTAATGCGGGAGACATGGTTTCAATCCATGAGTCAGGACGATCCCCTGGAGAAGGAAATGGAAACCCACTTCAGTATTCTTGCCTGGAGAATCTAATGGACAGAGGAGTCCATGGAGTTGCAAAAGAGTCAGACACAGCTTAGCAACTAACACAGCAACAACAAAGAGAGGGGTGTAGTAAGCAGATTCTTTGGAATCTTTACAGTAACACTATACTGAAACCATGAGACTTGGGTTTTAAATAAATAGAGAATAGAGCCAGGTCTACTCAAAAGAGATGCATATTCAAAAGCTATGTGCTCTATGCCTTTTGCCTTGCTATACGTGGTGTTGTTAGTTGTGATATTGTGTTATAATCATTTATCTTATTTATATTTAATAGGGATTAAAAGAAGAAAAACGTCTTTTATGTCTTTTGCTGCAGACCTTCCATGCATAGCTATCCCTGTGTGGTATTCCCCTGTTTGTAGCCATGCAGCATCTAGGCTGGAAAGGCAGATCCTCCTTAGCTGTGGAAGCAAGGGGTCCCGCAGGTCACTTGGTGATATGATTTACAGACAGAATCTGGGGGAGATATAACAGTACTCTTTTTTTTTTTCTTTTCAAGTTTTTGGATGCACAGGTTGCTATGTGTGGGCTTTCTCAAGTTTTGGCACATGGGCTTCTCTAGTTGCAGTGCAATAAGCCTACCTGCTCCACAGCATTTGGGATCTTAGTTCCCAGATCAGGAATCAAACCCACATCCCTTGCATTGGAAGGGGGATTCGTAACCACTGGACCATCAGGGAGGTCCCTAACTACACTCTTCTAAATTTACCCCTTTAAATGCTAATTTGGCACCAGACTACCATAGTAATATATGGAAAACTTTTCAGAAAAGAGACAACTACTCTGAAAATATGGAAAAATGCACTCAGGTTATTAGGAATTGGAAATATACTGTCAAAGATATTCATCCCCCTCCCTCAACGCTATTAAAATGTTCAATAGAGTAAACATACACACACACATACACACATATGATAGTAATCTATCTTCCTCTTGATTTAATTCTAGGATAAATTGGTGCCTTTCCTGAACAGCCTAGATTCCAAGGCAACGCACACCATCAAATCTATATCATAGGGAATTCAGCAGAGGTTCAAGCAGGTGCCCAGTCAGCACTTGTTGAAAGAGCTGCTCTGCCCTGGAAGAGAGCTCATTAGACTTGTAAGGACCTCATTCCACCAATGGTGGATGAGCCAAACCCCTTTTTGTTTCCTTACTGTCTTAGTCAGTTCAGGCTGCCATCACAAAACACTTGTGGAAGTGAAAATGTTAGTCGCTCAGTTGTGTCCTACTCTTTGCAACACCATGGGCTGTAGCCCCCAGGCTCCTCTGTCCATGGGATTCTCCAGGCAAGAAGACTGGAGTGGGTTGCCATTTCCTTCTCCAGGGGAATCTTCCCGATCCAGGGATCAAACCTGGGTTTCCCACATGGCAGGCAGATTCTTTACCATCTGAGCCACCATTGGGTAGTTAGTCACCAGAAATTAATTTTTCACAATGCTGGAGGCTGGAATCCCAAGATCAGGGTGCTGTCAGGGTCAGGGTCTGCTGAGGGAACTCTTCCTGTTTTAGAGATACCTGCCTATTCTGTGTCTTCACATGGTCAAGAAAGAGCAAGCCTGCTGAGGTCACATTTGAGTGACAAAGGGCAAGAGGGAACATACCCAGGCGGTCTTCATCTAAGGTTCATATACTATCAAGATCAAGGAAATTGGAATCATCTGAATTGTTAAGTCATTGTCAAGGACCTGACGACAAAATTCCAACAAGTCTGGTCTGGAGATCTTGGGAAAGCTTTCTTATCAGAGGTTGTCAGTTCATTTAGAGAACTCTTTACTTTTACGTCACCAGATGATGTTCAAAAGTTCCCCATAATTCCCATATTCTTAACTGCCTTTTCTCAGGTAGCGCTAGTGGTAAAGAACCCACCAGCCAATGCAGGAGATTCAGGTTCAGTAGGTTGGGATGATCCCCTGGAGAGGAGCATGGCAACCTACTCTAGTATCCTTGGCTGGAGAATCCCATGGACAGAGGAACCTGGCAGGCTACAGCCCATAAGGTTGCAAAGAGTCCAATATGACTGAGTGACTTAACACAGAGCACACACATTTACTTAGCATGCACATGAAGAAAGACCTTGGACCCTGGACCCTGTAAAGGAGGTTGCCCTCAAAATATTTGGATAACTGAAATCTCATTTCTGAATTTTTTCTCTAGAGTAAGAGAATACTTTTTAAATAGCCTAAACAACTCAAACAGCCTATAGATCAAATATGAGCCAGTTCTAAGGGAAGAGTCTGGTCACTGAGGAGCCAAGCTAAAAACTGCCCAGTACAGTTCCAACAGAATAGCCCCTATCCCCATGGTGAGCCAGCCAAACAATGAACCAGCAGAGTTCCAGTGACACAGCTCTGTCCCTAAAGGAAAGGGCCAAAGGCATGCACAGTTCCCCTGAACAGTCTGATTTCAAAATCAGGTCCAGACAGAACAAGCTCTTAACCAGAAAGGATGATTCAAAAATTAGATTCCAAATAAAGCCCAGAGAGCTTCAAGATGCAAAGAGCAGAGAAGTTCATCCAGGAGAAAGATCTTTCAACTTCAGGACAGGATGAGAAAAGCGGTGAGTGTCAATGGGCTTAATGTGGGGACTGCACCTATTTGCTTACCGGCCTTGGAATTGTTGAGAGTTCTCTCTAGATTCCTACACATGCCACCAAAATGTTGACCTAAAACAAATAGGTGCCAGTTATTGTTCCAGAAAAAAATGGGTTTATTTGGGAACAGCAAATAACTGTAATTTGAGGTCTGTAAGCATAAGCAAACCACATGCAAGTCCCCTGCAGAAACGGAGAGAACTATTTTTTAGAGGGAGAAAAGGCNAGTTCCCCTGAACAGTCTGATTTCAAAATCAGGTCCAGACAGAACAAGCTCTTAACCAGAAAGGATGATCAAAAATTAGATTCCAAATAAAGCCCAGAGAGCTTGAAGATGCAAAGAGCAGAGAAGTTCATCCAGGAGAAAGATCTTTCAACTTTAGGACAGGATGAGAAAAGCAGTGAGTGTCAATGGGCTTAATGTGGGGACTGCAGCTATTTGCTTACCGGCCTCTATAGATTCCTACACATGCCACCAAAATGTTGACCTAAAACAAATAGGCTGCCAGTTATTGTTCCAGAAAAAAAAAGGGTTTATTTGGGGTCAGCAAATAACTGCAATTTGGGGTCTGCAAGCATAAGCAAACCACATGCAAGTCCCCTGCAGAAACGGAGAGAACTATTTTTTAGAGGGAGAAAAGGCAGGTGTGAGGCCTAGAGTAATGGAAAAGTCAGTGCCTTTGCATTGGCTGAGCTGTGACAGTTTCTCATTGGCTGAGATCTTGTCAGGAAAGAATAAGTCTTTATTTTCCTTGGACTCTGCTATCTTTGTAAAGCATGACAGGTCCTCTGATCTCCTGACTCTGTTTACTTGAGGTTTCCCTTTATTAATTGCTTACATCTTTATTAACTGAGAAAAGCACTTCATCAAGCACTCTTCAAAACTTTCTTACTGAGAGATTTTATCATGAATGGATGTTTCATTACATCAAGTGGTTTTCTGTCTCTTTTGAGATGATTATATGTTTAATTTTCTCCTATAGTCTATTGATAAGACAATGTTTCCAACAGGTCCTTGAATAACCAAGCTCAGAAAGCTACCGCACAGATACAGGAAACATAGCAAACCATTTGTTCTATGAAAGTTGGAGAAATCCCAAGAGAAGAGTCTGAGTTTGAACTCAGGAACTGAGTTTGAACTCAGGTAGGAACTGTATGGCTATAAATTTTACTCCAAGAATTACTCATCAGAAAGAGTTTTTTCTCTCAATAGAGAGAAATAAGATCTCTGGAAACATAAAAGAGCATCATGACCCGAGGACTGAGATTCCTGAAAGGCTTCAGGCTAAGCCCTTCCCACACAGGAGTGAGAAATGGTGAGCTCTCTCTGATGAGCAGTCTGTAACCAAAAAGAATTTCCAGCTGAATAGTAAAAAATAAATACATTTGAAAAATCACAAAGACAGACTCTATCACTGAAGACACTCAGTTACATATTTTTCTATTGCCAATACAATTTCTACTATCCTTTTCAATATAGAAATAAGCCTATACCTTGATCTGTTACATTAAGAAACTTGAAACATTTTGGAAAATAAAAACTAAGTTTTAAGTTTCAGGGAAACAGAATAGCTACTCTTCATGAAGGAACTTCAAATTCATATCTCACTTCCTGCTTCAGATTGATGAAAGATGTATTTATTTTACTGCATGTTAAGTTGTAACCACGCCTCTTTCCCTCCTTTTTTTAAAAATCAGATGCAATTTCTTATGGATTGTTTGTGTAGATATTTCAACTCGTGACCTTAAGACCATGAGATAATTTTAAACAAATTTGAATAGTTCTTTAAAAAGTTATTTTAACCTAATCTTTAAAATTTTTAAGTTTAAAAAAATCACAATAAACTTTTAACATACACATATTTCTCTGGGAATGGGGTTGGGGAGGTCCCTAGTGGCTCAGATGATAAAGAATCTGCCTGCAGTGCAGGAGACCTGAGTTTGATCTTTAGGTTGGGAAGAAACCTGAAGAAGGGAATAGCAATCCACTCCAGTATTTTTGTCTGGAGAATTCCATGGATAGAGGAGTCTGTCAGGCTACAGTCCACGGGGTCACAAAGAGCCAGACATGACTGAACATCTAAGATTCACTATTCCACTGGATTTTAAATTGTGGAGTAACTTAATGGAAGAGAGAATGCTGCTTATTTAAAATGTGGCCTTGAAAATAGTAAGCCATTTTTATGATTCTCTTTAAAGGCAGCTTTCTATTTTTCAGTTCTTTTTGGTGAGTGGAGACTATAAATATACTTGAAAATAAACGATTAGTTCAAGCATGGATTACACAGATCACCGAATCTGGGTACAAAGTATTTATGAGTCATATAGGAAAATTCACCACATCTTAAATAACCCCTTCAGAGGAATCTTTTGATTTTGAGCTCGCTGGCTAGGCTTGAAGAGGGGCAGGAGTAGCCCCTTAGGGCATGCAAGATACAGGCAGAGTTCTAGGAAAGATGTGCTCCCACAATATATCGGAGACTGGGGCAAAGATTTCCTCATCATTACAGGCCTTCAGCTCTCCCCACAGACTTCCTGCAGAGACCACGAACGTACTTCTGACAAATTCTAGACAGTTTATTTGTCAGATATTTTATTCAAATTGCTTCCTTCTCCTTGCAGAGTACGCAAAAGAACAGCAATATCACGCCCCCCTGTTCCTTCTAACTGCTATTTCAAGGGATAATGAGCAAATTTAGATCCTCATTACAATGTTAGTTTGNCGAACGTACTTCTGACAAATTCTAGACAGTTTATTTGTCAGATATTTTATTCAAATTGCTTCCTTCTCCTTGCAGAGTACGCAAAAGAACAGCAATATCACGCCCCCCTGTTCCTTCTAACTGCTATTTCAAGGGATAATGAGCAAATTTAGATCCTCATTACAATGTTAGTTTGTACAGCAGCCCCTAGTTATTTTCTCTACCTTGCTATTGTAATCATCAGAACAAGAAGACTGACTCTGGATAAAAGTAGTTATTTGGGGCCATCACTGCAAAAATATTCATCTGTTGAAATGGTAGGGACTGTTTACCACTGTCCTGTAGGGAGAGGGCTGAACACTTGTTAGGTCTCCACCATCCTGAGCAGCAATGCTTATCTGTGCTCAGGTGACATCTAAATGAAGGGTATTCTTAAGTAAATTCTTTTTCTCCTTCAATGTTTTCAAACAGGCAACAATTATCTCAATTTTTTTTCTTCCTTTTTGGAGTTGGAATCTCAGTTTCAAATATCACCTTTCTAGGACCTTGTATGAAGAAGGCAATGGCGCACCACTCCAGTACTCTTGCCTGGAAAATCCCATGGATGGAGGAGCCTGGTAGGCTACAGTCCACGGGGCCGCGAAGAGTCGAACACAACTGAGTGACTTCACTTTCGCTTTTCACTTTCATGCATTGGAGAAGGAAATGGCAACCCACTCCAGTGTTCTTGCCTGGAGAATCCCAGGGACAGGGTGCCTGGTGGGCTGCCATCCATGGGGTCGCACAGAGTCAGACACAACTGAAGCGACTTAACAGCAGCAGCAGCAGCAGCAGGATCTTGTATAAATCTTATTGATACGGTACACAGTAAATATTTAAGATATGATCCCTGGTGGCTCAGAGGTTAAAGCGTTTGCCTCCAATGCGGGAGACCCGGGTTCGATCCCTGGGTTGAGAAGATTCCCTGGAGAAGGAAATGGCAATCCACTCCAGTATTCTTGCCTGGAGAATCCCATGGACGGAGTAGCCTAGTAGGTTACAGTCCACAGGGTCGCAAAAAGTCGGACACGACTGAGCGACTTCACCTTCACCTTCACCTAACCAAAGTACTAAGGCAAGTGAAAGTAGAGAGAAAAAAAAAAAAAAACCTGGGATAACTGAGGCTTAATTTGACTCATAAGAAATACTGGTTCTAAGGTACAGCGTGGTGACTATAGTTAATAATATGAGAGTGTAGATTTGAAAGTTGCTAAGAGAGTAGATCTTGAACATCCTCAGCACACACAACAAGCACATCAAAACACAACAAGATGACTATGTGAGGTGTTGGGTGTGTTAATTATTATGATCTTGATAATCGTTCCACAATGTATATTTATATCAAATCATCACATAGTACACTTTAAATGAATACAACTATATTTGTCTATTATTCCTCAATAACATTAAAAAACAGAAACATTATTATTTATAGAAAGAATGAAAGCATCTGAGATAATAGCAATCACATTAACATTATAAATCTATACCTGGCACTTTATAGTTTACAGAGCAGTTGTAAACCATGCAATCTTAAAAAATTCCTTTTATCAGATCAGGGAAAAGTATATATTTCTTAAAAATGAAGTATAATTCTAAAACTCAAAGGGAGAACTGGGTGTTTTGGAGGACAGAATTCCACCAGAATCAATTTAATGTTGAATGTTGCCCTTTCACAAGATAACTGGCCCTTTCTTCCCTTTCTTCTGTTTAACCTTAAATGGAAGTGTTCTTGGTTTCTTCCTTGGGTTTTTTCTCTTCATAATATAGTCACATTCTGTTTCTTTATGCTCCCGACAGCCAAATCTATATGCCCAGCTTAAACATTTCTCAATCACATCAATATTTACTAAGTGCAATAATTACTAAGACCTAATTCTGGATATGAAAAGTAGAATGATCACTCATTCAAAAAATTCTAGACAAAAATACTGCTGGGGCCTTCTGATGACCAAAAGGAGGAACTTAAAAAAAAAAGACCACAACTAGATATTGAGGATGTTAGAATGACAAGCATGAGGATAGATTCCTACATCTTCCAGAGAGATAAGAAATTACCAGCAGGGGAATAAAAATAAAATCAACATGAAATTCTCTATCAGTAACACTCAATTATGGAAGGAAAAAGAGCAGTGTCTTTAAATTTCTAAGGGCAGGTGCTTCCAAACCTAGGCAAAACAATGGCCCCTAAAGATGTTCACAAGCTAATTTCCAAAACCTGTGAATATATTACTTTACAGAGCAAAGGGGTCTTTGTAGATGTGCTTACATTCATGGACCTTGAAATGGGAAGGATTATCCTGGAATGTCCATACAGGACAAAGGGTAAAAAGGTTCCACTTTTTTAGAAGATCATTTTCTGGCTGAGTCAGAGACAGATGTCATAGAAGAAAGATCAGAGAGATGTGACATGGCATCCAGCCCACCACTGCTGCCTTTAAAGATGGAACCAAAGGGGGCCAAGAGCCGAGAGGAATGCAGTGGTTTCTGTAAACCAGGAATGGCCCTCCATTTACTAAAAACCAGCAAGAAAATGGAAATCTTGGTCCTAAATGCACAGAAACTGATTTCTGCTAGCAACCTAAATGATCAGGAAACAGATTCTCCCATAGAGTCTACAGAATGGAACATAGCCTGGCCAACACCTTGATTTTAGTGCAATGAGAACTGTTTCAGACTTCTGACCTACAAAACTATAAGATAAATAAATTCATGTTGTTTTAGGCCAGGTTTTGTCACTTGTTACATCACAAGTTAAAATACAAAATTTATGTCTGAAGTGTGAATTGGTGTGAAGGACAAGTAAAAGCATTTTCAGACAAATATAGAATCAGGAGAGTCACCTTCCAATTGCCCTTTCTGAAATAGTCACTTGATATATACTCCAGAAAAAAACACAAAAAGACAAATAACAAGGTTTGGTAAACAGCAGAACTAACTCAACATATACAGGGGAAAAAACAAGCGAACAAACAAACTCAGGATAACAACTGTGCATCAAGCTCGGGAAGCCATACTCAGGTCATGTGANTGATATATACTCCAGAAAAAAACACAAAAAGACAAATAACAAGGTTTGGTAAACAGCAGAACTAACTCAACATATACAGGGGAAAAAACAAGCGAACAAACAAACTCAGGATAACAACTGTGCATCAAGCTCGGGAAGCCATACTCAGGTCATGTGAAAGCCTGGACGATGATTCCCAAGAAACTGTTAGGGCAAACAGAATGTGTATCTTACAAAAGAGAATAAAGATTTGGGGAATAGTGTGAAAAAAAAAGTATGATTAGAAACTGCAAGAAGGAAATACTCCAGAGGAGATGCCATAGCTTATATTAGAAGTAAACGCCATGATACAAAGCAATCCATGAGGCTTAAGGAAATGCACTGAACCATCCTTCCCTTAGAGGGGCCAGGTGTGTCCTGAAATCAGGGCTCGCCATTTGGCTTAGACGTGGACAATATTTAACTTAATCCTGATGATGTGTGTCCTCCGTCTCTTCGGTCCTGTGACCCTATGGACTGTAATCCGCCAGGCTCCTCTGTCCATGNTGATATATACTCCAGAAAAAAACACAAAAAGACAAATAACAAGGTTTGGTAAACAGCAGAACTAACTCAGCATATACAGGGGGAAAAACAAGCGAACAAACAAACCCAGGATAACAACTGTGCGTCAAGCTTGGGAAGCCATACTCAGGTCATGTGAAAGCCTGGACGATGATTCCCAAGAAACCGTTAGGGCAAACAGAATGTGTATCTTACAAAAGAGAGTAAAGATTTGGGTAATAGTGTGAAAAAAAGTATGATTAGAAACTGCAAGAAGGAACTACTCCAGAGGAGATGCCATAGCTCATATTAGAAGTAAACGCCATGATACAAGGCAATCCGTGAGGCTTAAGGAAATGCACCGAACCAGCCTTCCCTTAGAGGGGCCAGGGGTGTCCTGAAATCAGGGCTCGCCATTTGGCTTAGACGTGGACAGTATTTAACTTAATCCTGACGATGTGTGTCCTCCGTCTCTTCGGTCCTGTGACCCTATGGACTGTAATCCGCCAGGCTCCTCTGTCCATGGGATTCTGCAGGCAAGAGTATGGGAGTG
>SJYA01001817.1:1595949-1607067 GCA_006410615.1 Neotragus moschatus
GATGTGTGTCCTCCGTCTCTTCGGTCCTGTGACCCTATGGACTGTAATCCGCCAGGCTCCTCTGTCCATGGGATTCTGCAGGCAAGAGTATGGGAGTGGGTTGCCAGTTCCCTCTCCAGGGGATCTTCCCACCCAGGGGTTGAACCCCCATCTCCTGTGTCTCATTCATTACAGGTGGATTCTTTATCTGATGAGCCGCCAGGGAAGCCTTGGGTCGGGGAGATCCCCTGGAGAAAGGAATGGCTACCCACTCCAGCGTTCTTGCCTGGAGAACTTCATGGTCAGAGGATCTTGGCAGGCTACAGTCCATGGGGTTTCAAGGAGTCCAACATGATCAAGTGACTAACAAGAACAACAACCTAGACCACTTGAAGGAGACTTCATTACGCTCCCAGAATGATATTTAAATATTATCCATCTTGACATAATAGGGAAATCTATGTCTGACAAAACTAAGAATGTGGGGATGTGGGTGGCATAAGAGAAGAAAGAAATGAGTTGGTAATATCTCTCCTCCTACATAGGAGTCAGGGCAGGGTTAGTACTAAATGAATATAAATAGAATATGGCAATAGAGAAATACTTAAAGACAGATATAAACAGTTATGTCTGCAAGGTGAGATGAATACAGGGGTTAGAGAAGATTTTTGGTTTTGTTGTTGACAACTTCAGCCCCATCTTTGTGATTTATTTAATACTATTTTGTAGGTACCACCTACATATTTTGTAAACCACCGCTTCATCACTGAAGGCTCTGTTTAGGGTTATCTTCTATGTGAATCTTTTGTTATCTGGACAGAGTAAATAATTTCACTTCTCTACTCTGTTTGCCCCAAACTGTGTTACAACTGGACTTAATGCCTTCATAATTTTTTGTTTACACAAGTCTTCCCTATAAACTTTAAGTTTATAGAAGACAGAATTTGTGTTTAAATTAGTCCACAGCCTGGCTCATAAGAATTCTTCATCCCTTCTACCCTCCTTCTTCCTTTTTCTTTCTCCCTTTCTTTTAAATAAATAAGCAGATAAAATAAGTTAGCAAGCATTAAATAAGCAAATGCCAAGAGAAGCCCCAATGTTCATGTCATCTGCAAAACTGAATTCCCCAAAGCGTATGCAGCAGATAACCTTATAAAATCAGAGACTGCCTTATGTTTAATAGTTTTTTGTTTAATC
The DNA here is from genome assembly GCA_006410615.1 of Neotragus moschatus. NCBI lineage: Eukaryota > Metazoa > Chordata > Mammalia > Artiodactyla > Bovidae > Neotragus > Neotragus moschatus. Next base: position 1,597,126 of record SJYA01001817.1, read on the forward strand.
TGAAAGTCTTAATTTTGGAAGATATCTCCAGTAAGTACGGTTAATTGACTAATATTTTATTCCCAGATTTCAAATTCCCAGATTTATTCTAGATTTCGCATCTAGATTTGCATGTCCTCATTTTCAAGTGACCCAAAATATTCACCACTAATATTCTTGCATTTCATATTGCCTAAAAATCCACCTTAATAAAGTGAATCCAGTTATAGTCCTAGAATGCTTACTAGGAGCATTTTGATCTAGAAGGAGACAATTTTAATCTGAAATTGCTTTCCTCTACAGCTTGTGCCCAGTATTCAAACAGTAAATTTTGAAATGACTATGAACAGGTGGCTGTCCCCACAACAGTGCAGAACATTCTATGAATTTTCTAATGTGTGAAAAGTGAATAAATACAGTTTTAAGCGAAACGTCAAATCCAATCACAATGAGTAACTTACAGTAAAGATCCCCTCATCAGTCTTTGCAGTAACTCAAACACTAGACAGAGTAGAGAAAGATGTTTTTCCTTTCTGGCTCCAAACAAATCAAAAGTTCTCGAGAAGAGAAGGGAGGGTGGTAACCCAGGAGACACTGTACTAGTGAGACTTCCACCCGACTAGTTATCACTGAGAAAGTAGAATCCCTCCGAGAGGTCACTGACATGATGTCACACAAAGCTCCACTTCTTATGAAGATTATCTCTAAGTGCAGAAGGCGCCAAGGTACATTCTGCCTCTTGACATCTGGCTCAGCCTTTTTTTTGTTTATTGAATGTTTTGGTTTTTTTCTTAAACATCAGCTGATAGTGGAGCCAAATTGTATTTTTGACTGGAAATAACTCTCTTTCGGAGAACATCATTGATTTAATGAAGACACGCTTGCAAGTGCTCTACAGTGCAGCTGAAATTTCACTTACCTTTTAGCTTGAGGCCATTGGTTTAAGTCCAAGTTGACAATTTCAGCTTGTTAAGTCCCTGGTGGACGGACATCCACAACATAAACCCATTGTACCTAATCTTGTAATTTTGGCAGTCGGTGCACTGGAGAGCCTGAAAAAGACACTAATGTAGAATACATTACTCTGAACAAAAGACAAGGGGGCAGGTGAGAAGGATGGAAAACCCCTTAAGAGCAGCACGGAAAACATAATGAATCTGGTCTCTATCCCACAATTGTCTCTATCCCACAATTACTGTATTTTCTTTTAAATATTGACATCTTTTTAATTGAAAGAAGAAAACTACCTTAATTCTAATTTATGCCATAAATATTTAAAATATAAGGAGTCTACACATTGTATACACATATGTTTATAAATCATCTGGTGGAAAATAATAGTATATCAGTAAGAGTATCATTTTTACATGAATAATAGTTGTCAAGAAAAATACTGAAAAATCTCCAGCTACAAATTATTACACCAACCAAATTACGGGTTGGAGGAAATTATAAATTTAATTCCAAAATTTTCTATTTTAAAATCTAGACACTTCATTAAAATAGGGAAGTGATATTAATGAATTTTTATTCTTTAGCAAAATGTTTAGTGGAGAACCAAGTGATCTCCCGTTTCCAGCAATTATTAAGTCTAGGTCTGTCCTTTACCAATTGTCAGAGAAACCGCTACATAACATTATTTCCTACCTTGAGCTGAGATTTGATTGAAAAGTATAATGAAAACAGTATACACACTCCCGTGTGTGAAATAGATTGCTTGTGAGACCCTGCTCTCTGAGAACAGGGAGCTCAGCCTGGTGCTCTGTGATGATCAGGAAAGGTAGAATGGTGGCAAGCAGTTGCAGGAGGCGGGGGTGGGGGGAGGAGGGACAGGAGGGAGGTACATGAGGGAGAAGGTATATGTATATATGTATAGCTGATTCACCCCATTGTACAGCAGAAACTAACGCCACATTGTAAAGCAATTATATTACAATTAAAAACAAAAAAAGAAAAGAAAAGAAAAAACAGTACAACGGCCCTATGAATCAACTTAACCTCCAGTCACAAGCTCTCTGACAGATGATTTTGAGCAAATCACTCAGCCTCACTGGGCTTCAGTCTCCTCCTCAACAATATGTAAGCTTCACACAAAATCCAACTGCCAGTGCAGGAGACACAAAAGATCTGGTTCCATCCCTTGGATCAAGAAGATCCTCTGGAATAGGAAATGGCAATCCACCTCAGGATTCTTGCCTGGAAAATTCCATGGACAGAGGAGCCTCGTAGGCTACAGTGCATGAGGTCACAATGAGTGACTGAGCAACAGAACATGCACATACTCACACATCGGTGGAAATGAAACAGCTGGAAAAGGCTTCCTGCACCATCACTTAAAGGACAGAGGGCTCCATTAGAGCCCAGGTTCTCCTGAGTCTGGTAGAAGGATGAAAGAAATGAAGATGTTAGTCATTCCATTGGGTCTGACTCTCCAGGCTAGAATACTGGAGTGGATAACCATTCCCTTCTTCAGGGGATCTTCCTGACCCAGGGATTGGACCCACGTCTCCTACGCTGCAGGCAGATTTTTTACCATCTGCACCACCAGGGATGCCCAATAGGAAGGTATCCTTTACTAAATGTTTTCTTCTTCCTTCCTCTGCTTTCCTCTCAGATTACCTTCTATAACTTCTCTCCAGACACACAGCTTTACCTGCAGAATATCCAACAGGAGAACCCAAGACTTCTCACCCTCTTGCAGATCTGGGGGACTAAGAAACAAGTGCAATGTCTCCAATAATTGTTTATTTCATTTCCCTTATATCAACAGCTTCCCATCCACTTATCGTTTTCCTTGATAAAGGGCATACAACAAGAAATGGGGAGCAACTAAACCCAAATTTACTAGTTTCTTTTGCAAGATGAGCATTTTCCAGGGTTCACTCTCGTATATGATTTTCTTTTTTAAGTCAGACCTGTCATTACTCATTTGGCAAAAGCCCCTCCAAAGACACAGCTCAAACCCTACTTCCTGGGTCATTTCTTCCTAGGCATCCTCATATAGAATGATGTGTCCTTTACTGAAACCATGCCCTGAAGACCTTTCCAAACCTTCTAGCACCTGTGAGTAGTTTATCATTTAGTTTGTTATCTCCAAAACCTGCAAAGACTTGTTACAAAGTAGAGATCTTAAAACATGCTTTAAAAGTAATATTGAATAATTAACATTCAATATGGATTGTTTGAATGAATGAATGAATGCTTTATATTCAATACAACTTGCTTATAGAAAGTAGAAACATTTTGTTTTTCATTGAAGGCTTATGATTAGTAACTGAGAAAACACTAACTGAAGACATTTATGTAAATAATCTCTCTGTCCTGCTGTACCATAAGACCCATGAGGCCAGCCATCATCTCTGCTTTGTTCACTAGGAAAACCCTCCTATACACTAAAGTGTTCAGTAATAACTAATCACAATAGATTAAATGAGGGGTTTATATCCTTAAGTGTGACCAGCATATTCATTCCTGTGCTGCACTGTTAGTTATATCTGATTTTTCATAACCCCCTGGACTATAGCCCACCAGGCTCCTCTGTACATGGGATTTCCCAAGCAAGAATACTGAAGTGGATTGCCATTTCCTTCTCCAGGGGATCTTCCCAATCCAGGGATCGAACCCACATTTCTTGCATCTCCTACATTGGCAGGCAGATTCTTTGCCACTATGCCACCTGGGAAGCCCATATTTGTTAGTAAGTTTTAGAAACCTCTGATAAAATACACACATAGACCAGTCTAAATGATCTACTTAGTTGTCTTAGCCTAAACGGAAACCCATTCCAGTATTCTTGCCTGGAGAATTCCATGGACAGCGGAGCCTGGCAAGCTACAATCCACTGGGTCACAAAGAGTCAGACATGACTGAGTGACTCACACACCAAAGGTCCTTAAGATCCTTCACTAAAGGAGAAAGGTGTGAGAATGGTCAGTATGATGTGTCCATTCTAGGCTACTGGTACCCAGTTATTCAATCAAACCTTAATCTAAATGTTAGTCTGAAAGCAGTTTATGGCTGTGATTAGCATTTATCATTAAAACTGACTTTATGTAAAGAAGATTATCCTGAAAAATCTCAGTAGGCCTGATCCAGTCAGTTGTCTTAGGAACAGAACTGAAGTTTTAGCTCCTATCCAAGAGTTTCCAGTCTGCCCTTCCAGATGACCTTATGGACAACTTTCAGACTAGCCTAGCCTCAACTGTGCTAAACAATGCCTTGTAATAAATCTCTTTACATATATATGTATATATCTCTCAAACTGATTCTGTTTCTCTAGCAAAACCCTCATAGATACAAACATATTGTCTGTTGATTTTGACAAATTTTGTCACATCAGAATTTCATGCACTAATTCTTCAGGGTGTTTCTACTCTCAAACGAAAATTTTGCTTTTTCCTTCACTTCCCCTCATCTCTTGGAGGAAGCCTCTTAATTAATCTTCCAGCTAGTAGAACACTTAAGAAGCTTTTCTTGAAAGCTCTTTGCTAGTCTGTTGTGTATATGTCTATGTGTAAATATACATTCCTCTTCCTTGTTGAATAAAAATTGGTAATGATAGCTTTGATAGTTTCTATGTGCAAACATTTTTTACTAAGGAATTAAGAAACTTAAACGGCTGTCACAACTGAGAAGTAACTTCCTATTATGCCATGCTCTTCATTCATGCGGCCCCTTGTGTTGCTATGAATAAGCTTTTATTTTTAATGTCTACTCATGTTCTTTATTTCTTCACTAGATTTCAGAGAACCTGCTTTTCATAGCAGAGTTATTACCTTAATGTTATGTTGACATTGCTAAATGCCTATTTAAGTGATGTCTGTGGTTTTAGAAACTTTCAGGAGAGGAATTCTTAATGCCTTTCAATCTGACTGCAAAGCCCCAAGAAGAGCTAAGTACCAGCGTGAACCAGGCTCTGAAAAATTTCTTTCCTTAAAAAAGTTCTTGTTCTTCTATAGAGCTCACCAACAGTCTTTTAAAATCTCACTTTGGTACAATTACCAGACATGAGTAAGTGTCTTATTCAAAACGGCAGTTATAACAAACATACTGAAAAAAATAGCTTAACTGATTTTAATGCATCATTGCATGGAGTGCAAAGGCTCTTATTTGCTCCATTGTCATCTTTATTGATTGGAAGTTATTATTATTACACTTCTGTTTTGCTTATTTTCCTTTGCTTTCTAAATAAGTTTTATTTTTGCTATAGGTGGTCATTCAATATTCATTAATTATGTTAAAACTTAAAGCAACTCATCATTTATGGATTCTGGTGAGAGAATTGTGTCAAATATATTAAACTTTATGATAATTTATCACACTGGATACTGTGTGAAAACAATAAAATCTAGTGATCTCATCGTTGAAGTGGTGAACACTAGAGAACAACTCATGAAGCACAGATTGGACTGCCTGCACCTCCCAATCTCTGTTTAATTGGACAGAGGTTATTTAAATTTATGCAACTTTCATATTTGTATAAAAAAAGAAATTCCCATTAAAAAAATGAAATTCTCATGTTTCTGTTTAGAAGACTATTGCTCTCTTCTGCAGAAATACCCAAATTTTATTCTGAGAAATATTCTGCATTGGAATAGATGTCAAGAACATTAGGCAAAATGGAAACTTGTTTTAGATTTTAAATGATGAGAAGAGGGTACATTATACATGGTAAGAATACATTTTTAATAGTAGATCNTGTTTAGAAGACTATTGCTCTCTTCTGCAGAAATACCCAAATTTTATTCTGAGAAATATTCTGCATTGGAATAGATGTCAAGAACATTAGGCAAAATGGAAACTTGTTTTAGATTTTAAATGATGAGAAGAGGGTACATTATACATGGTAAGAATACATTTTTAATAGTAGATCTTGGAGTGTTTAACATGCTAGTGTACAGATAGGCCTCCAGGAAAAGTCTAGGATTGACAGATCTCTATTCCTAACAGGATTTTAAGAGATGCTTGATTTATAGGAATCAAATCCATAGTTTCTTGTTGGCATTCAAGGTCTGCTTCTTTTGCTTCAAAATTAACTTCAGTTGCTTCTTTACTGAATCTCTTTTGGAGCCAGATTAGCCAAATCATGGTTCCTCAAACACAGTTCATTTATTGCCAATTATAAGTCTTTGTAGATGTTTAAGCCTAGCCTAAAAGGCTTCTCTTTTCTCTACCTACAAAAAACCTAATATCTTTTCAAGACCTATCCACTTTCTGACTTCCTCTAGTAACTATGATATTTATGACATACCTAATTTCAATCATACGTCAGTTTTATTGCTTTTCAATTTGAATTTTTGTGTGTATGTGTTTTTCTGATAAGACAGTTAATTCTTAGCGGTAAAGGACCATACTCTATATTTTGTTTAGAGCTCTACTTGAATTTGATGCAACATTTTATGAATGTAGCCATTATCTACATTCATAAATGTTATCTCGGAGAAAGCAATGGCACCCCACTCCAGTACTCTTGCCTGGAAAATCCCATGGATGGAGGAGCCTGGTGGGCTGCAGTCCATGGGATCGCTGAGGGTCAGGCACGACTGAGCGACCTCACTTTCACTTTTCACTTTCATGCTTTGGAGAAGGAAATGTCAGCCCACTCCAGTGTGCTTGCCTGGAGAATCCCAGGGACGGGGGAGCCTGGTGGGCTGCCGTCTCTGGGGTCGCACAGAGTCGGACACGACTGAAGTGACTTAGCAGCAGCAGCCATTATCTAGTCTCTCCATGAATTAGATGAACATTTGAACAGAGACACTCTTCACAACTAGAAAGAACTAACTGATTCTCTAGGGAAGATTGTCAAATCTGAGAGTTCTAGACACATATCTTAGTTCAAATTATTTAGATTTTCTGACTTTTCTGAAGATATGTTATTATTCCTCACTACTTTGTTTATTTGTCCAAGAAAAATATAGAATAAGAGGAATTTCAAAGATGCTGAAGAAGAGATAGGTCTAAAACCCATAAATTTCAACATTGAAATAAAAGAGGACAATTTATCCTTTCATATAAAATCTAATCTACACTGGATTTCAAATGCCTTGATTCCTCTTTACTCTCATGGAATGGTTCCTCTAAAGTAGGAAATCTATCAACACAATGGAATGAACATAGATTTGGGAAGCATTTGTTAATTCTCTTTGTATAACAGAAAGTGGCAATTGAAGTAATAGAAAAGAATCCTTTTCTGCTAAAAGATTACTTGGGTGTGAATCTGTAAAAATAAATAACAATTCAGAGTGATGTAAAAGGAAATATTGAATCAATGTTAGGAGCTGGATGCTATATAAATATTTTTTCTTCTCATATAGCTCAGTGATTTTAGACAAGCATGATGGTCACTGAGGACTGGATTCCTTTATGAACTCTAAAGATGCTTTCTGATGCTAAAATTCTATGACTTAATGAATAACAGGAATTGTTGCTTCTATTTATTGGAGGGCACACTCCTGCACAACTTTTAAAAATGATGATACTATCATTCAAAAACAAGAGGAAAATTAACCTTTCTAGTCTGACGGTAGTATAAATAGTGGATAACATGNCTAAAGATGCTTTCTGATGCTAAAATTCTATGACTTAATGAATAACAGGAATTGTTGCTTCTATTTATTGGAGGGCACACTCCTGCACAACTTTTAAAAATGATGATACTATCATTCAAAAACAAGAGGAAAATTAACCTTTCTAGTCTGACGGTAGTATAAATAGTGGATAACATGGGCACATGGTACGACAGGGCTTCCCAAGTGGCCTGGGGTGAAGAATCTGCCTGCCGATGTCAGAGACACGGGAGATGTAGGTTTAATCCCTGGGTCAGGAAGATTCCCTGGAGGAGGAAAGAGCAACCAGCTCCAGTATTTTTGCCTGGAAAATCCTACGGACAGAGGAGCCTGGCGGCCACCGTCCATAGGGTCACCAAGAGTTGGATACGACATAACGACTGAGCACGTATGCACAGTATGGCAGATCTTCTTGCCACTTCCGCTTTGTACTTACATGTGGTACCCCAATGGTGGGCCCGTGCACATCTGGTGAAACAGCTGCAGAAAAAGAGAGCAACCTTTTATTTCACAAAATACCCACATGAATGTGTGGGGCTTGAGTAACACTGGCAGTGTTCCTATCTCCATTGATAAATGAAACCTAATTAGTGCTATTTTGAATTTTACCATTCTGAAACACTTTACATGGATACAAACGAATCGTGGCTTATTTATTTTAAAACAAACCTTTCTTATGTGTTTTTAAAAATCAGCCTGTAGTGTGATCTCATAGATCAAGGCAAAACCCCACACTCCCCCCTAGTGATCAAAGTTTGATGACCTCCAAATAACAGAAAACACAATAAGTGGACTTCAGATCACAAGAACAAAAAAATGCCCAGAAGCTACACAAGTCACTGCTGGTGTTCTTTACTTAGGATCCTTTTTATGAGAGAAGAATAAAGCACAGGCTGTCAGGAGGCAGCAACTTCCAGTTCCTTGGTCTGAAGTCTCTGTCTCAGTAAGCAAACAAATAGGTTATATATATACTCAGGAGAAAAGACATAAAGCTACAGAGGGTGGGGGCAAGCCTCAAGAAATAAGATTTGAAGAAGAAAATAAAACAAGGTCAGGAGCAGAAATTTAAACTCGAAATTTGTAATCATGTAGCTCATCCAATTCAGCTGTACTGAAGAACTTCAGAGTCCAAAGAAGGTTTTCTTTCGTATTTGTTTCAGTAACGGAGGTAGAATATTTTTGTAGATAATGCAATTTGTGAATTATGAGGGATGACTTTTGTTCTTATCCTTAAAAAGTTATTGTTTCATTTCCAGAATAATGTGATTACTGAAGATTAAGACAGTTTTCACTGAAGTCCCCAGTCACTCACAAATATATCAAAATCTTCTGCAAAACTGAAAAGCATCAGAATAATTTAAAATTTGCTAATTTAAGAATGACTGATGTCTTATGTACACAGTGTTTAGACTTCAATTTATCTCTGCCTGCAATCCGAAATACAAACAGGGGAGTTCTTACTTGTCTAAAGAAAGTCCTCTTTTAAAAATCACTTTAAAAGTGCTCTTAACAGGCAACTAAACTACGTCAATCTATTTTTTCACAAAAGTATGTCCATGTAATAAAACCTCCCTACGCTTTCCAAATATGGGTTTAGTTACGTGCTCACCACCACCATCGTCACCATTAACATTACCTGCTCTTTATAAAGACTGAAAGACTTCAGGTTGTTTACTTCCTGATCATTATCAAATCTGGGGCTAGTGTCCCCTGATCCAAGTGTGGCTCCCACTTTGGCCCATGTTGCACAATTCTGATGTGGTTATCTCTCTCACATACAGCCCATATAACATTACTCTCCAATTCATAAGCATTCAGTGTTATATATAGAATAAGTTATAAAAGCTGGTTATGGTAGTTGGTATATTTCTCCCTCTACTCTCCTAACATGCCCTTTAAAACCAATCAAGCCTACTCATTATTTTCCAATTCATCTGTACTCTTTTCATATGCTTTCTTTGATTCATCTCTTTTTCTGAAATGCTGAACTTTTGAATTCTTACTCATTCTTTAAGGTTCATATGTTATTTTTTCCAGGAAGCGTTTCAAGCTCTTCCTCCTCTCCAGACTGTTCACCCCCATGCCATCTTCCTGCTTGATCTTCTTATCACATTGCATGTGTCTTCAGGAGCTCACCCATACCTGGCTTGGCCATGTGCTACCTGGTAGATGATGGATGTCTTGAGGGCAACCCTCAGACACTGGTACATACTCAAGTCACAGTGCCTTCTGACACATGTGTATCAATTTAATTAGATAAAAAATATTTCATTTTGTTAGTTTCAATGTATTACCATGAAATTCTAGGATCATATATCAAGTATTTAAAAATGACATTAACTTGTGAACTTGTGATATCAAAAAAAAAAAATCCTGCCCACCCAAAGCTGTTTTAGTT
>SJYA01001817.1:1609291-1623206 GCA_006410615.1 Neotragus moschatus
ATTTTGAATTTTACCATTCTGAAACATTTTACATGGATACAAACGAATCGTGGCTTATTTATTTTAAAACAAACCTTTCTTATGTGTTTTTAAAAATCAGCCTGTAGTGTGATCTCATAGATCAAGGCAAAACCCCACACTCCCCCCTAGTGATCAAAGTTTGATGACCTCCAAATAACAGAAAACACAATAAGTGGACTTCAGATCACAAGAACAAAAAAATGCCCAGAAGCTACACAAGTCACTGCTGGTGTTCTTTACTTAGGATCCTTTTTATGAGAGAAGAATAAAGCACAGGCTGTCAGGAGGCAGCAACTTCCAGTTCCTTGGTCTGAAGTCTCTGTCTCAGTAAGCAAACAAATAGGTTATATATATACTCAGGAGAAAAGACATAAAGCTACAGAGGGTGGGGGCAAGCCTCAAGAAATAAGATTTGAAGAAGAAAATAAAACAAGGTCAGGAGCAGAAATTTAAACTCAAAATTTGTAATCATGTAGCTCATCCAATTCAGCTGTACTGAAGAACTTTAGAGTCCGAAGAAGGTTTTCTTTCGTATTTGTTTCAGTAACGGAGGTAGAATATTTTTGTAGATAATGCAATTTGTGAATTATGAGGGATGACTTTTGTTCTTATCCTTAAAAAGTTATTGTTTCATTTCCAGAATAATGTGATTACTGAAGATTAAGACAGTTTTCACTGAAGTCCCCAGTCACTCACAAATATATCAAAATCTTCTGCAAAACTGAAAAGCATCAGAATAATTTAAAATTTGCTAATTTAAGAATGACTGATGTCTTATGTACACAGTGTTTAGACTTCAATTTATCTCTGCCTGCAATCCGAAATACAAACAGGGGAGTTCTTACTTGTCTAAAGAAAGTCCTCTTTTAAAAATCACTTTAAAAGTGCTCTTAACAGGCAACTAAACTACGTCAATCTATTTTTTCACAAAAGTATGTCCATGTAATAAAACCTCCCTACACTTTCCAAATATGGGTTTAGTTACGTGCTCACCACCACCATCGTCACCATTAACATTACCTGCTCTTTATAAAGACTGAAAGACTTCAGGTTGTTTACTTCCTGATCATTATCAAATCTGGGGCTAGTGTCCCCTGATCCAAGTGTGGCTCCCACTTTGGCCCATGTTGCACAATTCTGATGTGGTTATCTCTCTCACATACAGCCCATATAACATTACTCTCCAATTCATAAGCATTCAGTGTTATATATAGAATAAGTTATAAAAGCTGGTTATGGTAGTTGGTATATTTCTCCCTCTACTCTCCTAACATGCCCTTTAAAACCAATCAAGCCTACTCATTATTTTCCAATTCATCTGTACTCTTTTCATATGCTTTCTTTGATTCATCTCTTTTTCTGAAATGCTGAACTTTTGAATTCTTACTCATTCTTTAAGGTTCATATGTTATTTTTTCCAGGAAGCGTTTCAAGCTCTTCCTCCTCTCCAGACTGTTCACCCCCATGCCATCTTCCTGCTTGATCTTCTTATCACATTGCATGTGTCTTCAGGAGCTCACCCATACCTGGCTTGGCCATGTGCTACCTGGTAGATGATGGATGTCTTGAGGGCAACCCTCAGACACTGGTACATACTCAAGTCACAGTGCCTTCTGACACATGTGTATCAATTTAATTAGATAAAAAATATTTCATTTTGTTAGTTTCAATGTATTACCATGAAATTCTAGGATCATATATCAAGTATTTAAAAATGACATTAACTTGTGAACTTGTGATATCAAAAAAAAAAAATCCTGCCCACCCAAAGCTGTTTTAGTTCCTGATGAAAAAAAAAAAAAATAGACAAACATGTTTTTTAATCCCCCTTTAAAAAATCATTATAAATGATAAAATGAATTCTTCCAAGTGAAAGAAAATGTCTGTAAAGACGTTTCATATTTCTCTTTTACCAAAAATAAAAAAGTGAAAAGAAGTTTAGATAAATAATCTGATCCTGCTTTGGAAGCAGTTTAAGAGTTTTCAGGATAAGACTCTATAAACCTGACCCTATTATTGGTATTTTACCCCCTTATGAACTTTCTTGTGTGCACATTGAAATATTCAAGATGCTAAAGGCAATGCCACCACAGAAACCAACTTCTCTTTCTGTAATCCTCTAACGGAAAACTCCTCTCTTCTCACAAAAATACGAGCACCTCAAATGTGGAGGTATAATACCAGTGAACACTTACTGCTTCTCAACAGGGCTATAATATGAGGTAATGTGCCACCAGAAGGGGTGCATTTTCAGCCTCTGCTCTAAAGTATTATTTACAAAAGTCCCTTGGGAATAATGAGGATTATATGCATAGCCCCCTAAAAATACAAATTAATAACTAGTGCTGAATTGTGAAAACAGCACCCATCAATAAGCACATACAGACACCAAATTGCTTATAAAGGTAAAGGAATCATTCTTCTTTTGGAATAAATCTTTTGCTTGCAAGGAGACAAGTTGGAATTGCTTTCTGTAAATATATTATATTCATGGCTGATAATTTTCTTCCAGACACATGGACTCATGTGCATATGAAGTTTGGGAAATAAAAATTTATGTTTATTTATATACTCATCTTAAATTAACATATTTTATTGATGGTAAAATTTTTCTTTGCTTGATATTTATATAGTATACTAGCTAGTCTTTAATGTTAAGAAATAAATACTATTTTAATATCTATGGCAAATTCAATGTAGATTTCTAAATATTCCTTTCCTCCAGCAGACAGTTACTAAAATTGGCTGTTGACTCCCATATTATTTATTGATGTGAAATGTTTAGTTTAAAACAATTAAATTACACTTACAAAATGAATTCATTTGTAGATAAACTTTACTTTTTAGCATTAAATTCAGAGTACATTACTATTACCTGAAGCAGGAAAAAAACATATGTTCTGTATTAAACTGCAGGGCTCATCCAATAAGGCCAATATAAATGTACACAGTTTTTCCAAAAGAACATAATATTTGAATATGTTATTGCTATTTTTGTTACTGTTATTATTGCTACTATAGTTATCTATTCCACAATAATTATATCTTGAAAAGTGAAAGTATTAGTCACTCAGTCATGTCCAACTCTTTGTGACTCCACAGACTGTAGCCCACCAGGCTCCCGCGTGCATGGGATTCTCCAGGCAAGAGTATTGGAGTGTGTTGCCATTCCCTTCTCTGGGGGATCCTCCTGACCAGGGGTTGAGCCTGTGTCTCCTGTGTTGCAGGCAGATTCTTTACTGTCTGAGCCATCAGGGAAGCCCATTTACATCTTAGCTGTGTGTAACAGTTTGTGATTTTTAAAAAATCTTTTTTCATACTTTCTTTATAACTTCACTTCAAAATAGATTGTATAGGAATTATTAGTTTTTTTTTTACAGGTCAGCAAGTCAAAGTTACAAGTTAGCAAACTTGCCCAAGTTTTCTGTGAGAGTGGCATTACTGAGATTCTAACCCAGGTCTTCTGATATCTTATTTTGTGGCTTACTCATCTTTTTTCCTACTCCCACATTTATTAGTATAGAGAAACTGATTCCCTTTTTTCCTAATGGTGAAGTCTCAACAGCCACTATTGTTTTTTCAAGAGTAGATTTCTCAGAGTCTTCCACTCCAGAGTAAACATTTATACCAACTTCATACTGTCATCAATAAAGCATGATATACTTGCTATATCATGCTAGGAATCAGAGCTATCTTCATGAACATAAAACCTGTGTGGCTGCACAGTGCCTTGCTCTTGATTTAATGTTCTAATGTTACAGCTTTGTTTCTTAGAAATGTTTGAATATTAAGTGTATCTTGCACTGGACTTCAAAATAATGTAACTGATCCTGCCAAAAAGCTGTCATCCACTTCCCTAAACCCAAAGTAAAATAAAGTAGAATCCAAATGACATAAAACTGTGTCATAGTACTGTTCTAATGACTTTACTAAATTCTTCCTGGCACCCCACTTGTTTGAGAAGTACCATTTGTGGCTTTCCTTGAACAGAAGTGTACTGAAGAGCAGCTAACACCAAAGTTAGCAGGCAATGGAGGGGTGATGTTGAGATAAGAGATGTATGTCTGGTATCGGAGCCCCTCCAGGGATTAAGAGAATCTCATTGTCAGTTACATCATCCTAGAATATATATTATCTCTGTGTTTATTTTCTATTACCAAATTGATAGGCAGGATCAAAGAATAGTTATATTTACTATAAAAGTTTCACATCTATCCCCAGGAACACAGAGAACCAGAGTTGAGAAAAAGTTTTCCCTCATTTCATACTGAGTATCAGATTGCTGTGGATGTTCTTGACTAACCTAAGACCATAAAATAAACTATGACCATAACATTATAAACCTATGATTTGACCTTAATTTTAATCGTTTTGTGACACGCTTTTTAATCTTACACATTTTGGAAGAGGATTGTTTGTTATTTGCTGACTTTTAAAGTTGTAAATTATCATCTGTTGTGTCCTTTCAAAGATCATTTTTTGATTATGTATATTTTTGGTTATTTTCTTTAGCTGTAATCATATCTGGTCAGCTTAAAGTGTATAGAACACTAAATTCCTGTAAAATCATGAACCTTTTCTGTATCACTTTTATTTATTCAGTCATAGTTTTAATTCATGAGCTTTCTCTCCATTGGTGGCTTCATAATTATCATCAGATTTATGTAAGGGTTTAAGTGACATTTTATTTCATATGGTGGCATTATTTAATGACTTTCAGGTCTTTGAATTATATGCTCCCTTGTACATATTCTTCCTTCTGTCTGGGTCACCTTTCCCCGTCTTATACCATTAACTGTCATCTTGTCCATTGACTTTCCTATGTTCCTTCAATCTAGGCTCAGTTTACATGTCTTCACCACTTAAAGGCCTTGACATCAAGGACTAGATTAGATGTGTTTAAATGCCCTGGGCTTTCTCTTATCATTGCACTTAGCATACTGCTTTTAATTGTTTATTTTTCTTCCTGTGTACAGCCATTCACCTATGCATTTTCAAAGTCATTTTTACTTTGCCCTACAGTAAGTATGTTTCAGAACACAGTTTTTGCATAAATGGGTGAATATGAAGGTTCTGAGTAAATAAATCTTTATATTTCCCAGAAAACTAGTCCATTGCTTACCAGATAATACTATCTAATTAGAAGCACACACACACAAAATCAACTCTATTCCTCATATAACTAGTTTTGACTCAATTATCTGTTCATTCATTATTTATTTATCCAAAAATACATGGATTAAGTACTTACTGTGAGCTGGGCTTCCCAGGTGGCATCGTGGTAAAGAACCCACCTACCAATGCAGGAGACATAAGAGATGGAGGTTCGATCCCTGGGTTGGGAAGATCCCCTGGAGGAGGGCATGGCAATCCACTCCAGTATTCTTGCCTGGAGAATCCCATGGACAGAGGAGCCTTGTCGGCTACAGTCCAGAGTCACACAGAGTTGAACACGACTGAAGTGACTTAGCACACATGTCTGCTAGATATGTTTCTAAACACTGAATGCATGAGGCATGATCTCTATCTACCCTGGGACATTTCAAATAAATTGTATGGTACTTTCTAAAGACTTTACAAATCACAATCCATCCATCTAGTGAAAAGAACCAGATAAATGAATACAAAGATTTTTCAACCTTTGGCTAGATTGTATAGTTCAATGTCATGTGTCTACCTTATGTCACATTTCATTTCTCAAACCACTTATGAGAACCTGCCATACTTTCGATACTTTGAATTTAACTATCCAGGCCAATGTATGCATGTTTCCTACTCATAAAATGTCACCAGAGGAAATGCTTGCTTTTTTGGAAGAAATGATAATGAAAATTAAGAGGTTCTTACCTAGACAGATAAGTAACATTAAAATTTTTCTTAATCTGGCATGCAAGTGAGGTTTTAGTGACTCATTGTTTCTGTTTAGTTGCTAAATCATGTCTAACCCTTTGAGACCTCATGGACTATAACCCACCAGGCTCCTCTGTCCATGGGATTTCCCAGGCAAGAATACTGGAGTGGGTTGCCATTTCCTTTTCCAGGGGATCTTCCTTACCCAGGGTTTGAACCCACACCTCCTGTATCTCTTGCATTGGCCAGGTAGGTTCTTTACCACTATCACCAAACTAACCCTGCTAATGGCATTCACAGGTGAGCAAGAAATTCTGCTTATAATAAAGTCATTTCTCAGACACTGAGAAAGCAAACAGGATGGAGTCAGAACCCTAGGATGTGGGTGCAGCTTCCCACAGATACATAGTCTCAGCCTTGTGTGTGTGTGTGTGTGTGTGTGTGTGTGTGTGTGTGTTAGCAGCTTAGCTGTGTCCAACTCTGAGACCCCATGGACTATGGCCCACCAGGCTCCTCTGTCCATGGAATTCTCCAGGCTAAGAGTACTAGAGTGGGGTGCCATTCCCTTCTCCAGGGGATCTTCCCAACCCAGGTATTGAACCCAGGTCCCCTGCATTGCAGGAAAATTCTTTACTGTCTGAGCCACCAGTGAAGCCCAGTCTCAGCCCTGCGCCACAGCTACTTTGCCCTTGGAAACTCCTGCTTCAATATTTGTGTTGATGTTCTTTCTACTCCCTCAGAGGCTGATTTTTCCTAGTTTTTTTTGCCTTGGAAACTGAACGCAACTATTATTTTCTATATCTTCCATATTTTTTTTGAGATAGCAAAGCAACCTATGCTTTAGACAAAGAAGAGCTACGAAGATTCCAAACAGAATTTAAGTAGCTAATTTATTATTAAGTGCTTTATAATCAATTATTATTCTATAGCAAGTCTGACTGCAATGCGGGAGACCTGGGTTGCATCCCCGGGTTGGGAAGATCCCCTGGAAAAGGGAATGACAAGCCCTTTGGTATTCTTGCCTGGAGAATCGCAGAGACAGAGGAGCTTAGTGGACTACAGTCCATGGGGCTACAAAGAGTCAGAGACAACTGAGCACATCCACACGTAGTACTAAGAAGAGGTTTAATTTGGAATTTCACTTTTTAAGTAGATTTTCTTTTACTTGGCTGTGATGCTTAAACATGAAAACTAAACTCTGAAGCCCAATGGAGATTTAAATTATTTCTCTGGACTAATGCCACTTTAGGTTCCATCTTCCACGAGTACTTTCCTCCATACTTCATCAGGCAATACTCTTGCAGATTTACCTTTCACCTTTCTTAACTTATTTGTTATTAATTAATCTGAGCAAGTTGTCAATGACTAATGTCACTCGTTTTGTTTTTATCATATAGACTATTTCCTATGCAAAAATGATTGAAGTCATGAGAGAAATTTATCCACTTCTAGACGGAAACATAGGAGGTATTCCAGAGTATCAGCAACTTTTTAACCAAAATTTAAACTTATGCCAAATTAAAATGAAATCCAAAAAAAATATTGGAAGGAAGAATGAAATTAGCTAATTTGGGATACTGATAAGACAATACTACTTTTTGAAAATACATCAAAGTATCTTTAACAATTAAAATCTCAGTCTGTTTGAAGATTTCGCCCCAATTTAGCGCATCCAACAATGGGGGTAACTCCTGAGGGTATTGGTCTCATCTGAGCCCAGGCCAGTGGAAGAGCGCCACCTGCTGCAACTTTGTCAAAGTCCTTTCTACATCGTGTGAAATTTCTTTGTGGAAATTTGCTGACCAGTTATGTAGTATTGTAAGAGTACTTTTCCTTTCTATTTTAGTTCCACTGTCTGAGTTCTGCCAACACAGTTAACATAGCATCATAGACTGCATAGTGGTTGAAAACAGTTAATAGCAAAATTAATCATCTCAGACCCATCAACATATGTTAGCTTTACAGTACAGTAACATTGTAAAACATGTATTTTGTTTAATGCTTGTTTCTCCCTTGAGTTCTAGTTTTGTCATCCTATATTTCCAATTGACATGAATTTGTTTCTCCATATCATTTGAATAACTTCACCTTGGATTTTCATTTGTTTTGTCTTCTTCCCACCAGAAGGAAGCAACTCTTCTTTGAGCTGTCTTCATTTTTAGATGTTGGGAACAAAGGTTTTTACATTTGGGGGACTGGAGTCCAGTGAATCTTAAAACGATATTTCCTCAGCAAATCAATAGAAGGCATTGCAAAGTGAACTTACCTCACCTCCTCTGCTTTTGGTCTTTCCACTTGGAGCTGAATACAGAAAATATTTTGCCTGACAGCCTAAAGGAGATTATCTCTCCTTCAAAAGAGTTGCAGATGGAGGAAGAGGTTAATTGGATATTAGCAGATACCTCAAAATGGTATTTCTACTTCAATTTGGGTCTCCATAGGATATGGAGGGAAGGATCCGGGTGTCAATCTCTTCTTGTGAGAGACTGATGTTTGGCAAAGAAAATACAATGCGTCAGAGGTATCTCCCAATGTGTGAGGCTTTAAAAATGAAATTACCCAGAAAACTTCAATGGTGCCTGATTTTCTAGTTAGGGCAGTTTTCGGGTAGTGTCACCTATGATTGGTAAATGAAAAAAAAAAAAAAGAGCACAGCGAACATTTAAAATTTAGTTTTAATTTGCAACCTGAGGATTATATTCTTTAAGAATGTTATTTCTGATTGAAAAATGAAAATTAACCATTACCAACCAGTATGTGAACAGATTCACACCAAAAATAAATAAATAAATAAAAGCAAATCTTTTTTGATTAGGTCTCAAGTCACAACTCGAGATGGACTCCTGTGTTGCCTCTTGATTTTTGTGACAAAATCTGAAAATAGGAAGTTTAGTGACACCATTCACATTACGCTGCTAACAGTTGCACAAAATATCTTTGTTTAGGGACCTAATAAAATTGGTCATATAAAGGGGAAATGAGATTTTTAATGCAAAATGAAGCTGACAGTCCTCTTCTATTACCAGGGTCTTATTAGGGAAAAATTCTCTGACATCTGTTTATCCCCTGCAGCCAACCTTGTATTCAGAATACAGTAATTGATTCACAGCATCCACTGGGGATCTAACTGGCTCACTTTTCCACACCGCGCTACACAGGTATCTCGGCAGCTAATTCTGAATGTACATCTACATCGTTATCTCCTGGTGAACTGTGACCCTAAACACTTTGGAGGCCCAGATGAAAGTGCTTCCTCCACCCTCCAGTGCTAGGGGTGTAGCGGATTCTGCAGCCTGGCAATTCACACAGGACATCCAATCAGAACCATCCCCTTTGAAGCCCTTCTCAGCTGGGAGACCATGAATGATTCATAACTTCTCTACACAGACTAAAGAGGAAGAGCAAAGCTAGTGTGTATTATTCAGGACTGCATCCTCAATAAGTCTCCATGTTCAGCAAATTGCTACAATGTTTTTTGCTTAGTTTTTACTTCCATACAACATCTCTTTTGTGTACAAGTTTTAACAAAGAAAGAGCATCTGTTTAAGCAAACTTGTTGATTGGGTTATTTCCCTCTCCTTTAATGAACGTTGGTGTAGTCACAGATTTAAGGCAAAGGAAAGAGCCTGGCAGGGACCTGGTTTCCAAGAAGAATCCCAAGATTCCAACTTCACAATTAACTTATACAGTGTGTTTAATGTCCATTTTCATTTTTTTTCATGAATAGGGTCAAAATATTAATTTTACAGTGTACCCAAGTGCAAAAGTTGGCTTCATAATACCACATGTAAAACCAAATGAAATATTTTACCCATGGAAAATGCGTTTGCCAGCCAGGACCACTGGGCTAGATGTCTACGAGGCTGAATTTTCAGCATCCAGATCAAACAATCATCACGGTAACGATTACTAAGCATCTTCCCTGTCCCAGGATTGTGCAGTCACAATAACTGGATATTACCCCCCAAAGAAACATCAGTTCTGAAAGCTTGATTATTAAGCAAGCAAGATTTTCCTTGTGTCATCATTCACAGAGGGTTTATTTTCCAAGCTGAAATACAAGCACCAGGAGAAAACCACAGAAATCCTACCTGAAAGGGTAGTGTCACTCAACATCATGAAGGTTTTGTTCTGGAATTGCCAAATTTTTGTTTTTTGTCTTTTTTTTTTTTTTGCTTGCTACCAAACCTATGGATCTGATGTTGATGTTCCTAGCTATAACTTTGGTATTTGCAAGTATCTTTTAACAATCCTGGGTTTTAGAATTTCCTAAACATCTTCATTTTGTTGCATTCACATATGTAAGAATGCTTTCAGAACTCATACATGCCAAGTTTCTTAGACTCAATTAACCACAGAATATTGTTTAGTATTTAGAATTACTTTAGCTTAGCTTGATAATTTGAAGAAACTACCAAGAAAGACTAAAATTAAACCAAAGTTCCCAAAATGTATTTTTAAAAAGTTCTTAAAAGAACCTGTGTTTGTTAAAACATCCAAATTGCTTATATTCTGATAACAACATATGCTTTTTTGAAAAATACTGCCTTAAAAATAAACCCATGAGGGTTTCATCCACCTTAGATCACCTTTTTTTTTTGTTTTTTTTTTTCCTTTGGCCCAGGTTCCCAAGTGGGCTACCTGATTTGCTCATTGCTGGAGCTGATTGACAGGTATGGTGACAAAAATGCAAATGATATGCAAATAGACACATTAGGGCAGTTCTTTGTAAATAGAATTGCTGCTTATGTACACATGGTACTTTTTAACAATGGACTTCTACCTTTGTAAATACAAAACACTCAATTTCTACAAACTATGAAATGCTCAGATTTAGTTCTACTATTTTGAAAGCAAAACGTAAGGTAACTAGATCACTAGATATTATTCATGGGAATAACTTCAATATATACATTTCTTTATCCATAATTGTATACACTTAAGTGTCTTCACTTCTTTTATTATATTGATGTATTTTGTATATGTGAGTATGTGTGACTAATGGTTATGGTACTATCTAAAGATTTGGTTATAAGTGTGGACCTCTCAGGATAAACTTTTATCTATATGTTGCAAATAGAATCATTTAAATTTAGCTATTGTATTTTGGGGTTCTAAAATTTCCATTTGATTCTTCTTTGTATCTTCTACTCCTTTGCTAAAACTTTCTATTTTTCTGTTGTTTTCAAGAATGTTCATGGATGCTTGAAGCTAAATTTTTATAATAGCTGCTTTAAAGTCCTTACCATATCATTTTAACATCTGCGTCATCATAGCGTTAGTGCATGTATTTTGCCTTTTTCTGAGATTTTTCTGCTTCTTCATATGTTGTATAATCTGGGATTGTGCACTGGATGCAATAAGTATTATTTTATGAGAAGCTAAGTCTTATTTAACACCGTGGAGTGTGTTGATAGTTTTATTTTAGTAGACAGTTGATCTGATTAGGTTTAGGATGTGAGTTCAAACCTTTCTTCTGTGGGCTGCCAGTTCAGTTTTCATGGCCTTTGCATTGCTCTTTGGATATGTCCTGAACATGTGCCATTCAGCCTACAATATGGGGGTTAGTTCTTATCTCAAAGCCTTCAAATGATAGATAGAATCAGTTCCACATGCATGAGCTCAGAGTTGAACCCGTAAATTCACAAAAGACTCTATGGAACCACTTTCCCAAATTCCCACCTCTTCATAGTCTCTCAGTACTTTCCCACTTCTGAGGTTCATCGTTTTGGTTTTCTGGCTAGAAACATGAGGCTTTCTTCACCTTGCACACTTCTGCAAAGGTGTCTGCTCTGGTGCCAAGTGTCAGAAGATAAAAGAGAATGGACTCAACCATCTTGGATGGGGAGAACCACTGAATGTAGAGGAAGTTTCCCTTTCTTCAGAGTTTTTTAAAAAATAACTTTTGGAATATATATATATATATTTTAATGTACATTTATTTATTTTAATTGGAGGCTAATTACTTTACAATACTATATTGGTTTTGCCATACATCAACATGAATCTGCCACATGTATACACGTGTTCCCCATCCCGAACGCCCCTCCCTCCTCCCTCCCCGTACCATCTCTCTGGGTCATCTCAGTGCACCAGCCCCAAACATCCAGTGTCATGCATCGAACCCGGACTAGCGACTCGTTTCATATATATTATACATGTTTCAATGCCATTCTCCCAAATCATCCCACCCTTGCCCTCTCCCACAGAGTCCAAAAGACTGTTCTATACATCTGTGTCTCTTTTGCTGTCCTGCATACAGGGTTATCATTACCATATTTCTAAATTCCATATATATGTGTTAGTATACTGTATTGGTGTTTTTCTTTCTGGCTTACTTTACTCTGTATAATAGGCTCCAGTTCCATCCACCTCATTAGAACTGATTCAAATGGATTCTTTTTGATGGCTGAGTAATACTCCATTGTGTATATGTACCACAGCTTTCTTATCCATTCCTCTGCTGATGGAGTATATTTGATTTACAATGTTGTGTTAGTTTCTGCTGTATAGCAAAGTGAATCAGCTATACATATACATACCCCTGTATTTTGGACTTCCTCCCCATTTAGGTCACCACAGAGCATTGGGCAGAGTTCCCTGTGCTAAACAGTAGGTTCTCTTTAGTTATCTATTTTATACATAGTATCAACAGTGTATATATGTCAGCCCCAATCTCTCAATTCTGCTTCCTGTAAGCTTCACCTGCCAGTCACTGCCACTCCTATCACAAAACTATACAGGAAAATGGAGAAAAGAAAGCAAAAAATAAATGAAAGTTTCTCACATTCTCTCTATGTCATTAGTTTCTTATCCAGCTCTTTCAGCAAAAACTGAGAGCTTTTCCTTGAATTCCTTTGGGCTGCACACCAGTGGCCATTTCCACATTGGCTGAGAAATAATGGAAGAATTTTATTTTTTTATTGGTAAAATCATTTTTCAGTGGTAAACTCATACTGGTTCAGAAGTTCTTTAACTCTGGTTTCATCTCAGAGCCCCCTGCTACTGTTCTGTTTCAGAATTCTCAAATAGTTACTTGATGCTTTCTGTCCTGTATTCAATGGAAGCAAAGGGTAGAGTATTTTTACTCCACCCTACCAGGACTCTCTTGAATTACTTTAAATGCAATGATAGTCTTGGTGCTCATCATGAGAGAAAAAAGTGTTTGTTTTCTTAACTAAAAATCAGAACTGAGAAGGAACGTGATGATTCAAGTTACAAGGTGGTTTTAGAATATGTTGGTTGTGGTGTTGCTAACAGAGACACAAGAAGCCTACGAGGAAGCTGCACGGTGATTGTAGGAGAGATGATGTCTTCCACTTGAAACCAGACAGGGAGCCAGTCATGGTTTCTATAAATTTAGCCTGCCTGGTGGTCTCTTGTAAGACAGCTGATGGAAGGAGCCCAGAGTTCAAGGTAGCTCTGGGTGGAGGAATAATTTGGAGGGATTAAAGCAGTAGTACCTATGTTATAGGGCTTCCCAAGTGGCACTGGTGGTAAAGAACCCGCCTGCCAATGCAGGAGATTCAAGAGACCTGGGTTTGATTGCTGGGCTGCAAGATGATCTGGAGGAGGGCATGGCAACCCACTCCAGTATCCTTGCCTGGAGAATCCCCATGGACAGAAGAGCCTGGCAGGCTACAGTCCATAGGGTCACAGAGTTGGACACGACTGAAGTGACTTAGCATGCATGCATATATGTTACAAAGCTGCCTCTTTATCTCTTTTCTCCTATTTTTTGTTCTTTAAGAGTTAATGAAATCTTTGGGAATTTCTCTGTGGGAAAGGAAAAGAAGGAAAGGAGATTTTAAAAACTTTTTGAAAATTCAAGTAAAATTGATTTACAATATTTTGTTAGTTTCAGGTGCTCAACAAAATGATCCAATTATACACATTTTTTTTTCAGTTTCTTAGGAAAGGAAAATTTAGTTCAACACTCATTCCACAAAGATTTGTGGATAACTTGTGGAGTGTCAGCACTGTTATAGGCCTGGAACTCAACTAGTGAAAAAAGAAAAGTTTCATGGAGTTTCAGGATACTCTA
>SJYA01001817.1:1625112-1661391 GCA_006410615.1 Neotragus moschatus
AAAAAGCAGTTCAGCCAAAAGATTTAAAAGAGAGAGAGAGAATAAGATGTCACTAGAGAGAATGTGGACCTTCGGTGGACAGAACAGACCTTCTGTCAGCCACCATGGCCCACCCTGCAGATAACACTTCCTCTCTGTACTAAATTTTGGAGGTTTTGGATCCTAATTTTAAAAGAAAAATCATAGTCTTATTTTTCTGGAAAACACATATGTTCACTCCTTATTATCAACTCTTCACAATGATGACTTCATTTCTGCAATTATATTTTCCCAATCTGACTATAATTTGCTCTACAAGTGCATTCATCCCTTGCTTAGATTTCTCAAGAAATGGAGTTAGTAAAGGAACCAGAGGGATAAGTCAGATATAGTCCCAAAAAGAGAACATTCTAATGAAAACGATTGTGAGAAAAAGATTATTTTAATACAAAGTTTAAAATTGTAGGTTTTACTGTACACTAAGAGTGCTTTGAGAAGAAACTGCTAACCAGATCTAGGCTTGAAAAACTAGTTGAATCAAATGGGAAGATCATTTATCTCAGATAATACAAACATCTTTTTAAAAAGTGAAAAAAAAAAAAAGGCATGAGACAGTACTGTGATTTTGCATAACAATATGAATTTTTTGGAGAGGAATCTGGGTTTGAATTCCAGCTTAATTATTTACTGGCTGTGTGAACCCTGTTGGCTTAGTGGTAAAGAATCTGCCTGCAATACAGAAGATGCGAGTTCAATCCCTGGGTTGGGAAGATCCCTTGAAGAAGGAAATGGCAACCCACTCTACTATTTTTGTCTGGGAAATTCCATGGACAGAGAAGCCGGGAGAGTTCACAGGGTCACAAAAGAGTCAGACACAACTTAGTGACTAAACAAAAGCAATGTGAACGTAGGCAAAAGAGTTTTTCTTCTTTATGCCTCAGTATTTGCATCTATAAGCTGGGGAAAAAACTAGCCATCACTTCAAGGATCTTTTTTTAAAAAGTCCACATATAATTGACTTTATACGATATTTGTCTTTGTCTGCCTTATTCCACCTATGCTAATGAGTGAGGGTATATTAACTGAAAGGCAGAGTACTCAAAGAGAAATTGCTTGTGGGTAAGAAGTTGTGAGATCAGAGGGAAAAAATGAGTTTGAGGCCAGTACCAACATACACCCAACCATCTAACTAGTCTGGAGTTCATGAGAGAGGTGAAAACTAGAGCTACCCTTTGANACTCCAAGTTACCAGCCTATGAAGAGGTAGGAAGCTTCCTAGGTCAATCATCATGCTGCTTCTCTCATCCAGAAAGTCTTGCTTTGAATTAAACCTTGACTGAGCCAAACATTGGGCTTAATGTGACAGTTGATGGAATTCCCAGCCAAGGGACTTGACTTTCCTTGGGTTATAGCGCAGAGTTCATGGATCTGTTACCCTGACTGTCAGTCTTCGAGGTCCCTTGTGTCTACGCTGGAGCATGACATCCCCTGATGTGCTCAGTTGCTCAGTCGTGTCTGACTCTTTGCCACCACACCCCTATGGACTGTAGCCCACCAGGTTCCTCTGTCCATAGGATTTTCCAGACAAGAATAATGGAGTGGGTTGCCATTTCCTACTCCAGACATCCCCTGAGGGAGGATGCAAAACTGCCTGCTGGGACCTAAGCAGAAAGCAACCCTCTCTTTTCATGTATCTTTTTATTCATGGAACTTCATCCGTATTTTATCAACCGGTTGATAGAAGTAAAAGCTTTTTTTTTTTAGAGGTTAAGCTCTTTTTCAATAGTTCTTTTATTTATTAGGGTATAGTTTCTTTACAATGCTGTGTTAGTTTCTGCTGTACAATGAAGTGAATTAGCTATATATATATATACACACACACCCTCCGTCTTGTACATCCCTCCCACCCTCCCCATCCCACCCGTCTAGCTCCTTTTGCTATACAGCAGCTTCTCAGTAGCCATTTGACTTACACATGGCAGTGTGTATATGCCAGTCCCAATCTCCCAATTCATCCCACCACCTCTTCCTCTCTCCCATATCCACTCATCCTTTCTCTGTGTCTGCATCTCTATTCCTGCCCTGCAAATAAGGTTCATCAGGACCATTTTTTTTTAGATTCCACATACAAACAGCTCATGCACCTCAATATAAAAAGAAAGTAACCCAATCAAAAAATGGGCTGAAGAACTAAATAGACTACAATACTAAAGAAGACATACNTGCATCTCTATTCCTGCCCTGCAAATAAGGTTCATCAGGACCATTTTTTTTTAGATTCCACATACAAACAGCTCATGCACCTCAATATAAAAAGAAAGTAACCCAATCAAAA
The DNA here is from genome assembly GCA_006410615.1 of Neotragus moschatus. Taxonomy (NCBI): domain Eukaryota; kingdom Metazoa; phylum Chordata; class Mammalia; order Artiodactyla; family Bovidae; genus Neotragus; species Neotragus moschatus. The sequence continues at coordinate 1,627,427 of SJYA01001817.1, forward strand.
AATGGGCTGAAGAACTAAATAGACCACAATACTAAAGAAGACATACAGCTGTCCAAGAGGCACATGAAAGATGCTCAGCATCACTACTTATTAGAGAAATGCAGTTCAAAACTATAATGAGATATCACTTCACACTGGTCAGAATAGCCATCATCAAAAAATCTATAAGCAATAAATGCTGGAGAGGGTATGGAGAAAAGGGAACCCTCGTAAATGGCAACCCACTCCAGTGTTCGTACCTGGAGAATCTCAGGGACAGGGAGGCCTGGTGGGCTTCTGTCTGTGGGGTCACACAGAGTCAGACACGACTGAAGCAACTTAGCAGCAGCAGCAGCAGCTTGCACTGTTGGTGAGAATGCAAATTGATACAGCCCCTATGGAATGCAGTATGATGGATAGTCCTTAAAAAACTAAAAATAGATCTAACATAGGACCCAGCAATGAGCAGATACCCTGAGAAAACCACTCAAAACAACATGGGCACCCCCCGTGTCCATTGCAGCACTGTTTACAATAGCCAGGAGGTGAACTAACCTAAATGTCCATCAGCAGATGAAGTGATAAAGAAGATATGGTACATGTACACAGTGGAATGTTACTCAGCCATAAAAAGGAGTGAAGTCGGGTCATTTGTAAAGATGTAGATGAACCTAAAATCTGTCATACAGAGTGAAGTAGGTCAGAAAGAGAAAAACAAGTATACAGTTTATGAATGAATATATATTTAGGGTCTATCTCACTTTTTGTTGTTTTGTTTCAGTATTAAAAATGACTTGAGTAGCTGTCATAAGTAAGATATTGTTCTAGATGGACATGGGGATATAAAGATTAGAGACGGACCCTATCCTAAATAGACTTACAAACTAGTTGGGTCGACAAGCTGTAACCAAATGAACTATCAAATACAAAGTGAACAAAACAGATCTTTAAGGAAGAGCTCAGAACAATGGTAGAATAATTGCCACCAGAAAATATTAGTCATTTGAACATTACAACAATTTTGTGCTATTGCAGTTCAGAGGATGGAGTTGTCAGTCCAGTTGGCAGTGGCAAGAGAAGAGGGTAAGCATTCCAATGTGTTTTAAAGAACAGGCAGGGTTTAGACAGACGGAGAGGAGAGCACGGCAAAAGCAGGGGAACTGGGGGATCAAATGCTCAGATGCAAAGAAGTCCGGTAGCGTGAGGAATACAAAGTAAGCCATCAGGTTGAGTTGAAGTTTTTTTTGTGTTGAGGAGCAATGGGAGAGGAGTCTTTAAATGAAGACAGCATCCCAAATGTGAAGAGTCTTCAACTTTCGGGTAAGCACTATGGACCTTTTGAAGATTTCTGATTATGTAAATTATGCGATAAACGGAATGTTTTGAAGCTTTAGGAAGAAAATTTTGACATGCGGCAATAATACAATGTATATGGATAAAGAAATCTATAAAATGAAATATATATTCATTAAATCCTTCATGGTGTGTGGTGCTGTGCCAATTTTGTGCATCATTTAATCTACTCAAGGTCATTCAATGAATTAGTGAATTAGTAGCAGGCTTGTAAGTCAACCCAAGCTCCGAGTCCAAAACCATCTTCTATAGTGAAGGGTGCTGGGTACAGACTAGGTAAAAAGGATGAAAGAGAGTTGGGATGCTGAATGGGAGGAAAAAAGCAAGAAGACTTTTGAAAATTATTGTGATAAAGGTAATAAAAACCTGAAAATCTGTTAAGTGCCAATTCATAAAGGAAAAACTAGATTTGAGAAACATGTCAAGGGAAACACAGTGCCTTGAACAGTACATAGACCTTTCAACCATGCATGGTAGACTATCAACATATAGTGAATGAGGGAATAAATGAATGAATAAGTGGGAATGTTTTGGAAGCAAGGGTAATAGAGCCCTGGAGATGGAACCATTAACAAATGCCATAGCAATATAGCCTAGCAGAAATATATTACTATTGCCAATTATTGTCAATCAATTGAATAGAGCATGTACTGTGGGCAAGAGCCCAATCCAAACTTGTGCAAAGATGGTTATACAAAAACAGATTCTGAATTGTTCAAGATTTTAAATATACAGGCATATTAAACAAAGGACAATGATTTCAATGGGCATGTGATAACTTTTAGTGGAGCCATTATATCATTTGCTTTATTATTTGATAGAAATAGTGACAGGAATTTGCAGTGGATGCACCTTTAAAAGCAGGGTATTTTAGCTGGTGGAAAAGAAACATGAAGAAAAATGAGTTTTATCTTTGAAATGCTACTTCATTTCCCCTCTCCATGAAAACTAAGAAGAAATAGCAGACTGTATCTACATGGCTATATCACATCAGTTCTTTCACCCCAGAAAAATTTAAGAGCATATATTTATAGTCTGAAATAAAGCAAGAAATGCGAACCTGTTAAGTATTCTGGTGCCACAAAGCAGTATTACATTAATGCACCAGGCTTTTTATTTGAACTGAAGCCATATCACAAGAGAAAACATTATATAGCATACAAATATCCTTACTAAAATTATAAGCTTATTTTTTAAAATCTCTTGATTTCCATTTAAATCAAATATTTGGCAAGATTTTAAAATATTTAACAGTGGTACTTATCTTTGTTTAAATCAGAAAACTCTAACTTCTATAACATAACTCAAATAGAACAATGAACAAGATAAATGACCTTGTTATTTTATCTTGAAAATTATTATAAATTTAAGTTTATTTTTCAAAAAAGTTTCTTATAGTTACTAAACTTTGGGAACTTCCCTGGTGGTCCAGTGACTAAGACTCAGCTCCCACCCAGGAGGCCTGAGTTTGATCCCTGGCCAGGGAATGAGATCCCACATGCCACATACAACTAAGAGTTTGCATGCTGCAAATAACATCTGACATAGCCAAATAAAGAAATGCATATTTTAAAAAAAGAAACTGAATTTTGCACCTTGCTATTGGTTTTAATAGTTTGGATTTGCTTTGATGCAGCTTTTTCTGATATTGGTCTGAGGTACTTTATAAAACCTATCTCTGCACCCCACTGCAGATATAGGGAGTTAGATACCCAGGGTTGGAGTCCAGGAATTTGCATTGCAGCAGTATGCTTGAAGTGATCATCTCTAGGTCCAACCATGTTGCTACAAATAACAGTGTTTAATGAAATAAACAGCAGTGCTTTTTTATGGTTGAGTAATACTCCATTGTATATATATGTACCACATCTTTATCTAGTCATCTGCTGATAGACATTTATGTTGCTTCCAGGTCTTGGCTTTTGTAAACAGTGCTGCAGTGAACATTGGGGTACATGTATCCTTTCAAATTATGACGTTCTCCAGAAATATGCCTAGGAGTGGGATTACTGCATCATATAGTAAATCTGTTTTTAGTTTTTTAAGGAGTCTCCATACTGTTCTCCATAGTCTCCACCAGTTTATATTCTCACCAACAGTGTAAGAGGGTTTCCTTTTCTCCACACCCTCTTCAGCATTTATTTGTAGACTTCTTGATGATAGTCATCCTGACCAGTGTGAAGTGATACCTCATTGTAGTTTTGATTTGCATTTCTTTAATAATTAGTGATATTAAGCATCTTTTTATGTGCTTGTTGGCCAACTATATTTCTTTTTTGGAGAAAAGTCTGTTTAGGTCTTCTGCCCATTTTTTTGATTGGCTTGTTTGCTTTTTGATATTAAGCTATATAAGCTGTTTGTATATATAGAAAATTAATCCCTGGCAGTAGCATGATTTGCAAGTATTTTCTCCCAGTCTGTAGGTTGTCTCAATGTTTATTTTTAAACTGTAGATGGAAAATAATTGTGAGTTATATTAACAAAAATATATTGTGAAACATAATACATGAATTATAGTGTTCATAATAAAGCATTGTTCATCATCAATAATTGTTCATTTATCTTTGACACAGAAAATGCAGATAATTTTCTACCTTTAGGAGTTCTCTTGGATAGCAATGAAAAATGTGGTGGAAGTTCCACTCAGCCTCTGAGAGTATGTTCAGTTGCTCAGTCATATCTGATTCTTTGCTGCCACATGGACTGTAGCCCACCAGGCTCCTCTGTCCACAGAATTTCCCAAGCAAGAATACTGGGAGCGGGTCGCCATTTCCTTCTCCAGGAGATCTTCCCAAACCTGGGATTGAACCTGTGTCTGCTGCACTGGCAAGTGAATTTTTTACCACTGAGCCATCAGGGAAGCCCTTTGGAATATTAAGCTTTTACAAATAACTGGGTCATGTTTATTGGATAAAATAATCAAACAACAAAGTGTTCAAAATAATATTTTTTAAAGAAGATAATGTTAAATATAAGCATGTTTTATAAAATAATACTAATTTCACCCACCAAAGTTCTAGAATTAGAAGAAAACTATTGAAGTTTCAAAGACTGGAAAGAGAAAATAGTTAGAAACAACTCATCCTCTCCTAAAGCTATTATTTATGGTCCTAATCACATGGCCTCTCTAAATAATGATTTTGGTGGATTCAAGATAATCATCTGTAATCAAGGGTCTTGACCTTGACAGATTTTTACACTTTATCTTTTATCCATACCACTATGCGTTCATATGTGTTCAGAGGATTCTTCCCCTGTTTACCAGACAGGATGCAGACACCTTTAAAACTCTTGCAAGAAAATGTCTAGGAGTAGGATTTTGTACACAGGAGCAATTCCTGGAGATTTGTGAAAATGTATCTTTGTCTAAATTTTGAATAATTTCCAAAATATTGGTAGTCCAAGTCAAATCACCAATTACAAAAACTAGTTTGCTTTATTTACCAACTTACAAATTCCAAGAATTTTCAAACTCATTTTAACATGTCACACAGTGAAAAGGTCTCTATTTTCTCTAAATGATGGGAGATGATTATTTGCTTTAAAATTGAGAAACAACTTGCATTGTCCTACGAGTAGTCTGAGTTTAATTCCTTATATCACTCATTACAGATCATGATAAAAAAACCCTTAAATTATATTACATGTATTTGTTATTAAAGTCACTGATATGTGAGCAATCCCTCCACCATTTTATGAGGCATATTCAGAAACTGGAATTTTACTTGTCATCATAGGCTATTTGCTGTTTTGTAATGGATAGTGGCTAATTAAACTTGCGATGACCTTGTTGTTCTAGTTGCAAATACAATAGTGTCTTGAGTCATTTACTGAGTTGTCAGTGATGGATGGAAGTGCTTCTCAATAATTAGGTGGTAAACAATGGTAACTGAGCAATAATTCACACTAGCATGGCGAAGGTATTTTATAGAAACACGGCAAATGACACATCACTGCCATCTTTGTAAAATGCTGCTAGACCCCAATAAATCATATTCTTCATTGGTACAGGAGACATTAGAAGATTATCATATTTCAAATAAGCCAAAGAACATATTCCTCTCTCAAGTTTGTCCTATCCATGGAAAGGCCTTTCTCTTACAAGCAGTCCTTATTTGCAACACAAATTGGGAACTTTTCCAGACTGGCAAGACCAGATGGCAAACATTTTTATTATTCTGGCTTGTTTGTCAAAGTTGACATAAGGGACAGAACAAGAACACAGTGAGGAGAATTCTAAGGGTCCTGACAAATATTTGGAAAAATAATAAATTAGATAACGTAACTTTGCTGATTGGAGCAAATATTCCCCTTTTTATCGATTCAGTTATCTTCCCTTTGAAAAATCCACATACTTTGGCATGCAGGACTGTTCAGTGGGTATAATTCTTTAATACTCCTCTTGTTTCTCTCAAAGTTTGGTAGATACAGTGGTTTCCTCTGTTTCCTAGATCAAGACACTGTAGTACAGCATGCTTAAACAGCAAAGGTGATAAAGCGAGACAGTCGGTACAGGCGAGACGATCCAGGCCTTTAGATTTCAAGTTCCACTTCACTGTTCATGAGAGTATGTGACAGCTTACAGTGGTGACTTCTGCAACAAATTATGTCTGCATCCTTAAGCCGATTCTTAAATCTGACTGTTCATAAAATGTAGAAGAAATGAATTGCTACAATGTGCAGGTCATCCACTCTTAAGCTGGAAGTGGAAAACTTTAGGAAGATCACCAACTCCTTCATTTAGAGAGGAAGATATTGAAAGGCAGTACTTTGTTGCTTGCCTGAGGACATGAAAGTAGTTGACGGCAGAATTTTAACCACAAGGAAGAGAATAGAACTCAAATAACTTAATGGCCAGGCAAGTAGTGAATGAGTGAGCTAAGTGTTAGACTATAAGGGTGTTGTGGCCACTCAGAGGAATGTACATTCTGATTAAGTACACTCAAACACAGCCCACAGCACACCAGCTTCAAGTACTTAGCTAGAAGTTGGGTTTTCTGACTTCCTATCAACAGTTGCATCCACATTCTTATCAAGTCATATGACCTCTATCAGCTTTTATGGGATTTTAATCAACTATTTTACTATTCCCTAAATAATGCAAGAATAATTACTATTATGTTTTCATTACAGATTTTTTTTTTTTTTTTGAGTCAAACAATACATATCCCCAAACCAAATTTAGGAGAAACTGAAGAAGTGTCTTTCAGTGTTTTAATGATGCAGATAACCACAATAATGTGATCACTAATCTAAAGCCAGACATTCTGGAATGCAAAGTCAAGTGGGTCCTAGCAAGCATCACTAAGAACAAAGCTAGTAGAGGTGATAGAATTCCAGCTGAGCTATTTCAAATCCTAAAAGATGATGCTATGAAAGTGCTGCATTCAATATGTCAGCAAATTTAGAATTCTCAGAAGTGGCCACAGGGCTAGAAAAGATCAGTTTCCATTCCAGTCCCAAGGAAAGGCAATGACAAAGAATGTTCAAACAACAACACATTTGCACTCATCTCACACGCTAGCAAAGTAATGGTCAAAATTCTCCAAACCAGGCTTCAACAGCACGTGAACTGAGAACTTCCAGATGTTTAAACTGGATTTAGAAAAGACAGAGGAACCAGAGATCAAATTGCCAACATCCACCGGATCATAGATAAAGCAAGAGAATTCCAGAAAAACATCTCTTTCTGCTTCATTGATTAAGCTAAAGCCTTCGACTGTGTGGATCGCAACAAATAGTGGAAAATTCTTAAAGACATGGGAATACCAGACCACCTGACCTGCCTACTGAGAAATCTGTATGCAGATCAAGAAGCAAGAGTTAGAACAGGACATGGAACAACGGACTGCTCCCAAATTGGGAAAGGAGTATGTCAAGGCTGTATATTGTCACCCTGCTTATTTAACTTATAAGCAGAGTACATCATGTGAAATTCTGGGCTGGATGAAGCACAAGCTAGAATCAAGATTGCTGGGAGAAATATCAATAACCTCAGATATGCAAATGATACCTCCCTTATGACAGAAAGTGAAGAGGAACCAAAGAGCCTCTTGCTAAAAGTGAAAAAAGAGAGTGAGAAAGTTGGCTTAAAACTGAGCATTCAAAAAATGGAGATCACGGCATCCGGTCTCATCAGTTCAGTTCAGTTCAGTTCAGTTCAGTCACTCAGTAGTGTCCAGTTCTTTGTGATCCTATGGACTGCAGCACACCAGGCTTACCTGCCCATCACCAACTACTGGAGCCTACTCAAACTCATGTCCATCTCATTGGTGATGTCATCCAACCATCTCATCCTCTTTTGTCCCCTTCTCCTCCCGCCTTCAATATTTCCCAACATCAGGGTCTTTTCCAGTGAGTCAGTTCTTCGCATCAGGTAGCCAAAGTATTGGAGCTTCAGCTTCAGCATCAGTCCCTCCAATGATTATTACGGCAGACTTGGCTGCCGTAATCCAAGTCTGTGTCCTGGTCCCATCACTTTATGGCAAATAGATGGGGAAATAATGGAAACAGTGACAGACTTTATTTTCTTGGGCTCCAACATCACTGCAGATGGTCACTGCAGCCATGAAATTAAAAGACACTTGCTCCTTGGAAAAACAGCTGTGACCAACCTAGACAGCATATTATAAAGCAGAGACATTACTTTGCCAACAAAGGTCCATCTAGCCAAAGCTATGGTTTTTCCAGTAATCATGTATGGATATGAGAGTTGGACTATGAAGAAAGCTGAGCACCAAAGAATTGATGCTTTTGAACTGTGATATTCAAGACTTATGAGAGTCCCTTGGACTGTAAGGAGATCCAACCAGTCAATCCTAAAGGAAATCAGTCCTGAATATCTGTTGGAAGGACTGATGCTAGAGCTGAAACTCCAGTACCTCGGCCACCTGACGTGAAGAACTGACTCATTGGAAAAGACCCTGATGCTTGGAAAGATTGAAGGTGGGAGGAGAAGGGGGCGACAGAGGATGAGATTGTTGGATGGCATCACCGACTCAGTGGACATGAGTTAAATAGGCTCCGGTAGTTGGTGATGGACAGAGAGGCCTGGTGTGCTGCAGTCCATGGGGTTGCAAAGAGTCAGACATGACTGAGTGACTGAATTGAACTTAACTGAAGTGTCTTTATTAAAGGGATAAAGCAATCCAGATTTTTCCAGGATAGCAGTTTTAACCTATCTTATTTTCTGTCTAAATATACTTTTATCATAGTTATTCCCTGGTGGCTCAGATGGTAAAGAATTGCCTGCAATATAGGAGACCTGGGTAAGATTCCTGGTTTGGGAAGAACCCCTGGAAGACGGCATGGCAACCCACTCCAATATTCTTGCCTGAAGAATCCCACAGAGAGAGGAGCATGGTGGGCTACAGTCCATGGGGTTGCACAGTCAGATATGACTGAGTGACTAAACACAGCACATACCTCTCAAAACTCTTGCTCAGTTTCTCTTAAAATTTTCCTCCGTACTGACTGACTTGGTTCAAGGCCCATCATGTCACATTAATATCCCCTGCGGTTTCTCCATGAAGTTAGAAACTTATTCTCCTTCTAATTGTCAGCATCCAGCAGAGTGCCTGGCATATAGTTAAGTGAATGTGGTAGTCCCTCACTCATGTCCATCTCTTTGTGATCCCATGGACTGTAGCCCACTAGGCTCCTCTGTCCATGGAATTCTCCAGGCAAGAATACTGGAGTGGGTTGCCATTTCTTAGTTCTCCAAAATGCTGGTTAAATAAAACTCAAAACTGCCCAGATGCCAAAACAGATAATAAAAAGCCTGTTTCTGTAACTGGATCTCAGTATCCAGAAGCCCGATTCTCCCAGAAAGAGAGAATGTCACACTGCACCAATGAAGCCACAAAGGAGAGGCCCTCTCCATTACTAGTTTTGATTGCAACTGATACCTAGGGACCTTGCTTCCAGAAAATTTAAAGGCACATTTACCTATGGAAAAGTTTATTAAACTTTTGATCAAGGAAATTCTTGATCATTACACTGAAAATTGTCATTTAAACTGGATTTTGTAGAGATGCATGTTGTTTTAGCATGGATATAAATGTCAAAGCTGTATAGCTTGTCGTTTGACACTAGCTGCTCCTTGTCATCAAATGTCCCTGGGGTCAAAAGGGAAAATTATCTCTTAATAGTCTTTCTACTTGTAGATTCACAATTTTAAGGTTTTAATGTTGCTTTCTTCATGCATACAATTAAGTCTGCTTAATCGACTTAGGATTAATTGAAATGGAAAAAAATAACAGTTTTTTTTTATGTGTTACTTCCTTTAGGAAATAAAGGGCAACCATCTTAAGATCACTGTTGTTACAGTTATGGGGGTATTGGTCTTTAAACTGAAGAAGGAAGTTAGAAAATTATTTATCCAATAGAAAGGACATCATTTCTAAAAATTCCTCAGATCTTTACTGAGAGCAATTTAACATGTTTATAAGCTCTTTATTTCTTCGAGTTACTTTCTTTGTAAATTTGAAGGAAAAAATTCAAAGCCACCTGAAAGTAAAAGATGAATACTCACTTTACAATTTTGGATTCTTTCAGTATATATATTTTGGAGTATGACAGTATGTTTTAAAGATTTTCTGGAGAGTAGGGACTAAGTACCACTCAATTTTAAATAGCTGGGATTATTGTAGTTCCTGATACATGACTGGGTTTTACAAACATTTTAAGAATGAAGAGATGAGGGAGGGAGGAAATAAAAGTAACCCATTAGGGCAGGCAGCAGAAATTTAGAGCAGGCTTAAAGACAGAAAGGCATAAACTGCCCCCACCCCTGATACCCTAAAATGAAAATAAGTAAGCATAGCCAGTGCCAGATATTTTGCTTATGGTAAGAGTGGAGCCCTGAGAGCTGACATTCCTCTTTCCCTTCCTTTCTGAGTCTAAGATGATATACAAAGACAGTAAGCTCATACATAATGCTCCTACCTGGTGATTCCCTCTTCTGTGCGGCTACTATGACCACTAACTTCAGGTCTACATTTACAAGCAACAAATGCCCTGGGAATCTGAGTCCCCTCACAACTCCATGCATCCTTAGTCATGAATATGCCCTTGGAAGGCTTGCTCTTTGACCTATATGCAGGTCAAGAAGCAACAGTTAGAACTGGACATGGAACAACAGACTGGTTCCAAATAGGAAAAGGAGTACGTCAAGGCTGTATATTGTCACCCTGCTTATTTAACTTATATGCAGAGTTCATCATGAGAAATGCTGGGCCAGAAGAAGCACAGGCTGGAATCAAGATTGCCAGGAGAAATATCAATAACCTCCGATATGCAGATGACACCACCATTATGGCAGAAAGTGAAGAGGAACTAAAACTCCTCTTGATGAAAGTGAAAGAGGAGAGTGAAAAAGTTGGCTTAAAGCTCAACATTCAGAAAATGAAGATCATGGCATCTGGTCCCATCACTTCATGGCAAATAGATGAGGAAACAGTGGAAACAATGTCAGACACAAAGGTCCGTCTAGCACCTAATGCGAAGAGTTGGCTCATTGGAAAAGACTCTGATGCTGGGAGGGATTGGGGGCAGGAGAAGAAGGGGACAACAGAGGATGAGATGGCTGGATGGCATCACTGACTCGATGGACGTGAGTTTGGGTGAACTCCGGAAGTTGGAGATGGACAGGGAAGCCTGGCGGGCTGCAGTTCATGGGGTCGCAAAGAGTCAGACACGACTGAGCAGTTGAACTGAACTGAACTGAACTGAATAGGAAATATTATCTTTAATATTAATAAAGATAATTAATAAAGATAAAGATTACTCAGCCTTCTGAGTTAATATTCTTTCCTGTTCTCAAATCTAGACCAAACTCTGTGAAGTCCAAACTCACATAGCAAGAAGTAAGGAAGGATAAATATTAAATGTAAAATATAACTTGAATCCAACTAACTTGAAATTTTTTATTAAAATTCTAGTTGGGATGCATTATAAGAATATTCTTCACCTGAATCAAATAAGCTACAGGGAGATGCTGCAGTGCTAATCACATCTCATGTATACGTTTCAAGCGACACATCTCTTAAACTCTGTACTCTATTCTCTTAGATTCCTTGTTGCTATGGAATTCAGGGTTATACTGATTTCATGGTTGATGGATCGTTTTCATGGCTGATTTTCTAAACTAGCATAGAATCTTTTCCTTAATATCCTCTGATTCCACTGAGATGAATCGTCATCTGTTATTTACTTTTTTAGTGTCAAGTAAGTTACATATTGGAGTAGGAAATGGCAACCCACTCCAGTGTTCTTGCCTGAAGAATCCCAGGGACGGAGGAGCCTGGTGGGCTGCCATCTGTGGGGTCACACAGAGTCAGGCACGACTGAAGCAACTTAGCAGCAGCAGCAGCAAGTTACATATAGAGAAGTACTAAAGTCATAGAAAATTAATTATCATAAACTGAACACACTCAGATGACTATCATGCAAGTCAAGAAACAGATTACCAGTGTCCTGGAATTCCTATTTGGATCCCTCATACTCCTTGTACCAACATCTATTTCCTCTTCCTTCTTCCAAATCAATCAATCACTATCTTGACCTCCTGACTCCTAACACCATGGATTTTTTTTTTGCATGTGTTGAATTATATAAATGGAGTCATTATATATATATGTCACTGTATATATACATATACATGTATTTATATGACGTATGTGTGTGCGTGCTAAGTCACTTTGGTGGTGTCCGATTCTGCCACCTTATGGACTGTAGCCTGCCAGGCTCCTCTGTCCATGGGATTGCCCAGGCAAGAGTACTGGAGTGGGTTGCCAGTGCCCTCCTCCTTGGGATCTTCCAGACCCAGGATAAACCCACATCTACTGCATTGCAGACAGGTTATTTAACCCATGATCCACTGGGGAAGCTCCATATGTATGACATATGTACATGTAAATATATCCTTTCACATCTGGCTTCTTTGGCTCAGCTTTACATTTGTGAGATTAATTCAAATTTTTGCATGTAATTTTGGTTTTTCTCTTCCATTTTCATTATTGTATAGTATTTCATAACCATATCACCACTTATCTAATCTGTGTATAGGAATTAAATTCCCAGTTGTATAGTATGTGGTTACCTAATTAGTTAGCCAACATTAAAGATGATTGTACTAACATTCACATTGGTTGTACTAACATTCACATTATACAGAATGTGAATGACATTGACATTACCTACGTCTTTGCCAACACAAGACAACTTCAGTCTTTCATTTCAGCTATTCCAGTAGATATAGAATCATGTTTAGTGGGTTTACTATTCACTGAGCTATCATCTTTTGTGAGATTCCTTTTCAAATTTCTTGCCCCTGTCTCTATTGAGTTGTGTCCCACTTTTTCTTACTGATCTATAGGTGTGTTTCGGAGAAGGCACTGGCAACCCACTCCAGTACTCTTGCTTGGAGAATCCCATGGATGGAGGAGCCTGGTGGGCTGCAGTCCATGGGGTCGCTAAGAGTCGGACATGACTGAGCGACTTCACTTTCACTTTTCACTTTCATGCATTGGAGAAGGAAATGGCAACCCACTCCAGTGTTCTTGCCTGGAGAATCCCAGGGAAGGTGGAGCCTGGTGGGCTGCCGTCTATGGGGTCGCACAGAGTCGGACATGACTGAAGTGACGTAGCAGCAGCATAAGTGTGTTTTATCTATTTTGGATATAAATTCTTCACCATTTATATCTGTTGCATATATTTTTACTCATGACATAGATTTATACCATGGCTTGCTTTTTTATGATACATGAAATTTTATCTTTAATATAGTCTATTCTATAAATCCTTTTCTTTATGGGCTTGCCTTTCATATTTAGATCTATCATGTACCTAGAATTGTATATGGCATCAGGTAAATGAATTTCTTTCTAAATGAATATCCAATAGACCCAAGACCATTTATTTAAAAAGTGACTTTTTCCTTGCTACTCTGGAGAGAATATTTATTTTATAAATCAAATGTACATGTATGAATAAAAGCTGAAATATTTCTCCTGTAAAGGCTAGGACTGGAAAAAAAAAAGTTACATTTTAAGTCTCATCAGTTGATTGTAAACATCTGAGACACAGTACCAGGAAAGATCCTGAGGTCACTCTCTGGGCTCAATAAAAGAGAATTACCATTGAATAACAGTGACCACCATTGCCTCAGGACACATGATGAAGGAAACAGAATCTCTTTCCTGTCCTTAGACTAAACAATTACAAAGGGAAATAATATCACAGGAACAAAGAGGGATTAAACTATGTTTTATAAGCTTTAATATCCTAATTTTTATTCTTTCCTATTTCCCAGCTCCCTCTCTGTAATGTAAGTAATATCTGAAAATAAGGAAAGATTGTCAAAGACCTCAAAATTCTATGACTCCTACCTACAAGAGCATGAAGCCAAAAGACAGAATAGATTTACTCTCTCCATCTAATATCAACCTTGCCTTCTGTGATAAATGGTCTCCAAGATGGCCTGCAATTTATCCTGCTTCCTGGATTTTAATTTCTGACCTTAGGTTATAAAAAGACCTAACTCCACCTTGGAAGCTCTCACTGGGTCTTGACTCACTCACTCTAAGGGAAACCAGCCGCCTTTCTAGAAGGAGTCCTGTGGAGAAACCCATACAGGTGAATTTGGATGGTGTCTTGCTGTTCACACAGTTTGATGAGCCCAGGGTAGGCAAGGAAAGAGCAAGGAAGCTGGAAGAAGATATGAGGAGCTGTAGAAACTGTAGACATGTTTGTTCTCTCCTAGCTGATGAGGCAGCAAAGGGGTTCTCAGGTGGAGCTAACAGAACAAAAGTGGCCTGGGGCCAAGTGAACACATCTGATCAGTGTGCAGTGCTATAAACGATCTCCACTGTTACAGAGTCATTATGTACAAAATGCGGGGCGAGAGTGAAAGGCCATGGGATGAAAGAGCCTGACTACCGCCATCCTGGCTAATTTGCTCTTTCCCTCCAGAAGATGGCCTTCAAGGCTCGCCAACAGCTGAGAGTGGAAGCAGATCCTCCTTTGGCTGGTCTTTAGATATGACTTTGCTGTTGTCTCCTGAGAACCCAGAACCCAAACCACTTCTTCTTTAAACTGCTCCTGTATGCCACTGAGACTGTGAGGTGATAACTCTTTGCTGTTTTAGGTTGCTAAGTTTATGGATGATTTGTTCCATGGAATAACGAACGAAAGTACTTCCTTAGTTCTGGTTTATGCTCTGGGCTGGCATCCCTAAAAACTACAACTTTCAGAATTCTATTGTTGTTGTTGTGTCTCTAAGTGGTATCAGACTCTTTGTGATCCCATGGACTGCAGCACGCCAGGCTTCCCTGTCCTTCACTATCAGACTTCTGTAACGTAACACAGATACACCAATATTTGTAAGAAACGTAAACCCATAGAAAATGTGTCAAGNTTCAGAATTCTATTGTTGTTGTTGTGTCTCTAAGTGGTATCAGACTCTTTGTGATCCCATGGACTGCAGCACGCCAGGCTTCCCTGTCCTTCACTATCAGACTTCTGTAACGTAACACAGATTCACCAATATTTGTAAGAAAGGTAAACCCATAGAAAATGTGTCAAGGTCTATTTACATGTCTCATTACCACCTCCCTGCTTTTATTAAAAATATTTTTATTGTATTTATATATTTTTGCTGTTGTTGAAAAATATATATCTGAGTCTTTGTTTCTGTGCACGGGCTTTCTCTAGTTCTGGCTAGCTGGGCTACACTCTGGTTGCAGTGCATGGGCTACTCATTGTGATGGTGTCTCTTGCTGTGGAACACGGGTCTAGGGTGCATGGGCTTCAGTACTTGGAGTGCATGGGCTTAGATGTTCGGTAGAATGTGGAATCTTCCCACACCAGGGATCAAACCCTTGTTTCCTGCATTGGCAGGCAGACTCTTATCCACTATACCACCAGGGAAGTCCCTCTTGCTGCTTTTAAACCTTCTTTTCTACCACCTGGAATCATCTCAACCTTGCTATCTACCTATCTGCTGCTGCTGCTAAGTTGCTTCAGTCATGTCTGACTCTTTCTGACCCAATGGACTGCAGCACGCCAGGCTTCCCTGTTCTTCACCATCACCTGGAGCTTGCTCAAAGTCATATTCTTTGAATTGGTGATGCCATCCAACCATCTCATTCTCTGTTGTCCCCTTCTCTTCCTGCCTTCAATTTTTCCCAGCATCGAGGTCTTTTCTAATGAGTCATCTCTTTGCTTCAGGTGGCCAAAGTATTGTAGCTTCATGTTCAGTATCAGTCCTTCCAATGAATATTACGGATTGATTTCCTTAGGATTGACTGGTTTGATCTCCTTGCAGTCCAAGTGACTCTCAAAAGACTTCTCCAACACCATAGTTCAAAAGCATCAATTCTTCAAAGCTCAACCTTCTTTATGGTCCAACTCTCATATCCATACATGACTACTGGAAAAACCATAGCTTTGACTAGATGGACCTTTGTTGGCAAAGTAATGTCTCTACTTTTTAATATGCTATCTAGGTTTATAAATAGGTTTTCTTCCAAGGAGCAATCATCTTTTAGTTTCATGGTTGCAGTCACCGTTTGCAATGATTTTGGAGCCCAAGAAAATAAAGTCTGTTACTGTTTCCATATTTTCCCCTCTATTTGCCTTGAAGTAATGGGACCAGATGCCCTAACTCTATCTAACTACTTATTACTTATCCTTCAAATCCTTTTTCAAGTGGTGCCTCTTATATAAAAGCTTCATTTTACTATCAAACCAGAATATCTAATCATCTTTAAAATCCTATAATATATATTCTGCACAGTACAGTTGATCAGTCTTATGCTGTTTTGTCAACATGATCCATTTTAGTCTTATTGTCATAACTAAGTGATCAGTCCTTGATGAGCTCTTTGAGGAGATCTATCTTATTTTTATCGTATTCAGAATCATCTAGCTTTCTTTTAAATACATATTAGGGATTTAATAAATCTTTATTAGTTGTTTGTCTTTTTTCAGCAATGGTATGAAACTGTCTTAAACTTGACCTTCCTAGTACAGTATTAAGAAATTTCCATTCTGCTCTGTCATCTTCTTTCCATGGCCTGTCTGGAAGCAGCATTAATATGAGAATATTACAGAATTCTAGTAATGCTTGCTTTATCAAGGCAAAAACTAAAAAAGTATTTTTTTAGAGAAAAGTATAAGAACCAACACAATCAGAAATACCTCTATATTGCTTTATTATTAATAATAGTGTATGTTTGTGTGTCCACATTTTATACTGTGTACATTTGGATGGGGTGATATTAGAGGTAAACGTGATGAAAGAAATAATGTAAGCTTCACTAACTATGATGTTCCAATCACAAATAGAAGTAAAGACAGTTATTTAGACCTAACTTTCCAATAGGATAGCTACAGTGAAAACTTAATGATTTATAAAATGCTATTTTTCTTTCTAATTTCCCATGGGTCACATGGACACCTTAGTCTAGGTTGAAGCAAGTAATGGACATTTCAGTGCAGCAACTGTTTTCCCTTGCTTCATGACTTCATATTATACTTCTAAGGGCCAATTTTAGCCTCCTGATGCATATGCATAACCCTCTCTTTTAAGAGGAACATTCAGTTCCCTAAGAGCTCTACTGATATCTACACAAATTTCCAATTAGAATATTTCTTAATTATTAGAAATATATTACCTACCAAAGGACTATTAGCCAACCTTACCTGGAACACATCTAAAGATGCAGATTATAAGTATCATTCGGGGGATGAGTTAAGGGGAAAACATAACAAGAAGTGTTGTGCAGGGGTCAGTTTCCAGTTCAGTGCTATTTACCATTTGTTCAACGACCAGGATGATGGACTATCAGGTATGCTTGTTAAGTCTGCCTATGACATCAGGTAAAAGAAATAGCCAATATCTTGGCAAAAAGAATTAGAATTAAAAATGGCCATATGTGTTGTTGCTGCTGCTGCTGCTAAGTCACTTCAGTCGTGTCCGACTCTGTACAACCCCAGAGATGGCAGCCCACCAGGCTCCACTGTCCTGGGATTCTCCAGGCAAGAACACTGGAGTGGGTTACCATTTCCTTCTCCAATGCATGAATGTGAAATGTGAAAGTGAAGTCGCTCAGCTGTGTCAGACTCTTCACGACCCGATGGGCTGTGGCCCACCAGGCTCCTCTGCCCATGGGATTTTCCAGGCAAGAGTACTGGAATGAGGTGGCATGTGTTAATAGTGGTCAAAAATGAAAAGAACAAAATTAAATGTGTATGCTTTCCTGTTGCATATGTAATGTAGGATATGAAATGTACAGGCAAGATAACAAAACACAAAGAAAATACAAGCCAACCAGAAAGACTTCCTTTTTTTAAGGTCAGAAGAAATAAGTGAAAGGGAATATCAATTTCAATTTGAAAGTCATTTGCTTTTTTATAAAAAGGGGCAGATAACTTCGAGAGCAGCAATAACAAATTAAATTTTTAAGAACAAGTATGAACTGTTTATATAAAAAGCTGTCTATAGCCCAAATAACTATTTACTATAACAATGTCCTTTCCTTACATCCTATCATTTTGAAAGGTCAATCATCTACCCAGGATGGTAACAACTTTAGTGAAAAAAATAGCAAAATGGGAGCATTCACACAAATTTTCAAAAGTTATACATATACTTTTACTTATTGAATTATTGTATGTAAAATTTTGACTTCACAAACACTTCTCTGTCTTGTCTCACCGATTAAGCTGCACAATTTTCAAGTGCAAAGACTGAAACTTTGAAGCATACAAAAATCACCGGATGTGGGAATTGTATTTTTCAGATAGCTATTTGCAATAGTGGACTTTTTTTTAGGTCACTCTTTGACATAGCACCTTACTTTATTCTAACAAGTCACCTGAAAGTGAAAGTCACTCAGTCTTGTCCAACTCTTTGCCACCCCATGTACTATACAGTCCATGGAATTCTCCAGGCCAGAATACTGGAGGGGGTAGCCATTCCCTTCTCCAGGGGATCTTCCCAACCCACGGATAAAACCCAGGTCTCCCACGTTGCAGGCAGATTCTTTACCAGCTGAGTCACCAGGGAAGCCTAAGAATACTGGGGTGGTTTGCCATGCCCTCCTTCAGGGTCTCCTCCCAACCCTGGGATCGAACCTAGATCTCCTTCTGCTGCTGCTGCTAAGTCACTTCAGTCGTGTCTGCCTCTGTGTGACCCCAGAGACGGCAGCCCACCAGGCTCCCCTGTCCCTGAGATTCTCCAGGCAAGAACACTGGAGTGGGTTGCCATTTTCTTCTCCAATGCATGAAAATGAAAAGTGAAAGTGAAGTCGCTCAGTCGTGTCCAACTCTTAGCGATTCCATGGACTGCAGCCTATCAGGCTCCTCCGTCCATGGGATTTACCAGGCAAGAGTACTGGAGTGGGGATCGAACCTAGATCTCCTTCATTGCAGGTGATTCTTTATCATCTGAGCCGCCTGGGAAGCTGAAGAACACTGGAGTGGGTAGCCTATCCCTTCTCCAAGGGAACTTTCTGACCCAGGGCTCTCATGCACTACAGGCAGATTCTTCTGAGCTATCAGGAAAGCTCCAACAAGTATCCTGCTGCTAAGTCACTTCAGTCGTGTCTGACTCTGTGCGACCCCATAGACGGCAGCCCACCAGGCTCCACCTTCCCTGGGATTCTCCAGGAAAGAACACTGGAGTGGGTTGCCATTTCCTTCTCCAATGCATAAAAGTGAAAGTGAAGTCGCTCAGTCATGTCCGACTCTTCACGACCCCATGGACTGCAGCTTACCAGGCTCCTCCATCCATGGGATTTTCCAGGCAAGAGCACTGGAGTGGGTTGCCATTGCCTTCTCCAAACAAGTAACCTAGCAAGTGGTAAGAGACAGTTTCTTCGGAACACCCAAGTAGTTTCTTAGTGTTAACCTTTTGGGAGATAATAGGATAAAGGTTTACTATTTCCATGTTCATCTGAACCAAGGAGGTTACTTTCATTATGCCAGCAGCTCTCAAGGTTTGGAGTCTCTTAGATCAAACTAAGAAGGCAGGCTAGAATTACATTCCTGAAAGAGCATGTTATTTTAAGTATAAATCAAGTAACTGGGTGAATTTCATCTCCTGTTTGACATTTCGTGATTAAGTGGGTTTCAGATATACTGGCTCCCTCAAGCAGTGGCCAATTCCATAAAGTCATAAAATGACAACTTCAAATTTAATGAGGAATTTAGAGAATTTAGATTTTAGCTTGATACCTCTCCCCTCTTATTTTTGCCCTCTGTCCATTTTAATAACTATTCGTAATGAATCCAGTCACTATCTGTGAATTTTATCTTCTCTTTCACATTGACTCTATATGAGTCTAATAGTATATCTGTTGTCATTAATTTGTGGTAATTTCATAATCTCTGGTACTTAATAGAATAAATCATCTCTTTAAACATTAGATCAAAATTTGGCTTTCAAAAATCAGGTATCATAGCCAAGATGGTAACTGGCTATAATATTTATGAAAATCACTTTTTAAAAAATTCCATGTTTTTAAATCTGTTAGTTTGATCATTCACACAAACCTGTGTAAACATTGCTCAAATGTTACTAATGTATGAATATTCAGCGTGGTATTTTCTGATGAAGTATGGGATCTCTTGTGAAAGAATATGTACAGGTGAAAATATATTATTCTATAAACTGTTTTCCATTTGCAGTTGAAAAGAAAAAAGTATGTCACTTAATTTTCTCATATTTATGTTCAATTCCAAATTTCCATATATTATAGAATGACTCCTAATGATGTTTGTTGCCCCTCAGAAACCCAGTTTGTTACAAAAGAGGCATCTTTTACTAAAAGATTGTTAATAAAATATTAAATCACCTATTAAAATATTATATGTGAGTTTGTTTATGATGCAAAGAAAACTTTCTTAATATGCAGCAAATTAACCCTTTTAAAGTATTAATGCATAATAGGCTGAAGAGAAATATGTTTGCCAGGCACATATACTTATAAATATCTATATTTTATTAGGTATAGTCTTTGCATAATTTGCATTTTATATCAGTTTTTAAGCAATTAGTGAGGGAAGCAAAGATCTTACTTTGTGATTAAAACATGACATTATTTTAAAGTATATTTTGATTTTAGTACACTATTTTCTTTCCCTTTTTCTTCTTGATGACTGTTTTCTCCTTTATTATGTTATAAAAGAGTCTGTATTTCTTAAAACAAACACCTTCATTCCTTCTTATGCTCATTTAACTTCCTGCTCATGAATTGTAACTTGTCTTTCCTTTACTAAATAAGCATAAAATATTAATTGTCAATAAGTGAAGCTTCTAAAAGGTAATGTGCACAATTCTATAATAGCTATACAGGAAAACTTTGTCTCACAGTAGCATTCCTTGGAGTTGATAAGAAAGTTCTTATTAACATATAATTCTCTGGCAAGATGAATGAATAACATCACATAGACAGTCAGGTAATGAAGAGTCTAATGATCTATACTCAAGTAAAATATATTTATTAAATAAAAAGTTTATGAATTATTTACTAGTGAGAGTCTGGATTCAGTTTTTGTTGTTATTCTTTATTATTTACTCTTTCCTGAGAATTCTTTTCATTTATTTATCTACTCTCTACTGCACAATGGTTTTAAACATTATAAAAGAGCAATGTCAAGCTTCTTTTTTCAGTTTTTACTAGCTTCTATTTACAAATCCGTTTGGGGGGTTTCCCCTAATTTTCTATTGACTTATGTTTTGATATCACCAACTGTGTTTTCCCCCTTTTTATTTCTTAAGTAGGAGAGAATACATTATATTCCTCGTGGTTGCTTTTTCCTTACAGAATTCCCCTGGCTCACCACTGACAGATCTTGATATCCAAGAGGGAGTTGGCTTGCAGGATTAAAGGCAAGAACCTCAATTAGACACTCTCTGATTTCTTCAGATGTTTTTTCTAATCTTTTAATATGGGATTATAGGCAGCTAGAACCTATGCTGCTGTTATAAAAATAGCGAAGACTCTTTGTTCTAAATCATAAGTACCCGACATTTTTAAAATGTCTATTTTTCTTAATTGGAATTAATTCTGGTCTAGATGAGGATAATGAACTTTGGTCAGCTCTTTGCGGTTCTGAGTACAAAATAGCTTGATGAGCACCGTGAAGCACACAGAATCTCCTCAGAATCTGCTGGAAAACTCCCTCAGAGACTGATTAGCTCAGGCTTGTCACAAATAGGGGAGATAATTATGGGGCTTAACAGTCTATGTGGTGGATCTTTTGAGAGGCAATGGGTAGATCTAAGACTGTCTTTGGATCAACCCTAATTCTTATTATTGCAAATATCTTGTGAGGGTTTTTTTTGTGTGTGTGTGTTTTTTTAGCACATCCCCGGAGACTAAACATTGTCTCTTCCCAAAGGATGACATCACATTTCTTTTCCAGAAGATAAAATTGTCCAAATTAGATTATCTTTAATTAGTCTAATCTTATGAGCCATTCCATAAAGTTTATTGCACCCGTGCTGGCACCATGTTACAAGATTCTTATTGAATGAACTAATCTTTTGCCAAGGAAATGAGGCTTATAAACAATGTTGCTGATTCCTTTATTACAATAAAGATTTCCTTCTCTGAAGCTTCAGGTTTCAATAACTGTTATATGGTTCTCAGTAATATCAGATGACTTTGTTTTAATGAGAACGTTGACTTATTCCAAATTTCACTTGTTACTGAGTTATTTTACTGTAAAGTGCCTTCACAATGAGAAAAGGCAAATAATTAAAGTTTTAGAACATTTCACTCTTACAGAGTATAATTCAGTATAATGTTATTTCTTGTTTTATTCTAACGACCATCCTCTTCAGGTTCATTCATCCTTGCTTTTTGGTGAGAGAACAGCTTGAGGGGCATCTACTCACACAGGACATGAAAAGATCCCATTCATTAAAAAGAAGGTTCCAGACAGATAAAACAAACTACCATCACTAGAAATTATGCCCTAGTGATATTTTATTCAATTCATTTTTCTGTCTTAACTTCCTTCTGCTCAAAACTTTATCTAGGGTGTTTCACAAAAATGTGCTTATATTTTAAGTCATGGATTAAAATGAATTACAATCTCCAAATTAAAATTGTTAACTTGATGATCCAAAACACATTCCAAATCAGATGGAAATGTCTCAAGTTTAAATTTTATACTCTTTCAAAGCCTTTAAAAAATCCTCCATGCCAAGCTTTTCATCCTTAATTTTTAGAATTTCAATTGCTTTGTGACCTGGGTCAAGTCTCTTAACTTTGTGTGTTTCTGATCCTTATAATTATATGGTTGCAAAACATGGTTGAAAATCTCTAAAACACTCTGATTCTATCACATAAAATGCTTTTGTTCTCTGGGGACTCTCTTCTTCCCAGAAAATGTTGCCCAGTTGTTGAGAGTTAAAGGAATTACTTTTGCCAATAGGCTCCTTGGTTTCTTGAGTGATTGTAGTACCTTAACTTGTATAACCTCTGATAGAATTATTTTAACATCTGATCTAGTCTCTTAGACCTGTTTCTTTAAATAATAAGATTTCTTAGGGGGGAAAAAATCCCTTTAGATGAAATAAATGATTGCCTCTTTTCTTTAAAAACACCTTCAAAATGAAATTAAGTCATTTTTGTCCCTTAACTCTAACCTATATGACAAGAAGGATCATTAATATTTTTGTGCCATCACAATGTAAACAGGAAAAAATATCTTGTTGCATCAGAATAAGTGTGCTTGCTTCACAGAAGTTTCTATAGGAGAAAAAATGAGAAAGATCATATACTCAGTTTTTCTTTATAACTTCCCTAGAATGAAAAAATATATATATTTCAAGTGAAAAGTTTACTTTGGTGGTCTGTATTTGTAAATTTCCTTACTAAAGCTAGAAGAGAAAAAGGATATGATAATTATTAGGAATTTTGAGTGCTTTCCAAAATTAAAAAGCTATCTTATCAGTAAAAATGAATTCTTAGCAAAATGCTAAAATCATCTTTGGACACCAAATTCATCTCTTCTTATTTCTTTATATTTTGTGATTTTCTCTCTCTCTCTCTTCCTAGTCCATCCCTAATATTTGAATTTAAAAGGAAGAGGTTACTGCTGGTTTCTGTCTGACTTGGTTTGTGTAAGTAGAGAAGATCAGCATTATGCTTTTTCCACAGAGTAATTGAGACTCAGTCAATCAGACTCAGTTCATTGATTTTTGGAGCTGAGCTGCAATGGTGCCTCTTACCGTTAGCTACCCTGGTGAAGCTGAGCAAGGCCTCTAATCCTCTTAAACAGCAGTCAAGAAATTGAGATAAAAGCTGGTAATTCAAATTGTTCAAATAACAGATTTGACAAATTAAGGGGGGGTTCAACCCTACTATGAAGAAAAAAGTCAATCTTGGTGGTTATTATATATGATGGTTCAACACAGATGAGATGCAAATCAGGATATTATATAGATAGTGTTAGACATACTAATAAGACAAGTAATTCACTTTATTTTATAAACACAATGAAAATAAAATTATAAAATATCAATCAAATGATAACATAGCAAACAATCCTCAGAATTCCAAAAGTCAAAAATTAGATATTGCACACTGACAATTTCTATGCCCTCTTCAATGAGGGGGGAAAAAAACCAACATGAAAAATAAAAATAAGGTTTAAAATAATATTTATTTTGCATATCTTATACTAATGTCATTTTAATTTAATTCTGTTAATAAACGAAACATGAGAACATGTGCAGTTTTAGTCTCTAAATAATAAATAGTGGAAATGCCTACACTTAGTTAATCATTCAAATAAATGAATAAGTCCAACCAGCAACTTAGTTGGTAATTTCACTGAATTCACTAAAATTATTGTTTGTTTCAGTCAAAGAAAAGTTGAGATTTCTATTTGAATAGCCATAGACAAGGGGTTTTTAATGAGAATTTTGGTCTACACTTGGTGAGATCATAGATGTATTCTGAAGTAGTTTTTACATTATCCTACAGTGTCTTCACAATAATGTAGAATGCCCTATATATATGTATGTGGGGTAAAAAAAACCCCTTAAATTTTAATTATATTTTCCTTTCTTATTTATCTTAAGTAAGAGAAATAAAGCATTATATCCATCTCACAGAAAGGCATTTTTGTGGTGTTTAGTTATTTGATTGCATGTGGCTTAATTCTGTATCTCCTAAGCTTAACCATTTCAAGTACTTTTCATTTTTCTATTGTTCTTTTTTTCCTTTCTATGTATGTATAATCAACATTTAGAATATTGTCCAGAATGTAAGTTGCTGGACATTGAGCAAGATTTTCTTGCTCGATGAATTAATTAATTAAAATGTTTTAATTTAGATGAATTTTAGGAATCAAAGTAGTTGTGTAGCACCTATTCAGTACTTACAATGCCATTTATTTCCTTATTAGAAGTAAAGCTCAACATATTGGTTCTATATATTCAAATATCAAATATTCTCTAACGACTTGGAAATTAACACTTGGCCAAACTTAGACATCATTCTATGTGGAGTCTCTACTACTGTATATTCCTTATGCCCAGGGATTCAATCTAATTTGTCCTTTTATTTCCAGCACCTTACATGTGGTAAGAACAAAGTAAATATTAATTAAATGAATGAATGTGTAAATGAGTAAATGTCATCAACTGAATACCCCTGGTATTAGTTGTATCTATCACACAATTGCATTGAAAAGCTGTAGCTAATTGGTCCAAATCTGCTGCCTGGGGAGCAAGGGCAGTTGAGCACAGTCAATGCTTATTCAATTTGATGTTCCATACATTTATTGAACAGGTATTGAGCATGTGTCCACTCTACACAGCATTCTATAGTTGATCCTATAGGAAGCTACATAATATGAGGGGTTTATGTATAATGAACAGATCAAGTGAAAACAAAAGTGTGCTTAAGAATTATTATAAGAACACTCCTAGATATGCCAGTGGATGAACTACAAAGTAAGGAGAATAAGAGAGTATCACCCTTTCGGGTTAGCTGCTTGGCTATTGAAGTGATCTGAGCTACAAAGCTGGCCCCCAACATCCTATATTTCTCCTCTTGCTAGTGTATTACTTTATTTGGCCATTATTCCTTTCTCACAGACCTATTTTTAAGTTAAAACACCACAAGGAGGGGTAATACAACAAACCTCCACTACCTGGGTGTCTCCTTTCCTCTGTTAAAACAACAGTCTCCACAAAGGAAGCTTTGAGACATGGGATGAACGGTGGGGGAAAAAGGTGCACTCATGGAAAAAATAAATCTGACAGAGGAGATGAGGGCTTGCTATGAGTGACTTACTTATTTCCAGATGTGAGTCCCTAGGCGATGTTAGAAAAGGATAATACCATCATTGGAATAGGAAATGGCAACCTACTCCAGTATTCTTGCCTGGAAAATTCCATGGACAGTGGAGCCTGGCAAGCTACCATCCACGGGATCACAAAGAGTTGGACAAGACTGAGAAACTGAACATAATTTCATCCATCATTAACAGCACAAAGCTCATTGCATTCTCAGAGTTGGAATAACCTTGTCCTCTGCCAATGACAGACTGCCACAAATGAAAATAAGATTAACATATGTTTTATAACTATTATATATTTACTTATCTAACAAAGTTACTAAGACAATTGAAACTACTATCATCTTTTTTGCTATGGACAAAAATAATTAAACCCCAAATAATGACATGTTCTTTGTCTTTGTTAACCAAAAGTAGAGGGGGAAAATTTGCTGAATCTGATATTTTCACCACCTATTGAAGACATTCCAATAAATAGTCATCAAATATTCCTAAAGGACACTTTTCAGGCAAAAGATGTCAATGTGCTGATCAAATCAATGCAAATAAGAAAAGTACACTTGATTATATCACTTAGGGAAAATATATTTGTACAATTTAATGAGAATAGAATAATTTGACTAAAATAGAATTCTATCAGTGTGGCTTCTTTGACATCATAAACAAAATTGCCTGAGTCAAAACTCATGTTGCCTGAATTGTAAAATGACAATGTAGAATGTTTCTATTAATGTAGAAATTAACTCTAATAATGTGGAAAAAATAATGTGTAGCAAGAAGAAAAAACCTTTTAAATTAACCAAACTATTATGGCACTACCAAGGTTACTAAACACTGGCAGAGTTTTACTGCTGCTCAGTCGCTTCAGTCGTGTCTGACTCTGTGTGACCCCATAGATGGTAGCCCACCAGGCTCCCCTGTCCCTGGGACTCTCCAGGCAAGAACACTGGAGTGGGTTGCCATTTCCTTCTCCAATGCATGAAAGTGAAAAGTGAAAGTGAAGTCACTCAGTTGTGTCTGACTCTTAGCGACCCCATGGACTGCAGCCTACCAGTCTCCTCCGTCCATGGGATTTTCCAGGCAAGAGTACTGGAGTGGGGTGTCATTGCCTTCTCCGATTGGGAGTGCTAGGTACCAGTATTTGGCAAGTGTTACCAGTCACTCCTAAAGGAAATCAACCCTGAATATTCACTGGAAGGACTGGTGCTGAAGCTGAAGCTTCAATACTTTGGCCACCTGATGCGAAGAACCAACTCTTTGGAAAAGACCCTGATGCTGGGAAAGATTGAGGGCAGAAGGAAAAGGCAGAAAATGAGATGGCTGGAGAGCATCATTGATTCAATGGACATGAATTTGAGCAAATTCTGGGAAATAGTGAAACCAGGGAAGCCTGGTTTGCTACAGTTCGTGGGGTCTCAAAGACTCAGACACTACTTAGTAACCGAACAACAAAATTGCATTAAAAGGGTTGAGGATTAAATTATGTTTAAATCGATACTCTCACTGTAGGACTCCTCAAAGTCTTTAATATGCTAATATCACATCTTCAAGAGTTAAAGCATAGTATGCAGTGTTTCCCAAACTTACCTTACTCTGGAAATCCCCCTTTTAAATTGAAGAGCAAGTCCTAAAACTACTGTTCTGCAAGAGCTGGATAGAAAATACTCTGAAACATAAGTTTTAAGGAGGGCAAATATTTTTAGGAACTAGTAAGAAAGAGTCTTCTGAAATAGAAGATGGAAATGAATAACTGTAGCTGGTCAGTGGGTTCAACTGACATGCTAAGTGAGAAGATTACTAATATTTGCTTAAATTAAGAAAACTGAATTGCATAAATTACAGGCATGGGCATATAAAACATTTAAAATACAAAGTGGAAGTTTTCTATTATAGCTCCTTCCTCCTTTTAAATCAATAAACAGTTTTCAGATCTTTTCTGAGTTTAATTGTCTTTCTCTGGTGATTAAAGAACAAAAAGGATTTGAATACAATTGGGAGAATGGTTGTCAACAAAATTCATAAACTGGTATGTGACGCAGGCATAGCAAAGCCCATTGAGGAAGCAGAAGCCACCACTCTTCACCAGCTCAGATACGTTCCAACAATAAAATGGATCTGAGTTTAAGCCAGAAGGAACCAACAGGTTACAGAAAAATCTAAAATTTCCACTAAGTCTAATTTGCCTCCCCAGACAAGATTGGAGATGAAACATATACAGTGAATCAGTTCAGTTCAGTTTACTCGCTCAGTCGTGTCCAACTCTTTGCGACCCCATAAATTGCAGCACCCCAGGCCTCCCTGTCCATCACCAACTCCCGGAGATCACTCAGACTCACGTCCATCAAGTCAGTGATGCCCTCTAGCCATCTTATCCTCTGTCGTCCCCTTCTCCTCCTGTCCCCAATCCCTCCCAGTGTCAGAGTCTTTTCTAATGAGTCAACTCTTTGCATGAGGTGGTCAAAGTACTGGAGTTTCAGCTTTAGCATCATTCCTTCCAAAGAACATCCAGGACTGATCTCCTTTAGAATGAACTGGTTGGATCTCCTTGCAGTCCAAGGGACTCTCCTAGTATTTAAAAGTTTTTAGGTAAGAGATTGGAATTAACAGATATATGCTACTATATATAAAATAGATAAGCATCAAGGACGTACTCTATAGCACAGGGAACAATGCTTAGTATCTTGTAATAATCTGTAGTTCCCATGGAAAAAAGCATGGCAACCCACTCAGAGTTTTGTCAAGTGGCTCAGNCCTAGTATTTAAAAGTTTTTAGGTAAGAGATTGGAATTAACAGATATATGCTACTATATATAAAATAGATAAGCATCAAGGACGTACTCTATAGCACAGGGAACAATGCTTAGTATCTTGTAATAATCTGTAGTTCCCATGGAAAAAAGCATGGCAACCCACTCAGAGTTTTGTCAAGTGGCTCAGATGATAAAGAGTCTGCCTGCAATGTGGGAGACCTGGGTTTTATCCCTGGGAGGGAAGGTCCCCTGGAGAAGGAAATGGCGATGCACTCCAGTATTCTTGCCTGGAAAATCCCATGTAGAGAAGAACCTGGCAGGGCACAGTCCATGGGGTCTCAAAGAGTCAGACAAAACTGAGTAACTAACACTTTCACTTTCACTTTGTAATAGCCTATAAGGAAAAAGAATCCATAAAAAGAATATACTTATATATGTGTGTGTGTACACACACACACATTTATGTGTTTACAATTGAAACCACTGTGCTAATACAGCATTGTAAATCAACTATGTTTGTTTAGTGGCCAAGTCATGTATTTTGGGACCCCATGAGCTATAGCTCCTCTGTCCATGGGATTTCCCAGGCAAGAATACTGGAGTGGGTTACCATTTTCCTCTTCAGTTAATCAGTTCAGTTCAGTCGCTCAGTTGTGTCTGACTCTTTGNTGGTTTTAGCATACTGCCAGTATGTGAAAAATCTAGTGACCTCATTTTGGTGGGGGGATGTTCCATGATAAAGTCCTTGTGCTGATTTCTCACCCCCAAATTCTAAGCCAATGCTCAATAGCGTTGAGCTGCTGGGTGATGAAATAGACATTCCAATGCAAGCAACAAAACAGACCCAGTTAGCTTTATGTCAATATCCCATTAACATCCAGAGACAGCCTTGGGGGAACTATAAAGCTGCTTTGATCAAGCTTCCCCTGCAAGGTCATACCAGCCTATTCTGGAAATACCTATTCATGTCTCTTCCTTGTCAAGTCAAATCAGTTTTCTACCGGCATTCCTTAACTGTGCATACTCTAGAACTGCCAGATGACCATGGTTAACCCCTGAAAACCCCAGGAAGCCCAGAGTTCCTCACCTGGGTATAAAAAGCAACCATATTGGGCTTCCCAGGTGGCATTAGTGGTAAAGAACCCACCTGCCAATACAGGAGATGTAGGGGACATGGGTTGTATCCCTGGGTCAGGAAGATCTCCTGGAGGAGGGCATGGCAACCCATTCCAGTATTCTTGCCTGGAGAATCCCATGGACAAAGGAGCCTGGTGGGCTACCATCTATAGGGCCACAGTCAGACTCGACAGAAGCAGCTTAACACACACACATATTGATGTCAAAGAGCGAAAGTCAGGGCTGGCACTTCACTGCCTGTGGACTTCATGTCCTTAATCCAGGCTTTGACTCAGTGTCTCATATTCCAGGAGAAAGCTTCTGTGAAGACAGTGTTGTCATGCTCTGAGATTTCCTGCATCCAACACTCACCAGACTCCAAGCCTCTCTTCTCTCCCAGATCACTTTAAGTATCATTATCTCAGGCTGTATTCCTAGGCAGGATGACTCTAGACAACCTGGGAGCAGAACTTAACAGCCTGTGCTATTTTCTGAGCAATGTAAATGCTCCAGAGAAATCCAGGAACCAAACCCATGACTACTGCTCCACCTATGGGTTATCTTTTCGTTAGCACTAGTCTAGAAAAGAAACCCATATATCGACTGTGAATCATAGTTATTTTGGATCAATCTGGATAAAACACAAAGGTGGACTTGCCTGGAGACAAGCATCTCCTTGCTTTCTGGGAATTCTAGCCTACATGTTGGCTTTATTTAACCAAGAAATTAGATGATCATTTTACCTTTCCTTGTTTTGACTCTTCTTCTCAAAAATAGAATCCCAGGTACACATACTTCTGGGTAAGCAAGAGAGGATTTAATAGACCCAAGGAGAAAGAACAGGCAGGCAAGCCACAATTAAACAGTCCTCTGTCCTCGCTTCACTCTTCTTTCAACACTACGGCACACTGACTCCTGTCTTCCAAAGACCATTTCCACCCTCCCCAGTGCCTCAGCATATGGGACATACTTTCAGCAAGGGATATTTGCATGATTCTTCAGACATTTGTCACTGTCCTCTCTGCATATTGAAAATAATTAAAATGCCTCAGAAAGGTATGGCCCAAGGCATTGGCTCTTTGCTTCTCTCTTTCACCTGCCTGTAACAGCCCAGCTCAGGCTCCTCTGATCAACTGTAGTGGAAGGTTGAGCTGTTATAAATGATTTTAATAAATGCAAACTACAATCAGACATTTTTGGTCTTCTAGGGTTTGCCCTTTAAGTTGATTATCAGTTTACAAGTTATTTTGTAAGCAGCATACATGAATTTTACAGAAGTAGTGATATTACATGGATCCAGCTCTCATTTATCAGTGAGATGTCACATGACCTGGTACTTAATGTTTATGGTCTAAGAAATGCTAAATGTTTTAATAGTTAGAAACTGAAAAATAAAATAAAATTTGGCCCCGATTTGACCAAAGTGACATTAAGGGGCAATATTTCAGTCCAGTTGCTAGATGTAAATCCATTTCTTCCTCTTTTTGGTGAAGATCATTTGCTTTTACTTACTTACTGTAGAGCATCCTTTGTGGTTTTGTGATTCTCTTCTATGAACCTGAAGCTCTGTTTATTGTTTTTCCTAATTGCACATTCAACCTTGTTCACATTCTTTCTTGCTCATATGCGCTTAAATTTATGGGGTTCTTGTTCAAATACTCACATTTTCCCTTCTGCGTGTAAAAGAAATCTTAAAAAAAAGTATGTGCAAGGAATTGTATATTCATTGAAGCTGACCCGGTGGAGAGATTAGAGTGGATATTCTCAGTGTTTTACTCTGTACAAGGCAAGCAACATATTCTGTCTATGTTATAGAAAAAACAGGACCCACTTGAATTTCTCTAGCTTTATGTCAAGGGAAGTGTACCAGTAGGGGGTGGTTAGACATTTTATGTGACCATTTACTCACTTGTACTTAAAGCTTGTACTTGTACTACAAGGATGTTAAGCAGTCTTAAAATGGTTAACTTCTCCTTACAGAGCTTTGTTAATTTTTTTTTCCTTTGTTTTTCCTCTATGGTTAAGAATATCACAAAGGAAATTTCTCAATGAAATGAATGTTATTGATAGTAGTAATAACATGTAGAAAATATTAAAAACAGATTAAATTGGTGGGAAAGAAGCAATTGTAAGTAATGCCTCTGTGTTGGTCTCCTACTCTTTACGCTCCAGGGTATGTATCTGAAGGAATATACACATAAATCTTATTAGTGTTAATAGTCTAGGTACCTGAATTCCTTAGCCTGTCTCTGAATATTTAAGTCAGATTGTAACAAAATCATGTACTTGTTCACTTTGCAAAGGTGTGCTGGGAAGATAAAATGGCAATAACTTATTTTATCTGTAAGGTTTGAGGTTAAGCAATATTAATGGTTGGTTAATGGCTTAATGAGTGGGCTACAAACCATTTAGGCATGCAATGAACCTTAGCTTTTCAATGACTTTCCTAATGAAAGATCTATATGACTGCATGTCTTGTGTCACAATAGAGATAGTAGGCAAGGTACCTAATCAATGATGATGGTAAATCAATTGATCTGTAGCCCTGTTTTCATACAATGAGAAAGATGGAGAGAGCATTTTACTATAGCTTTATTTCCAGCTGAAGATCAATAAATAAAAAAGACAGCTCACTATTTGAAAATGTTCCCTTTTACTTGCTTCGAAAGCCAAGGCAGGCAGATTGATATCCTATTTCATAGATGTGTCGGTTTCCTTTGTCACTTCTCAAAGATTTAAAGTTCTTCAAAATTAAATATATGATCGAGAGTATCTGTGAATCTACTTTATTGTCATGACCAAGGTTCAGATTGAAGATAAAGCTTGTGGCATGATAAAAATTTGCTATTTGGCTTTATAATATTCATGGATATAATTTTTAAATTGTCCGTCAAAGAAAATATTCCGTTATTCTCATTGGTTGATTTTCCTTTGAGAAAAATGTAGAGCATATGAAACTTATATAACTAGTGGTATTAACATTTCAAAATATAAGAATTTAAGATATTGTTAAGGAAATGAAAAGACAAGCCACAGACTGGGAGGAAAGATTTGCAAAACACCTATTTGATATGGGACTTGCATCCAAAATACACAAATAACCTGAAAATTTCACAATAAAAAAATAAAATTCAATATAAAAGTGAGCAAAAGATCTGAACAGATACTTGACCTAAAAAGATATGTAAATATCAAATAAATACATGAAAATACATTCAACACCATTAGTCATTAGGGAAAGAAAATGAAAACTTCAATGAGATACTGTTAACCACCTACTGGAAAGAAAGACTAAACTAAAAAGAACTGACAATACCAAGCAATGGAGAAGATGTGGAATAATTGGAACTCTCACACGTGGTTGGTAGGAATTCAATGCTATAGTTTTTTGATAAACGGTTTGGTAGTTCCTTGTAACACTAAACAAACACCATACAACCAGCAATCTGACTCCTAAGTACTTAATCAGGAGAAATGCAATATATATTTAAACAAAAGCCTATTCACAAATGTTTATAATGACTTTATTCCTAATGGCAAAAAATACAGACCATCCAAATTTACACAATGGAAAAAAGTTAAAAAAAAAAAAAAAAGGTAAACTACTGATATATACACTATTTTGTATAAATCTCAAATGTGATATGCTAAATGAGAGGAGTCAGACTCAAAAGACTACATAGTGGTAGATTTCATTTCTATGACATTCTTGAAAATGGAAAGGAAAGGGGGCAGATAACAGATCAGTGCTTGGCAAGAGCTAGGAGTTGGGGGAGAGGTTAACTACTAAGGAGCATGAAGGAAGAAATTTTCTATATCTTAACTGTAATAGTATTTTATAAATGTACATATTTATCAAAACTCATGGAATTTTACACTAAAAGGGTAAATTTTATTGTATGTAATTATATTTCCATAACTTAAAATTGCAATAACAAAGAATTAGCATACTATCAAGAGTTATGATGTTTCAAAATTATATATATAAATGTTTTAACCCTTTAACTGTAGAGGAGATGGTTAACCTCTGACTGGTCTAGGGTAGGATTAGCAAACTTCAACCTATAAGTCAAATATAGTCCACCACTTTTAGTTTTTGACCTCACTCCATTCTTTGTGGGATCTTAGTTTCTCAATTCAATTCAGTTCAGTCTCTCGGTCTTGTCTGACTCTTTGCAACCCCATGAACCGCAGCACGCCAGGCCTCCCTGTCCATCATCAACTCCCAGAGTTTACCCAAACTCACATCCATTGAATCGGTGATACCATCCAACCATCTCATCCTCTGTCTTCCCCTTCTCCTCCTGCTCTCAATCTTTCCCAGCCTCAGGGTCTTTTCAAATGAGTCAGCTCTTCTCATCCAGTGGCCAGAGTATTGGAGTTTCAGCTTCAACATCAGTCCTTTCAATGAACACCCAGGACTGATCTCCTTTAGGATGG
>SJYA01001818.1:0-79595 GCA_006410615.1 Neotragus moschatus
TTCCTGACCTGCATACAGATTTCTCAAGAGGCAGGTCAGGTGGTCTGGTATTCCCATCTTTCTCAGAATAGTCCACAAGGGTTACCTTTTCAACACATCCTCACCAACACTTATTTCTTGTCTTTTGCTAGTAGCCATTCCGGCAGGTGTGAGATACCTCACTGTGGCTGAGATTTGCATTTCCCTGATAATTAGTGGTGTTGAGCCAGCTTTCATGTACCTGTTGGCCATCTGTATGTCTTCTATGGAAAAATGTCTACTCAGATATTCTACCCATTATTAAATCAGATTGTTTGGGGTTTTGCTATTGAGTTGTATGAGCTCTTTATATATTTTGAATATTAACCCATTTATCAGATGAAAGTGAAAGTGTTTGTTGATCGGTCATGCCTGACTCTTTCTGACCCCATGGACTGAAGCCTGCCAGGGTTCTCTGTCTGTAGAATTTTCCAGGCAAGAATACTGGGAGCAGGTTGCCATTTCCTTCTCCAGGGGATCTTCCCAAACCAGGGATCAAACCTGGTCTCCTGCCTTGCAGACAGATTCTTTACTATCTGACCCACCAGGGAAGCCTGTTTATCAGACAATTTGAAAACGTTTTCTCCCAGCCAGTAGGTTGCCTGTTTATTGATGGCTTCCTTTGATGTGCAGAGTCTTTTAATTTGAGCTAGTCCCACTGATTTATTTTTGGTTTTGTTACTTTTCTGGTTGGATTCAAAAAACTTCTTTGCCAAGATTGACGCCAAGGAGCTTACTTCCTCTAGGAGTTTTAGGATTTCAGATGTTATGTTCAAGTCTTTAATCCATTTTGAGTTAAAGTTAATTTTTGTGCTTGGGTAAGATAGTGATCCTCTCATTCTTTCGCATGTAGCTCTCCAGTTTTCCAATACCACCTATTGAAGAAGCTGTTCTTTCCCCCTTGTACGTTCTTAGCTTCTCGGTGGTAGTGTATGTGGGTTTATTTCTGGGCTCTCTATTCTGCACCATTGATCTATGTATTGTTTTTATGCCACTGTCACACTGTCTGAATTGCTGTAGTTTTGTAGTAGAGTTTAAAATCAAGGAGTGTGTTGTTTCCAGCTTTGCTCTTCTTGCTCGTGTTTCCATACAAATTTGGAAGAGGAACTTAAGAGCCTCTTGATGAAGGTGAAAAAGGAGAATAAAAAAGCTGACTTAAAACTCAACATTTAAAACACTAAGATCGTGGCATCCAGCCCCATCACTTCATGGCAAATAGATGGGGAAACAATGGAAGCTGTGACAGACTTTATTTTCTTGTGCTCCAAAATCACTGAGGATGGTGACTGCAGCCATGAAATTAAAAGATGCTTGCTCCTTGGAAGAAAAACTATGACAAACCTAGACAACATATTAAAAAGCAGAGACATTACTTTCCCAACAAAGATCCATATAGTCAAAGCTATGTTTTTTCCAGTAGTCATATATGGATGTGAGCATTGGACCATAAAGAAGGCTGAGCACCAAAGAGTTGATCCTTTTGAACTGTGGTGCTGAAGAAGACTCTTGAGAGTCCCTTGAACTGCAAGGAGATCAAACCAGTCAATCCTAAAGGAAACCAACCCTGAATATTCATCAGAAGGACTGATGCTGAAATTGAAGCTCCAATACTCTGGCCACCTGATGTGAAGAGTCTACTCACTGGAAAAGACCCTGATGCTGGGAAAGATTGAAGGCCGGAGGAGAAGGGGATGACAGAGGACGATATGGTTGGATGGAATCACTGACTCAATGGACATGAGCAAGTTCCTGGAGATGGTGAAGGACAGGGAAGCCTGGCGTGCTGCAGTCCATGGGGTTGCAAAGAGTTGGACACGACTGAGCAACTGAACAACAACAATACAAATTTGGGGATTGTTTGTGCCATTTTTATAAGAAATACCACTGGAATTTTAATAGAGATTGCATTGAATCTCTAGATTGCTTTGGATAGTGTGGAGATTTTAACAATATTAATTCTTTCAACCCATNCGTGCTGCAGTCCATGGGGTTGCAAAGAGTTGGACACGACTGAGCAACTGAACAACAACAATACAAATTTGGGGATTGTTTGTGCCATTTTTATAAGAAATACCACTGGAATTTTAATAGAGATTGCATTGAATCTCTAGATTGCTTTGGATAGTGTGGAGATTTTAACAATATTAATTCTTTCAACCCATGAGCACAGAAAATATTTCCACTTATTTGTGTCCTTTTCAATTTTTTTTCTTTAATGTCTTGTAGTTTCAGTGTACAGGTATTTTACTTCCTTGGTTAATTTTACTCCTGAGTATTTTATTCTTTTTGATGCAATTGTAAATGGGATTTTTAAAATTTCTCTGACAGTCCATTATTAGCATATAGAAATGCAGCAGATTATTAAGTACTGATTTTGCATCCTCCAACAAATTCACTTATTCTAACAATTCTGGATGGCATCTTAAGGGTTTTCTGTGTGTAATATCATGTCATCTGCAAATAATGATGGTTTTAACTTCTTCCTTTCCAGTTTGACTGCCTTTTCTTTTTCTTGCCTAACTGCCATGGCTAGAACTTCCAATACTTTGTTGAATAAAACTGTTGAAAGTGGGCATCTTTATCTTGTTCTTGATCTTAGAGGAAAAGCTTTCAGCGTTTCATCCTTGAGTATGATGTTAGCTGTGACCTTGTCATAAATGGCTGTTATTATGTTGAGTATGTTTCCTTCATACCTGCTTTGTTGAAAAGTTTTTGTCATAAATGCATGTTGAATTTTGTCAAATATTTTCTCTGCATCTGTTGAGGTGATTATATGATTTTTACCCTTCATTATGTTAATGTAATGTCTCACATTGATTTGCAGATGTTGAACCAGCCCTGCATCACTGGAATAAATCCTACTTGACCTGGGTATATGATGCTTTTAATGCATTGTTGGATTCAACTTGCTAATTTTTCCCCAATCTCATGAGAAATAATTGACATATATCACTGAATAAGTTTAAGGCACAGGGCATGGTGGTTTGATTTACATATATTGTGAACGATTACCACAATAGATTAGCTAACATCCATCTTCTCATATAGATTGAATTTTAAAAAGGGAAAAAATTTCTCCTGTGATAAGAACTCTTAAGATTTACTCTTAACGTATGTGTCTGTGTCAGTTTCAGTTGTAGTCATCGTATTAAACATTACATCCCTAGTATTTATTTACTTTAAAATTTTCCTTTGTAACTCTGGACCAGCCCCCTCCAATTTCCCCTCCCCCACCCACACCTTTCCCCTCTGGGAACTGCAAGCCTGACCTATTTCCCTATGAGTTTGGTGTTTTGGGTTTTGTTTTCTTTTTATTTCACACAGTAAGATCATACAGTATTTACCTTTCTCTAACTGACTTGTTCAATTTGCATAATGCCTTCAAAGAGATTCATCAATGTTGTCACAAGTGGTATGTTCTCAATTTTGTGGCTGAATTATACACACACACACACACACACACACACACATATATATATACATCACAACTTCTTTTTCCATTCATCCATCTAGGGACAGTCAGGTTATTTCCATGTATTGGCTACTATAAATAATATTGCTATGAACATGGGGATACAGATATCTCCTCAAATTACTGTTTTTGTTTCCTTTGGATATATTCCCAGAAGTGGAATTGCTAGACCATATGGGAGTTCTATTTATAATTTTTTAAGGCTCTTCTATAGTGTTTCCATAGTAGTTGTACCAATTTACAATCCCACCAACAGTGCATTACTTTCCCCCCATATTCATGCTAGCATTTGTTGCCTCTTTTCTTATGATGGTCATTCTAACAAGTGTGAGGTGGTATCTCATTATGGTTTAGTTTGCATTTCCCTAATGACTAATGATGTTGAGATTCTCTTCATATATACCTGTTTGGCTTTCATAGATCATATTTGCAGAAATGTCTATTTGACTCTTTACTCATTTTTTCATTGGTTTATTTGATTTTTTTTGTTATTGACTTGTGTGAGTTCTTTATATATTTTTGATATTAACTCCCTGTCAGATATGAGGTTTGCAGATACATCTTCTCATTCTGTAGGATGTCCCTGCCAAAAATACTTAGAGCATGTCTGCCCTGCAGACACCAGCAAGAATCAAGAAGACTGAGTTTGCAGAACCCCAGACCATAGAGGAGAGGGTGAGGAGCGAACAGAATCTGAAAACAGGAAGATTATTTAAAAGATGACAGACAAAGCAATTAATTTCTTAGGTCCTTACCTTCACTATATGCAATCAAAGGACTAACCGTAGCTGACGCTTTTAAGAGATGGGGTGTTTACTTTTGGATAAAATGAATAATGATTCACCTCCAGGGCCACCAGACACAAAGCAGAGGGATGGTGAGAAG
Source organism: Neotragus moschatus (assembly GCA_006410615.1). Taxonomy (NCBI): domain Eukaryota; kingdom Metazoa; phylum Chordata; class Mammalia; order Artiodactyla; family Bovidae; genus Neotragus; species Neotragus moschatus. Next base: position 4,376 of record SJYA01001818.1, read on the forward strand.
CTATCCTGAAGTCAGGGGATTCAAGAAGATTCAGCATCCTCCTCACACAATGGAGGAACCTACCATCAACATTTCCCCAAAGCAAGAAGTCAGAGGGTCCCTCATTGGAGATACTAAACCACCCTAGAGTTCTGACACTTGGGAGTTATCACAAGATCACAAAAAGCCACTGATCAAACATTCAGCATTCAAAGAATCCATTGATCAACAAGCCCCATAGACATGTCTGTCTTTCCGTCACCTGAAGTGCCTCACTGCTAAATATCGTCAGTCTCCACATGCCAGAGAAAGACCGAAAGAAACAAAAAGCAGCTTTGAAGGAACTGAGAAAATAAAAGAAATGGAAGAAAATTTCAAACAACTCTAGTAACTTTCACAGAAAGGGAAAAGAACGTACTGCTTCCATGAAAAAATAAAACAGAATACTATGAAAAAGGAATAACAGAACACTAAAAGGAGATCATAGGAATTCAAAATAGCCTAAATTAAAAAAAAAATCAAAACTGTTTGAAACATATTAGAGGAGATCTCAGGAGAGAAATGCAAAAGGATAGATAATGGAAGAGGAAAGATAGGAAAAGTCGTCGTAGTAACAGCAGCTCTAGGAAAGGAGGACAGAAAAAGTACAGGGAAGGGGGCGAATTACAACACGAAAATAGAAAATAGGCATGTGTTTCATAAAATAAAATTCACATTCTATGGCAAGACCAAAAAAAATACAAACTTAAAACTTTTTCTCTGCCCTTTGGCTTCTTCCCTCCTCTCTGCTGTGCACTGTGTATCTTGCAGTTAGGCATCAGCCAAACCTCCCTCATGGGCAGAAATACCTACTCCACCGTAAAGCACAGCATTCTCCTAGCACCCATAAGACAGCTCCTTAAAAGAGAACATTCCTTCTTGATCTTGCAAAGAGTCATTATGGCCCACCACCTTGTACTTGCAAATCTGGATTTTGTAACTGTCGGTAATACTTCATTTAAAGTACAGTCCTGCTTTAAAACACATACACACACACACACACACACACACACATAAAGAAGCTCCAGTTCTTGGAACTTTCCGAGATGGTGTTCCTGTGTCATAATCCTCAATTTGGCTCCAGTAAAATTTTCCATTTCTTTCTTAAATCAACTGAGTAATATTTCGTTGACAGTTTTCAGATTTCCAGGCCCCTTTGGGCACCAAGTATAATGAAACTGGAACACCAAAGGGTCAGAAAATAAAAGGGGAAATATAAAGGACTGAGAAGAAGAACAGCATAGGATTTCTGAGTACTGACACTGGGATCTAGAAGACAATAAAATGCTGACATCAAAATTCTAAATGTAAATGATTTTCAAGTTGGAATTCTATGTGACCAGTCAAGTCACCTTAACAAAAGCATACCTAAACCTTCAAATGTCTTCAAAGCATTATATCTTCTGTATACCCTTTTCCAAGGAAGCTATTCTTGTTTTTCAGTTGCTAAGTCGTGTCCAACTCTGTGATCCCATGGACTGCAGCACTCCAGGCTTTCCTGTCCTTCATCGTCCCCTGAAGTTTGCCCAAACTCATGTCTATTGAGTCAGTGATACCATCCAACCATCTCATTCTCTATCGTCCCCTTCTCCTGCCCTCAATCCTGCCCTCCTGTCTTTCTGTAACATCTCTAAAAAATCCGAACAAACATTTGGGCCAACCCAATACTAGTAAGGGTGCTCCATGAAAACGTGGAATAAACTGAGAGTGATCTGGTGTTAGGAAACAGGAGATCCAGTCCAGGAGAGAAGCAAACTCAGCTGTGCAGCAGGCTTGGGTAACAACAGAAGTGAGGAGGCTCCAGAGCAATGTCCTCAGGGAAAATAAAGAAAAATTGGGACTGATAACTCACTGACATTTTTGACTATCAGAGCTGTGTGGAATGTAAAGCAGTTTTTTTAATGAAATGGTTATTGCACAGCACAGGGAACTCTGCTCTAGATTAATGTGACAACCTGGCTGGGAGGGGAGTTGGGGGAGGATGGATACAGGAATATGCATGGCTGAGTCCCTTTGCTGTCCACTTGAACCTGTTAGTATCACAACATTGTTAATCAGCTATACTCTAACATGAAATTTAAAAAGTTTAAAATAAAGAAATGAAATAGTCATTATCTCCTGGAAAATATAGTATATGAAGTCAATATTGCTGAGGTTAAAATCTTGTTTAATTACATTGGGGAAATGGAGGGGAGATGTGAAAGAACGCGGGTAGCCTTGAGCAGTGCTCACCAATATTCCCCAANTCTAACACGAAATTTAAAAAGTTTAAAATAAAGAAATGAAATAGTCATTATCTCCTGGAAAATATAGTATATGAAGTCAATATTGCTGAGGTTAAAATCTTGTTTAATTACATTGGGGAAATGGAGGGGAGATGTGAAAGAACGCGGGTAGCCTTGAGCAGTGCTCACCAATATTCCCCAATCGCTTCTGCTTCCTGGATACAGAAGATCATGTTTCCCACTTCCTGTGCAGCTAGAGAGGCCGTGTGGGCAGCTCTGCTTATGTGCAGCGAGATGGTCCACATCCCTCTCGGCCTGGAGCACTCCGGGCTTGGTCTCTGACTTAGCTCTCTCTGTGCTCTGATGAGCCCTGCCGCTCCCTGCTGAGAAAGTCCTGTTTGGGGAAGGGGTAGCATGACCACTGTGTAGCAAAGCCTCCTCTGATGGCATTGGACCCCAGGCAGTGGTCCCCAACATTTCTGGCACCAGGCACCAGTTTCGTGGAAGACAATTTCTCTGCAGAACTGGGTGAGGGGGATGGTTTGGGGATGAGTCAAGTACATTATATTTATTGTGCACTTTATTTCATCGTTATTATATCAGCTCCGGCTCAGATCATCAGGCATCAGNATTCTAATGCTGCTAGTGTGAGGACCACGTTTTGAGAAGCTGTACCCTAGGGCCTCTATTGATGTAATAAATTAATTTCTCTTCTACGCATCTAGAATAAATGTTTTATACCACATTAGGGAGAATTGTGAAAATGACCAACATCATTTTGTGTTCAGAATTCCAGGTGAAAGAGGCTGTGAAATAGCTTCAGGGCTGGCCCTCCAGCTCTAAGTCTTTGTTCAGGTGTGAACTTCTTAGTGAGATCTACCCAGATGACCCCACGTAATAGTGTGATCTCTCCCCATCTCCATTCTCTCAACTCTCCTTATGTTCAGCTCCTTTTCCTTTTTTGCCATAGCACTAAAGACCTAAATGTATTGCAATTTGCTTACTTGTATGTGGTTTAGTATCTCTCTCCTAACTGGAATGTAAATTCCAAGGTGCAGGGATCTTTGGTTTTTATTGCAAGGGCTGAACAGACTCTTTTGAATATAAATGAAATACTTGATTTGCAAATGAGTTGAATTTTTTCATCTTCTCAGCAGAATATAAACTCATTTTGTATTAAATGTACTGACTTGACTACGTATGTTCACAGCGAGACTGCAGTAGTGGTACAGACTTCTGAGATCAGATACACCTGGATTCAAAAGTCAGCTTCACTGTTTTTCTCCATGGAACTATGTAGAAAGGCACACTTTCTAAAATTAAAAATCTCAGGTAACTTCAGAAAAACTCTATTTTAAAACTTTAGCATTAAAACCTTTACCTAACCTTCCCATACACAGCACCTTCTGGCAAAAAGTTTTCCAATATATATCAAAGTGTAGACTAATAACATCTTGCTGTTTCACTGACACTGAGAAAGTACTTCAAGTTCAACCCCCATAAAATACTGGCATCTCCACTGACGGTATTCATCCAGGAATGGGTTTCTGGTTCTGTGGGTTCTAGTGACCTTGGGACCCAAACCCCACTACAGAACTAAAATTTCACATGTCTTAACCCAAGCATTTGAGAGAAAGAGTTGTTTGCAAATGTGAATACTCTGCCTACCCACTTTAGGTCTGACCGACCTGTTTAAGAGCATCACAGCGCTTTCACGATTGCGGTGAAACGTGGGTGTGGGGCTGGTATCATTTATGCTGCACATCCATGCGTGACCTGATATTGCCGAAATAGTCTTTATTTCTGAACATTCCAAAACAGCGGTGTACACAGTAACAAATATTAAGTCATATCCCGTAAGAAAGCATTCATTAGTGCAAATGGATTTTGTAAAAGGTCTATCAAAAAGATTTATTTGCTTTAAAATGCATTCATTTCCAGAAGCATTGTTAATAAAACGTTACAGTTTCATCCTCTGTAAAAGTATTGAAAATCAATTGTGGTATAGTAGCAAACATTGCAGGTATTAAGTGCAATGAGCTCGTGATGTCATTATAAATATGAAAGCCAGGAATGACAATAAATTAACAATGAAAACAACAAGACCCATTTCACACTGCTGTCTGGCTGTCTCCTTGCAATGCTTGAGCTTACATTGTGCTCATTCAACAGAAAATTATGTATCAATTGTGTGATGGATTTTGCTGATATATCCCTAGAGCTAAAAAAATAGTACCTTACCACAAAAATATTTTTATGGCACAAAATTTAAGTTGTTCCATAGTGGTTCACATAGGTGTAAAAAGAAATAGGCACAAAAAATAAAATTCCTGTAAACTATAAAAAAGTAAATTTCAAAGCATACGTTATATAACCTAGTTGTAAATATGCAATGTATTAAAATACAGAACATGTAATGGAAGATGTTTAGAACATGTAAGGAAATTCAACAGGTTAAAGAAAAACCCAAAAAGCTCAGATGGCAAAGAAAGCATTATGGATACACCTCAATTCTCTCAAAAAGGATTCAGGTACATTATCAGTTCTACAAAAACTTCCTAGCTCTAAGTGTCACAATACTGCAACCGTGGATCTGTGAACGCTGCAGTATCTCAGGCAAATGTTTAAGTGCAATAATTAGTCTCTGCTGATTGGTCCATTGAAAAACAATGCAGTAACTGTGTTAAAATGCAGAAGGGAAAGAATATCCTGACACCCGCTGTTACCCAGCCAGCTGGGTAACACGACCCTCATTTCCAGTTCTTTCCCACTCCTCAAGGGTACAGAAAACAGCATCAGTAGCAACCGTCTCTCCAGTTTCCATCCCTCAGCGTGCTGAGTGAAGACAGAGGCTTTGGAGGCTGAAGGAAACTGTGAAGGGATTAAAAAAGAAAATGGCCTGTAAGTAACCCCACAAGTCCCGTCACTCTCTCTGGTCTCCCCGCCCCCGCCTCAGCAGTGATAGCGTGCTGGCACTTTCCCATGAGAGTTGTGTGGTTCCGGCTGTCAACATGCCCATCTGCAGGGAAACCCAGGTCTCAGCACGTTGCCACGAGTGTTGTATGTGCACAGGCAGACGTGCAACATAAGTGGAAAAGGACCAACANAGCAGTGATAGCGTGCTGGCACTTTCCCATGAGGGTTGTGTGGTTCCGGCTGTCAACATGCCCATCTGCAGGGAAACCCAGGTCTCAGCACGTTGCCACGAGTGTTGTATGTGCACAGGCAGACGTGCAACATAAGTGGAAAAGGACCAACATCCTTATGTGTCGTAAGAGCATTTTAAAATCAGAGGAAGATAAACATGACAGAAAAAGGGCCTAAAAATATCAGTGGTTGCTTCACTGAAAATTTCTTCGTGTAATTCTATTTGTATTCAATCTTACAAATAATCAAGAGATTTGCCTATTATGTTGGCAGCGAATTTTTAAAAAGTGTGAAAACCAACGTTTGCCTAAGTTTGGGGAACCAGACCCTCTATCTGGCAATGCCAGCCTATCCAGGAGATTAGTTCGAAGACAGACATCCAAGGGCAAATGTACTGTCCACAGTTAACATAAGCATCAGACAATGCGACTCTATTCAGCCAGGAATGAAACAGCCCTGCACTGACCTAACACGCACCAAAGTGATTTCTATCTGGATAGTAAGATTACTGATTTTGTTTTACAATAGTTTCTAAATTTGCTTTTGATCTAAGCACCTATTTTGCATCAGAAAATAAAAAGTACACATACCTAATGCATACATAAAGAAAAATTTCTTGTTCCCACATCCTTTGCAAACTGTCACCATGGTTCCCCCTCCCTCTCCTCCTTCAAATACTAATTTCTTCTAAGAGTTGTATGTATTTACTGCCTACATTGTCGCATCATCTCATTTGTCAACTCACTTTTACGGAATTGTTTTTTACCCATAAAACACTCCAGCAGATCCACTTCAGAAAGGGCACAACACGACTGTGAGCTCACTGAACATGTGCCCGGCAAGCAATGTGGAATTTAAAAAATTCTACCTGAAACATACCAAAGCTCCCAACATAAGCTAATAAAGCCCCAACTAAACATCACTAAGATGCTTTTTAAATCATGACTGTGGGAGGAGGGTGTGTTGTGTACATGCCTAATATTATTTGTCCCCATTCTGATTAAAAAAATATATATATATATATTGAAAAATATTGAATCCTGAGGCAGGTGGGTCACGAGTCAGGCCACAAGGGGAAGAGTAACCAACCAGGGTTAGACAGAGGAAACATCAGGGTGGTGCCTGGGGCGGTTTCTAACTGCAGACCACGAACAGGGCTACCACGAAGAAGGGACTAAGGCTCTCACCTTCTGACAGGCTGTGCAATTTTGCTTCGAGGCAGGTTACTCCCATTTATTGCCAGTGAAGGTCTTGGAAGTGCGCTGCGGCCCATGATGCCGGAAGCTGCAGCTTTGGTGGGGGTGGGGATCCCCGTGTTGGAGTAGAGCTGTAAGCTGTTGGATAAGGGTGCATTACTGCTGCCCTGGACAGTTGGGCTCACGTAGGCCGTGGCTTTAAGAGGCTGCCGCACTGATGCCGGGAAATGTCCCACGCTGTGGATCCTGTGCTGGAGCTGTCCCGGGGACGGAACTAGGAGGAAAACGAACACTACGTTCACCACTGTCTGCACATGCGCCATGTTCAAAGTCACTGATGCTGTCTGAAAGGGTTTTAAATGTACATATAAAGATATCTACGTACCGGGCCCAGTTTCTTCTGAAACACAATATATATAAAGTGCTATCATTTAGCAGCTAAGTTGTGCTAATCCAACTCTTTGCAACCTCACGGACTGTAGCACGCCAGGCTAAAGGCACCCAAATGTTAAGCCTAGTGCGAAATGAAATTGTGACGTGAACACACTTATGTAACCATATCCACATCAAGACAGCAAACACTGCCGGCGCTTCAGCAGCTTCTCACGTATCCTCTCCCAGTCAACACGCCCCCCAAGTGACTGTTACTTTCACATTTATCACCACAGATTTGTTATTCCTATTTTGATCTTCATGTAAATGGAATTACAGAGTATGTGCTCTTTCGTGACTGGCTTCTTTGAATCAACATTATGTTTTTGAAATTTATCCATATATTTGCACTGCTGTGAGGTATTCCACGGAATGTATGTTAAAATCCATTCTCCTGATGATGCAAAGCTTGATTACTTCAAAGTCTGGGGCTTTATGAACATTCTTGAATGTGCAGTGGTGTTCAGATGCATTATATTACAAGTATATTCCAAATTTATAACTATTAGGATAGATGAAGTTAGCAAAGCTGCTGAACAGAACATCAAAATAGAAAAAAATCAGTGGTATTTCTATATCATCAGTGAACTAAAATTTAAAAAAATACTACTTATAAAAGCATTTTTCAGATAAAATACTTAGGAATAAACTGAACTATAGCTGTATTAAACCTCTATACAGGAAGCTACAAAACTTTGACAGATAAGATCTAAGTAAATCGGGGGATATTCCATGTTAATGAATTAGAAAACTAATATTGTTAAGATACCAATTCTAAAATTTATCTACAGATTAAATGAAATTTCAAAAAGTATATCATTTGAAATGAAACTCCAGAAGANTTTTCAGATAAAATACTTAGGAATAAACTGAACTATAGCTGTATTAAACCTCTATACAGGAAGCTACAAAACTTTGACAGATAAGATCTAAGTAAATCGGGGGATATTCCATGTTAATGAATTAGAAAACTAATATTGTTAAGATACCAATTCTAAAATTTATCTACAGATTAAATGAAATTTCAAAAAGTATATCATTTGAAATGAAACTCCAGAAGAGTTATTTCAGGAAGGCAGTCCTATTAGTCCCATTAACTCTCCTACACACAAGACAGATAACTACATTGAGTTTAAAAAGAAACAATACAGAGAAACTAGTGAAGATTAATAGACACAATCCTAATTTTACAAATGAGAAAACAAGGATCAGAAAGGATACATAGTTTCCCATGAACATATGACTAAGAAAAGACCCAGACTGGAGCTGCTGCCGCAAACCCAGTGTCTTCCTCCTGGAGTTGCCTCTCCAACCTTCTCTGTTCACTTTGTTCACTCCAGAAGGCACACCAGGCCCGAACTAGCTCTTCATGAAACACACACGTGATATTTATATACACGCATGATGTAAAAAGGATATTCACTTAGGGATGAAAGTCAGTGAGAACAGAGTCCTGAGATCTGAAACAAGTTCACGACTGACCTCCTTTTAACACATGTAACACTCAAGTTCTTTTGTTTTCTCTCATCATTATGCTTGAATTACACACAATGATTTTTCTATTTTCTTCATTTCTTTATTAATTGCAATTCTTCTATAAAGAAGAATTTCCCCTCTTCTCCACTGATTTATTCAATTAAGTATGAAGCTATGATTATTTAATCTGTGGGTTAAAATCTTTTAATATAATCATTTATTTATTTACTGTGCCTCAATCTGTCGCAGGTTTGGTCTCTGGTCGTTTCATTAAGTTGTTTCCTATATCCTTTTGACATGCTCTCTCATTTTTTCAGGACTTCCATCAAGACTTTCCATTGTTTCTAGGGTATGTTCTATTTTGGGCTACTTACATTTTTCTGGCACTCAAACTACTATTGATCCACACTGACTGAGAGTTCACAAAACCTCCTAATCATTACCCTATTTGCTACTGTCACTAGTGTATTTCCGCCCCCCTTCTGTGTTTATACTGTTGACTTTCATACTCAAGCACAGAACTTCTGTCTCAGTTAAATTTCATCATGATGTATCGGGCCACCTGTCCTAACCTCCTGACATAAAATTAGAAAGCCGTCCTCAGTTTCCCACCATTAGTTCCTAGGCTATCTTCTGAGTTTTTACACAAGCCTTTGATTCAAATATTAACAGATGAAGCCCTAAGATCCAGTGCTACAGCATTCATTTATACACATGTTCAAACATCTCCTGAGAGCTCAGTGTGCCCAGCAGCAAGTCAGGTGCTGGGGACAGAAAATCAGATGAACTATGGTCCACGCCCAGGAAAAGCCAGTAAGCTAGTATGGAAGATAAACTGACAGTGAAGTGTGACGCACTGAATGACACAAGCAGCAGCCGAAAACCTGACCCATTCGCAACACGTTCTGGAGGCACCCGGGGTAGTGCGTCAGGGGCACCAGGGAGTCTGCTGGGTGGAAGCTGAGGACATCTGGTTGACGGTGCTTGGCCACACACTTGGCCTTCCAGGTCTGGGCACATCAATACTGGGCCTGTGGCCCTGAATCTGCCTCCCAGGGGTCAGTCTTGGACTTAATCCTGACTACCCATACAAGTCAGAGAAGGCAATGGCACCCCACTCCAGTACTCTTGCCTGTAAAATCCCATGGATGGAGGAGCCTGGTAGGCTGCAGTCCATGGGGTGGTGAAGAGTCGGACCCGACTGAGCGACTGAAGAGTCGGACCCGACTGAGCGACTTCACTTTCACGCATTGGAGAAGGAAATGGCAAACCACTCCAGTGTTCTTGCCTGGAGAATCCCAGGGATGGCACAGCCTGGTGGGCTGCCATCTGTGGGGCTGCACAGAGTTGGACACGACTGAAGCGACTTAGCAGTAGCAGCAGCAGCAACCCATACAAGCAGCATTAGTTGGGGGTGGGGAACCTGAAGCCAAGACATCCCCACACAAAGTGAGAACACAAACACACTAGATTGCACTCTCACCACGCTCATCACTGGGTAAAACATACAGAGAATGAAACACTGTAGGCAAACTGCAACGAAGCAGGTAAATCCTACTCTTCAGTCACACTAAAACAGAACTTCATTTGCCCTGGGAAAGCTATGGACTGATGCAAAACAAGCCCATTGTAAGAGCTGGACAGAATAGCTGTGCTTTCCTCTGAGTAAACATATCAAGTGCACAGCTAGAAAGAGGCAGGACTGCACAGAAAACATTTTTGTATGATGAGTAGAGAGATCAATCACCATTCAGGGCTTCTACTTCTATCCTTAGGTATAAAGGCTAACATATAATTTGCTAATTATTAATTGGTAACATATAATTTGCTAATTATTAACAGGCACCGGTGAAAATACTTCTTAATGGTGAAATACAAAATAAAAGTCACAAGGATAAAAGTTTCCTGTAGTGTTCAGGGAAAGGAAGAAAAATGACATAGTAAGATATTTTCCTAATGGTGTTATAACTAACTGAAAATTACCAAAAAATCTGTCATACTTACTACAAGACTGTATTCTTGAAATTCCATTTGCAGCTCCATGCAAACTTGAGTCAAAACTCTGACTATTCCGCACGGTGACTGGAGAACTCCCATTGCTACTAACAGTGGTTGTACTTGGCATCCGAGCTAGGTTAGGCATACTTCTTCGGAGCTTGTCTAGAAAAGTATTTTACTGTGTTAAAAAAAAATCACTACTTTTATGCTGATTAAGACATTAGATTTCAAAAGTAAATACAAAGAGAAATCATATTTTGTTCAGTGACAAACAAATTATCATACGTGTTGTGAACTCTAAGAAGCTAACTGATTAACCCTCGTATAGGGAGACACTTAATATCTTCAGAAAGGCTCCACCAAACAAACAGCTAATGGAAAGCATTTGTTCTTTAAAAAAAGAGAGAGATTAGCTAGTCAGTTAGCTGTCTGTTCTTAGATAAAATTATATAGAAATGAGGTTAGACAATAATCTTACAGCCATTAACTTAAAAAAAAAACCTAGAAATTGTTACATGTTAGTTAAAAGAAAGAAACACCTAGAGGTGTCAAACCAACTACTACTAAAACTTTTGCTAGAACATTAAAAAGGAAGAAATTCTTAAAATTCTAATTTGAGATGTTTTGAGATAGCCACTCATCACATCAACATGATCACATTAACTTCTGGAAAGTTTTAAGGGTCATGAGTATGCCACCAAACCTTTGGAGACTTCAAACACTTCCCTTTCTTTTTCTTGCTGAATACACCTTCTACCACCAAGAGGCAGCAGAGGGTAAGCCACACAGAGACCCCAGTGAATTTTAATTCACCCACAAAGCAACTTAGCATGTATGCACACACAAGACTGTAGCTCTACAATGTAGACAGTTTTATCTTTATTAATACCATGCCCGCCAAGCTAACTCATATAAATAACAGGTCATTCAAGCTCAGAAAACAGATATATTTGAATACTAAGCAGAAACCCATTCAAGGACAAACCTGATTCCTTTTTCTCTCCTCACACACACACACCTCCATCTACATCACTTAGATCCCTAAAGTCACCTAATCTAAAAAGTGGTGTTATCTTTCAAGTTTCACCTCCCTTCTTCCTCAACTCCAAATCCTGCCAATTCTACCTCATAAATATTTAAGACATCTCCCTCTCCCACCCTAGCACAGACCTCATTATCTGTCATCCACATTTTCACAAAATCCTCAACGGGTTTCTGTGTACCCTGTCTGTTCCTCCCCACCTTCCATACAGCTGGTGACTTCCAGCCACTTCCTAAAACCCTCCAATCACTCCCCTTCCCCTTCCTCTGAAAGCCCAAGCTCCTAGGCTAAGCAGAGACCCTTCCAAGGTGTGGTCCCTGCAGACCTCTCCACTCTCACTTCCTGCTGCCCCTGCCTCGCAGCCTGCTCACCAACCATAGTGAACCACAGAGTTTCCAAATACTTCACGTGTTCCTGTATCCGTGGGCATGCTGGTCCTTTCTCTTGGACACCACTCCTCACTTTGTAGAATGAAGGAATGAACGCATATTTATGCTATACAGTGGGCTTCCCTTATGGCTCAGCTGGTAAAGAACGTGCCTGCAATGTAGGAGACCTGGTTCAATCCCTGCGTTGTGAAGAGCCCCTGGAGAAGGGAACAGCTACCCACTCCCCATTCTGACCTGGAAAATTTCATGGACTGTATAGTGCATGGGGTTGCAAAGAGTCAGACATCACTGAGCAACTTTCACTCACTCATGGTATACAGTGTGTTAGAAAGTTTCCAACTCTTGATGGGATTATAGTCTATACCATTGTTTCTCAATCTTTTCTTCTATTATCCATCTTTAGGGATCCATTAAAGAATAAAGGCAGCAGCCAGTTATCCACCAAACATCTAAAGCTAGCCTTCCCGTCAATGCAGGTCCTCAGGCTAACACCACCATGTCGCCGATCACTCTCCTCCCCTGCCAAATCCTAAAAATTACAGTTAGCAAATGTTCCGTAAGCTTTAATTATTTATCATACCTAGCAAACTACTCCAAATACAGTAGTCCCTCCCTTTCTTATCAGCAGGTGATACCTTTCAAGACCCTCGGGAATGCCTGAATCCATCAACAGTATTAACACATAGTACTGAACTTTATAAAGCTTCCCTGGTAGCTCAGATGGTAAGTATATGCCTGCAGTGCAGGAGGCCCAGATTCAATCCTTGGGTTGGGAAGATCCCCTGGAGAAGGGAATGGCAACCCACTCCAGCATTCTTGCCTAGAGAATCCCATGGACAGAGGAGTCTGGCTGGCTACAGTCATGGAGTCACAAAGAGACACAACTGAGTGGCTAACATACACACTGAACCTTAGGATGTTTTTCCTACACAGGTACTGACAGACAGGTAGTATACAGAGCCTGGATACACCTGACAAAGGGAGGACTTGTGTCCCACCTGGGACACATCAGGAAGGCACAAGATTTCCTCATAGTACTCAGGACAACGCACACTTTAAAACTTACAACTGTGTATTTCAGGAATTTTCCATTTAACATTTTCAGACTGCAGATGACCATGGGTGACCGAAGTAACAGGTAAGGAGGGACTACTGAGCGCTCCTTTTAATCCCATGAGCCCCAGAAATATTCCAAGGACTTTGAAGAGCCAAACTTTTTGAATCCAGGCAGTGTAGGAGCTATGGTAATGGCGAAGTATTAACACACACTTCTGTTTATTTTTAATTAAATTAGATGAGTATTATAAAATTGTTTTCTTCCATCTATATTATTTTAATAATTTAGAAAAATAAATTAGTTTCCAAGTTACAACTCTTATTCTACAGTTTTGTTTAAATAATACTGTGGTAACAAATGAAGGCTCAGATATCTGAGCCATATTAATAAAAGTTTAAAAGAAAAAGTAGAGATGAGGAGACAACCTTTACTTTTGTAGCACTTTTAACTTTTTCAGCAGTTTTTGTTCCAGGTGAAACAGTCATAGTTTCATTGATTCCTTATAACAAACTTAGGTTAAAGGATTACATGTTACATGAAGGAGAATGTATATCAGATGACTTGATGTCCAACTATACCTGAGTTATTTGTCTACATTTTGTAACCAAATGAATGAAAACTCAGAGACATGGGAAGACAGGGAAAGGTATAAGTGGTAGGCCAGGCTGGCAACTCAGCATCTACCAGCCTTCAGAGCTTGTGTGCTCAGCCATCAAGATGATCAGCCAGAAGTTCAATCCAGAGAACTGCTGTTATCTTCTACTTCCTTTGCATGTAGAGACCAGCCCTTTTAGAGAAATAAAACCACCACAGTCAGCCTACCACTGGGCTGAGAGATGTTTCCATTTTCCTAACAGGAACCATCGTAACAGAGGTTTAGGTAAACCCAATCCGTTTCATAACGGTGTTGAATGTAAGTTGACACCACTTTTCTAAGGGGGAACAATGATCCCACTGACAATACTGACCAGGAAGCAAAGGGAGCATCTGCTGGACAGGCAGGATGTGACCAAAAAAATACCCTTCATGGGAACAACTCTGGGTGCTCTCTCCCGCAGTTTCAATGATCCAGTAGTTACTCTCTTGGATATTATAAGCTTAAATAAATTGGTCATCAGTGGCAGTCACTTTACCTGCCACAGTTTTTAGATTTGAAATCTGAAAGTATTAAAGAGAGGTAAGTTCTAACTGTTAAACCTTAAATATGTTCAAGTGATCTCTCAGTTTTCATGAATAATTACAAGTATAGAGGAAGATAAAGTAAAAACTTAGAACATGCTGGCAGGTGATGACCAGTACAATTTGTATCTGCCCTTGCAATATTTTTAAATAACTTGCTTAAATGATCATTTCTGGGCCCAGGTGTGAGAAAGGGTGCTATATAATAATTCAAAAATATTAGTTTATAAATATGGCTTGTTTCTCCATATGCTATAGGATTTGTGTGTGAGGGTTGGACTGAACATTATCGTAAAAACATACCAGGCTAAAATATCACATGATTATTCTCCATATAGTTCTTGGAAGTCATGAGCTCTAACTCCTGGGGGTGGGGAAGGAAGATAAATGATGAAGAGGGAGGTAGAAAAAAAATACAAAAGAAAATAGCAAATATTCCAACCTTCTGTGCTGACATCAGGACACATACCTTGCTGTCACCACACACAACCTCAGCCTCCATATCCGCACTGCTGTGCAGACTTAACTCTAAATGTCAAGTCAGGGAAAGCACACTCCAGCATCCCCTAGGTCTCCACAGGCACGAGGAGCATCCTTGCCAAGCACAGCTGTCCAGGCTCACCATCCAGTGCTCTGAGCCAGAGGCAGGCGGCAAGAGACACGGGGTTTCGAGAAAGACAAGGGAGGGTGCAGCTCTGTGTTTCCAACTCTACGAAGCTCTTCCATGAGCCCCTCAACTCCCGCAACCCTGCCGCACTATACCTGTACCAGGTGCAACATAAAGACGCTTCCCATTTCTGACTCCATCTGTTACATCACAGAGGTTTTCTTGAAGCTGTAAATCTCTAAGTCTGGGACACGTAATCAGAAGCTGATCAATCAGACTTAAGTGTACACCAACTGAACCAGTAAGGTCTTGAGGATGTACCTAAGTTCACCTCGGAAACATTTACCCATTATTTACACTGACCTTAAAACCCATTTCTAGGCCACATAGGAAAGATCTAAGCGTATCAGATACCAAAGCGGCATACAACCTACCTCCCCCGTTGGTCCTGTTTGGCTGCTGATCTGGAGTCTGGACTTGAGGTGAATAATACTGTTGCTGCTGGTAATTATTCGAAGGAAAATACTGGGAACTGGGGCTCCTCCTGCACTCCCGAATGCTGGAGAAAGTCTGTGAGTGGGGTATTCCTCTTTGGAAAGGGGAACATCTTGGAAGACGGGGCTGAGGTGGTGGCAAATGATCAAACTCCTCCTCATCCTCCAGGCTGAATCGATCATATTCCTGATCACTGCATGTCCCTTTTTTTCCTGAACTCAGTGACACACTGGAACTGTGTCTCGACACAGACGCTGAAGTAGAAGCATAATCTTGCCTGAGACCTGTAAGAACAACAGGAAGTACTATTACCTTAGGAGGCATTTCAGTTTGGCTTAATTATTGAGTTCTAGTTCATCAAAATTGTAGGAAAGTTCATGCCAAGCACACGATTCAAATGGAGAGACCCACTGTCTTGCTCTTAGTTTATTAAAACCCAAGAAAATAGACACATTTACCTACCAAACAGACAGCTAATACTAGACTATCCTGTTTTAGGCGGAGGGGAAACCTGCCCTAATTTCAGGGTTGATTAAATACATGGCTCTAACTCATCAATCAGTGTCTGTCAATATTCCTAAGCAATTCCTGATGAAATCTGGAGCGATGCTTAGGAAGGGTGCTTAGGAAAACCTATTCATCATCATTAGGACCAGTTAACTGTGAGTTAAGACAATTCAAAGAATCAACTCTCTGCCCAGGCAGGAGCTCCTTCTGCGCCCCACCCCAGCCCTCGAAGTCAAAGGAAAGTTCAAAACCTAAGGCACAACATTTTCTTAACAAGGTCACTTCTCTTGTTCCTTTTATTACTAATATTACCTTTTTCAAAGCATGCTGACACTTCAAAACTTCAATAGTTTGGGGTCATCCTCAATGATAGTCATCTAAAAATAGTCAACCTGCAAATCTCTACTTATTATCTCACTGCCAACTCACAACTTTTTTTAAAGTGGTCTATGCCTGACTACTTAACTTCTGAGGCTGACATCTCATCTCTCAGCTACCTATTTTTTAGAAAGAGTTACTGTCAGTTTACTGTTACAAAATATAAAATAATCACTTTTCCTCTCAAAATGTTATCTTAGTAAATCCTGCACAAGCAATACAGTGTTTCTCATAGTAGCCTTGCTCAATTCTAACAGCAGGAGACTGTTTTCGCTCAAATGATACTTGGCTATTTCTATGTATGTTGGCCTGAGAAGCTAACTCCAAAATAAGCTTAGCCCGGTTCTGTGATCTACATCTTCTTCTGCTTTTTGATACCGTTAATACCATGGAAGTCGTTCACTCTCAGATTACTTGCTGTAACTTTATTACACAACCGTTTCCAATTATCCCCTGAACTGTCCCATTTCTAATTATGTCCTCTTCCATAATTATCTATCTTGAGAAATGTATGTTTTTTTATTGAAATATAGTTAACTTACAATGTTTTGTTAATTTCTACTGCATGGCAAAGTGATTCAGTTATACATGCCTATATACATTCTTCCTCATATGGTTCATCTCAGGATACTGAGATAGTTCCCTCTGTTATCCAGCAGGTTCTTGTTGTTTATCCACTCTATATATATTAAAAACTTTGCATCTGAGAAGGCATTTTTAGTTGAATTTTTATTAAGATAACTGCACACTCATATGTAGTTCTTGGGAATAAGAGAGATATTTTTGTGCACTTTGCCCGCTTTCCCTTGATGGTATCATTGTGCAAAATCATAAAATAAAAGGACAACTAAAATACTGGTAGTTATNTTAAAAACTTTGCATCTGAGAAGGCATTTTTAGTTGAATTTTTATTAAGATAACTGCACACTCATATGTAGTTCTTGGGAATAATAGAGATATTTTTGTGCACTTTGCCCGCTTTCCCTTGATGGTATCATTGTGCAAAATCATAAAATAAAAGGACAACTAAAATACTGGTAGTTATACAAACCCATCTGATTTAGATTTTCCCAGTATTATTTATATATATGTACGTGTGTTTGTATTAAATTCTATACAATTTTATTACCTGTAGACTGGTATAACTACCACCACAGTCAAAATTGCTACAGGCTCCCCAGATCCCTCATGCTGCCCTCTTATAACCATGCCCATCTCCCTCCTGAGAGCCCACATGATGTACCATGTCCCGGAGCCCAACAGCCACTACTATGCCATCCATTTCTAAATTGTCATTCCAAAATGTTATCTAAAGGGAATTATACAGTATGCAACCTGGGGCATCTTTTTCACTCAGCATAATTCCCTGGAGATACACTCAAGATGGTACATCTAACAAAATTTCTTCTTTCTTCTTGCTGAGTAGTACTCCACAGTATGGAGGTATCCCAGCTTAACAGATCACTTATTATTGAAGGACATCAGAGATCATTCTGGTTTTTAGCTATTATTATAAATTAAGCTAATATGAACACTCATGTATGTGTTTTGGTGTTTCTGAACACAAGTTTCCATCGTTCTAGGATAAATGCCCAAGAATACGATGTGCTGGGCCTTATAGAAATGGCAGTTACTCTAAGACACTGGCAAGCTGTTTCCACAGCGGCTACGCTGGCAATGCTTTTACATCCAGGTATTTTGGCTGGAGTATATCTCAGTACTTTACAACGGTCATGAGACTGAGAAGCACTTAATTAATTGCTCCACCTCCAGAGTAGGATGGTATAAGAGAAAGAACAGAACTGTTTCCCCATTACCTGGGGGAGAAATGCCTGAAATCTTAGATTTCAAGTAGAAGGCTCTAGTGTAAGACATTTTCTAGTTTAAAAAGAGGAACATACTTTCTTCTTGCAGACGAGCCATGATCTGAACATCTGTGA
Organism: Neotragus moschatus; assembly: GCA_006410615.1. Classification (NCBI taxonomy): domain Eukaryota; kingdom Metazoa; phylum Chordata; class Mammalia; order Artiodactyla; family Bovidae; genus Neotragus; species Neotragus moschatus. The sequence goes on from SJYA01001818.1 coordinate 22,462, forward strand.
GGTCCTGTAACTTGTATCCCATGGAGATAGAATCATCTTCCAGCTCCGAAGTACTCAGTTCACTGTCTAGGGATGACTGGGGACTGAGAGGGGAGCCCCTGGATGTGTAACCTGAAAATGAGGAAACGTGTTTGTTATTAACTCTAAAGAACTGATAACTGTATGTGCTTCACAGTTCATACATTGACAATCAGCAAATCAAGGCATTCTCCAAAAGACACAGAGTGGCTGACAGCTATATTAAAAAAGAAAAAAAAAAAAAGACTCCTTTGTATTTTTCCTGTTTTCATAAGTCACCAAAAAAAATGACCAGCACACCACGGTGACAAAACAATGGCAAGAAAATAGGCATGTTTTCACATGTTTTAATTCATATACACAAAACCACTCATTTTCTGTTTCTTTTTTTTTCCAAATTGAGTTTTCATAGTTCAAAAACCACTCTCTGCTGTACACTACAAAAAACTGTCAAGAAGGTAGACTTCAGTGGATTTCACGTACGTATATTTTTTGCCACCGTAAGACAAGAAAAATCAATAATGCTAAACCTGCATCCTATCAGCTTCAGTATATACCGACAGGCATTAAGATGCTCGTGGTGTACACTCCAGCGAATAACCAGACACACTTGTTGCTGGTAATAATGGGTTATATATTTTAAAATAAATTTTAATCTGGTACATTTTTTAAACAGGTGCAAACAGCAGTGCCATACATGGTAAGAATATCACACATAAAAGGCACATGTCCACACAAAAGCACATACAAAACCTGCATGAACCTGTATCACTCTATCTGTGATGATAGAGTCCTCACAGGAGACGAGAAGTCACTCAGGAAGAGTAAGTAGTGACTGGAGATCAGACAACCAAGGAAGAAAGGACCCGAGAGAGAAAATTATAAGAATGGAATCACACCAGTGCTCAATGAAGGAAATGTTGAGACGGCCATCACATAAAACTATGACTATTCTTTCTACATAACCCTGACTTAAAAAGTGATCAGAAAGTTTTTAAACAAGATATAAAAGTCTTATAATCTTCAACCATAATGAAAGTACCTCTATTATGTTCAACATTTAATTTTAAAAGCACATTTGGAAATACATATATGTAACACATACATTTGATAAGGAGGGAAAGCTGCCTGCTATACACAATGAAGAGCAGATTAATGATATCAAAGTATAAATTAATGCTAGCCTTTTTCGTACCCAAAGTAGGTGTGCAGCAAACTCCTCATTGTGATAAAATTACCCTCAAGCTTTTCAATGAAAGGTGGATTATTTTTTAAGCTGTGTTTGGTGACCGATTCACAAAGTAAGCAGCTAATCAAGAAGTTGAAATATTACCTGTTCTTTCAGGTGTTAGTATTGCTTTATTTGAGGTTTTAGAGAAGCTGGGAGTATTAATGCCATTGCTATAAGGGCTGAGTCTTGCCACAGGACTATAAGGAAAAGCCAGTGAGACATTTGAAGGGAAGAGACTTCGCCATCGGCTGGCTGTCACAGAAGCAGAAAATAAACAGCAGCAGTTAGCTATACAGAAGCAAACATGGACTGGTCAGAGAGAAAGAGAAGAGGTTAAAAAAAATATGAAGAGACAAAGCAACTTTTCACTCTTAACTGACTCATTTACTTTAGGGGAAAATGTGTAAAAATGGGCTATTTGTGAATAAGGGTCCTATTTCTACCACCATGGAGAACAAATCAATCAGAAGCACCTTGATCACAGTCAGTATGTCTACTTAACAATGACAATTTGTCTTTCATATCCTCATTGTGAATGTTATGTTTTTCTATTTCTGCACAAAAACCTTAAATGTTTTAATAATATAAAATGCTAAGGTCAAAACAAAAACTCAAAGCAATTTATCTTTATAATTACAGAAACAGGTCTTTTAATATTAACTATTAATGGTCCTATAGTTTTTTTCTAAGGTTTATTTTCAATCCATTTAATGTTAACAAATGTTGACCTAAATATTTTTATGAAAACTTGTTCGTGGATTATGGAAGAAACTTAAAATGACTACCGCATTTCTGAATGGGCTTGAGGCCAAAACAAATTTTATGGAAAAATGATCTATAAAAATAACACAAGGGTGTATATACACCAGAACTTATTGATAGTTATTTTAGATAGCAGGCACAGAGATAATTGATAATCTGTTGGATGTTTTTCTTCATACAAAAATATTTTCCAAATTTTCTGCACTAAACATGTTATTTACACAACTTTTAAAGGTAGGATTACACATATCATTAATTTAATACTATAAAATAAGGAAGAAAGGAAATGGCAACCCACTCCAGTATTCTTGCCTGGGAAACCTCACGGACAAAGAAGCTCGGCGGGCTACAGTCCATGGGATCGCGAAGAGTTGGACACAATTTAGCAACTGAACAAATAAGATACAAAAAGGAATGTACCTGCATGGGCAGGTGATCTAACTGTACATTATCTCACATGCCCTAGTTAACACATTTCCCTCCTCCAAAATTCCCAGGACCTTAGGATCATAAAAACACTCTAAATTGTAAAAAAAAAAAAAACAACTCAAGTCACATCTAAAATCACTCCCTCTCTCTTCATGGAGTACAAATTCCTGAGCTAGTCAAAACACACTTTCCTAAAAAGCAATGACTTAGATGTATACTAAGTGGATACTTAGTATATATAAAAGCAGGATAGGAGGGAAGAAATAAAAACTATAAATTAGATTAAGTTTCACTTTGAGCAGTAACTTGGTTATATTTGCTGGAAATTTGACAAAACTTGAAGAAACATGTGTAAAAAGGACTGCTCTGAAATGCACTCCCCAGGACACTTTTAATGAGCAATGCTAATGAGCAAATAGCTGAAAAGTGTTCAAAAATGGGAGGCAGTGGGGTGGGAAGGAAGAAGCTGTGGGCTGTGAGCAGGCAAGAAAGTTAACAAGCTTCAGTCCCAGGGCTGGTGAGGTCCTTGCAAAATATCACCAAGGTTATTTACAAGAGCAAAATGCTTCCTGTTACTTCAGGAAGAATTCTTGAGAAATAGTACATCCCATATGAACAACTACAGAAGTACCTGTTCCCTATGTAGATGAAAGAACTAGCGGAGGAATTTGCATTCAGCAATTCTGTTTTCAGAATCCACACTTTTCAAGAACTGGACTCTGCCAGGAAGCCACGTTCCTGGTTGACACCAGTCACGACCCTTATCCAACACGTAGTTCTCTGGGGGTTAAGGAGTCCTTACCAACCTGCCCAGAGCAAAGATGTGCAGAGCTGGTATTCCCTGCCCTAAACCACCAGATATGTACACTGAGCCCCAGCTACACTGAGAAATAGCAGTTAAGATGCAACACCCACTATGTAGTTTGTCTCATACCTTCAAAGTTTCTCATTAACAATTCTATATTAAAGAAAAAAGAAATGCCCAACTGCTCTTTGTGACTGCTCACTTGCTTAACAGATGATGCTATGTTGCACCAGTCTGATCACTCACCAGATTACAGTGACTGGGTGTTCTCACCCACAGATGCAAGTGACAACACATCACAACTAAACAGCATTCATTACTCTGCACAATGCCTTCTGTGACCCAGCCACCCAGCATAATGGCACAGTGATCGTGGCTATGACAGCAAGATCCCAACTAAGGACACAACTAGCATCTATGGCGAGAAAGAAAGCCCTGCATTGTCCTCTTGGCATGGAGGATTTTAAGAAAAGGGAGGAGAACTGTTGCGGAGGCAAGCAAACAAAACAATGATGTTGTATTCGTGCCCAAGGTTGCGGTGGAGGAGGAGAGGGGAGCAGAGAGGAAGCCACTGTATCCTAGTTATTCTTCACTCTGTAGCTGAAGAACTGGAACTTTAACGGGAAGCATTTTCATAGAGATTAAAAACAAACAAGAGAACTTTTCATAAGGCAGTTTTGCGTTTTCCAATTAATTTAATGGATTTTCTGCATATAAAGATGTCAAATTATTTGAGAGGCTTGAATGATGATCAGAATGACCCTAAGAATCTATGTATGGAAGTGAGAGTTGGACTGTAAAAAAACCCGAGTGTCTGAGAACTGATGCTTTTGAACTGTGATTCTGGAGAAGATTCTTGAGGGTCCCTTGGACCGCAAGGAGATCCAACCAGTCAATCCTAAAGGAAATCAGTCCTAAAAGCGCCAACACTTTGGCCACCTGATGCAAAGAACTGACTCATTGGAAAAGACCCTGATGCTGGGAAAGACTGAAGGCAGGAGGAGGAGGAGACAGAGGATGAGATGGTTGGATGGCATCACCGACTCGATGGACATGAGTTTGAGCTAGCTCTGGGAGTCGGTGATGGACGGGGAAGCCTGGTGTGCTACAGTTCACGGAGTCGCAAAGAGTCAGACATGACTGAGTGAACTGAAGAAAGGAGCAAGACAATTTTTTGATGAAGGCCAAAATGAGTGATAAACTTCTGAACAGCTAATTTTCCTATCTTCCTACTCCGGAGTTTTAAGTAAAGGGCTTCTTCAAGTTGGATTAAACAGACTTGTTTGGCAAGTCTTGACTTGGCAAGTTGTTCATCCCTAAATACCTAAGTTCAACTTTCCGCCGGAACACTTCTGTCTGCACCCGTGTGGTCCTACAGCCACTTCCTTGATCAATACCCTAGCCATCTCTTGCTAAAGCATCACATCTATTCCTTTACAAACTTCCAGCCACCCGCGCCACCCTCAGCCAGCTTGCTCTGAGCGTCACCAGCAGGCTTGTGGCGGTCACTGACCACTTTAACCGTGTTGCTCTCTTCCTTTCTCAAGTAGTACAGTGGCTTTTCACCAAATACAACATCTGGAAGGTACTACAGATCATCTCACTCGTACCCTTACCCACTGTCCTGTACCCCACCGCCCACATCTAAAGCTTTCTGGTTAAGAATATAATTGGTGTTGGTTAACCTTTCAACTTTGCCACCTTCTATCTAATAGGCATTTTCTCTTGAAATAAATGCGACAAAGTATCGATACTAAGTTGTGGATGGATCCCTCATCTTCCTAGAGAGAAGCTAGTCTGAGTGTCTAATGGCCTATCAAGTTATTTTATGTATGCCTTCAAAGTTATCTAACTTAATAAATTACACTCTCTCTGTGAAGCTATTTTTTATACATCACTAAGCAAAGTATGACTTCCTCTGCAAAGATCAATTTGATACATGCTCCAGTGGTGATAATGTCAAGAAAAATCATAAGAGACAGGTAATAGGAAGGGTTTAAAAAAAAATGTAAATATTTTAATTTTCCACACTAAATATTCCTAACAAAAATTTTTCCAGAAACAATGACACTCCGTATCTTGATCATCTTTGCTTAGATTCATTGCAAATATTTGAATTTTTGTTGAATATATACGTATATATCCATGCATATAATCAAAATCTAAGAATTCAGCATGCCTTAATTCACATAAAAAGAATAACTGATCTAATGTGAAAATCCTAGTGATAATCCTCAAAAGGACAGTATACATCAACCTAAAACAGTTCAAAATAAAGCAATGCTCTACTGTGGAAACCGTCATTTTCACACTTCTCTCTCATTATAGACAGAGCCAGCTGAGTACCTAATACAATGTCCAACACATAAACGTTGAATGTGGTTAAAATCTTGGCAGCTTCATTAATACTCCCCTATTTCAAACCATCCTGCCATTCCTCCTTCACATCTAAATGATTCTGCCAACTTTCTTAAACCTATTATAACTACAATTCAGTGTATCTTTGAAGACAAAGGTGATTCGAGACATGTCAGTCCAGCTTGAGACTGGCTGAAGACCTATACCTGTAAGAGCACTTCCCAGTGACTGCTCAACTGCATCACACGTGCGAAGCCACGGAGACATGGACAAGAGACGCATATTCAGGAATGGCCACTGTTAGGGCAGAAGCAAAGGGAATGTGGAGGAGAGTCAGGGCTAGAGACGTTGGGAGGATCTGCTTACATCCTGTCCCAGGCAGCAGGGTTCCCCAGCCTCCAGGATCTAACGCCTGGTGATGTGAGGCAGGACTGATGGAATAATAACAGAAATAAAGTGCACACTAAAGGTAAGGCTCTTGAATCAAACGGAAACCATCCCCTCACTTCCAGTCTGTCGAAGACAAAGAGGTTGGGGACTGCTAGTATACAGTATTGGCTTTAATAGTCAATTAGTGTTTTGACTTTGTAAAGGAGAAAGTCATGGCCAGCTATGCTATTCTATGATGGCATAAACAGCCAGACAGATGACGCACTAATCGGCAGAGACTAATGACTGGGAGACTGGTTAGGAGGCTTCACAGCGGAGCTGGTAGAGACCTCACAAGGTACAGTGACATCTAAGCTGAAGTGGAGATACCTGGTGACTCAATGAATACAGGGAGCAGCGGAAAGAAGGAAGGCAAGGCCAAGCCATGGATTCTAAGACACAGACGTCATCCACTAAAATGGGAGAGATAAGCGTGCTTAAGAAAACATGAACTGAACTCAAGGACATGCCTACACGCTGATGCTCAGTAGAGTGAGAATTCAGGAGAGAGGGCTAGAGACAAAGAGACCAGAGGACATGAATAAGTAACTGTTAGGTGAAGCCAGGCATGAATGAAAACACCCAAGGAGACTGTAAGGAAGGAAAAAAGAAGAGGCTTCAGGAAGGAGCATTTAAGTGTGGGAAAGAGAATCAGCAGAGGAGGCAGCAGATGAAGGTGGGTTCTGTGGCCTCTTATCTGTAAGTCAGAAGGCAACAAACATGCTGAGAAGGCAGAGGCTGGAATAAAGCATCCGTGAAGTAGTAATGACCTGGGACAAGTATAAGCTATCATGTAGGTGAGTCTGGACAGCATCTCTCTGGAAGAAAACTAATCTCCATAGGCAATCCTAAACAGAACACATGACATTAGCAAGTGTCCTCTTCATGATTCTCTAAAGGGCATTTATGTCCTATCCTCTTGGGTTAAGATAGTTGAACTGTGGTGGTTGTATTATTCACAGAAATGTCAAAGTGACCACTTGTTATAAATAGCAAGGGAAAAAATAAAAACTCTAGTGACTGAAGGTTATCTGCCACTAGGGAATTTGAGAGATTCAGGGTACGATCTTAGTAAGAGGAGTTAGATGTGAGTCTGGAAGGGCTAGGTGGCTATGTTCAATGCCAGCAAAAGTCAGAGATCACAGCAACAGGCCAACACAAGAACTGGCAAACACTTTCTGTGAAAGGCCAGGCAGGAAACATTTCAGGCCCACCATTAGGTCTGCGCTGCAACCACTCAACTCTGCCCATTCTACCACCATGGCATTAAGTTAACCATAGATAAAACACACACGAGTGACTAGGGCTATACACCAACAAAGCATTATATATACCAAGAGCGGAATTTAATAGAAAATATGGGTCATGAAATACTTTTTTTTTTTCAACCATTTAAAAATGTGAAAGAGGCCATACAAAAACAGGTAGGAGGCCAGATATGGCCATAATTTGCCAACCCTTGGACTAATAATACACATACCAGTTTTTTAACATTCCCTCTGATAAATACATAGGATTAATATTCTATCGCAAGGGTATGTCAGAGGTTGAGATGTATCAGTGATGGCCGATAGCATGCTTCTTCACTGTCATTTTTTCCTAACATGTTGTAGTCAAGACACACAAAAGGCTGAAAGACATTGGACACCAGAGTTCTGATCTCCATTTTGCCAGATGCTAGTTCTCAGATCTGGAGCGAATCTGTGTAGCATCCTTGTGTTTCTGTGTTCTCGTTGGAAAAGAAGGTGTGATCATCGGAGGGTATCAGGCAGGGCTGTGGTGAGTGTGAGACAGAAGTCTGCAGCATGTATTCACAAACCGCAGAATATTTTTTAAGAAAGACTACAAGAAAAGGAGAGTTGGACTATGAAGAAAGCTGAGCGCCGAAGCATTGATGCTTTTGAACTGTGATGTTGGAGAAGACTCTTGAGAATCCCTTGGACTACAAGGAGATCCAACCAGTCCATTCTAAAGAAGATCAGTCCTGGGTGTTCACTGGAAGGACTGATGCTGAGGCTGAAACTCCAATACTTTGGCCACCTCATGTGAAGAGTTGACTCATTGGAAAAGACTGATGCTGGGAGGGATTGGGGGCAGGAGGAGAAGGGGACGACAAAGGATGANATGCTGAAGCTGAAACTCCAGTACTTTGGCCACCTCATGTGAAGAGTTGACTCATTGGAAAAGACTCTGATGCTGGGAGGGATTGGGGGCAGGAGGAGAAGGGGACGACAGAGGATGAGATGGCTGGATGGCATCACTGACTCGATGGACATGAGTCTGAGTGAACTCCAGGAGTTGGTGATGGACAGGGAGGCCTGGCGTGCTGCGATTCATGGGGTCACAAAGAGTCGGACACGACTGAGCGACTGAACTGAACTGAACTGAAAATGTACTTGTTTTAAAAGAAATACTTTGCTGTATTTGAATAGTTTGTTGACTATTCTTTCGTATATGTATTTTTAAAAGTCCAGAGCATGGCTTTTATGACAACCAATCTCTTCCTAGTGGAAGTCAATAAAGTTAATAGAGATATTTTGAGAGCTCGTGAAGATGAAAGCCTTATGTCTACCACTACCCCGGCTTCCTGGGTGGCTCAGCAATGAAGAATCAGCCTGCAGTGCAGAAAACACAGGAGACCCTGGTTTGATCCCTGGGTAGGGAAGATCCTCTGGAGGAGGAAATGGCAACCTACTCCAATATTCTTGCCTGGAAAATCTCATGGACAGAGAAGCTTGGTGGGTTACAGTCCATGGGGTCCCAATGAGCTAGACATGACTGAGCACACTCACACTACCTCTACTCCTTCCCCACTAACCTTTCTCATTGAAATTTATATTTCCTTGAAGGTTTGCTAGAAGCTATTGTATTTTCTGCCTGTGAAATTAGAAAATTAAGAGATATATATCTGGCCCCAGTTCCTGACACAGAGCTCATAAAACTCTTGTAAGTAAGGGTGCTAGGAGTATCTTTTCTTCTATTAATAGTAGTATTTAACCCTGATCCTGACATAGAGCTCTTAAGACCCTTGACATTTTATGGGTAAAAGGAACATCTTTTGTTCTAATGAGGTGATTCTTTCTGGATTCATATAGAGAGACTGGTCACCAGAAACATCAAGCTATGGTTAGAAGCTTGAGGCTTTCACTCCCACCTATTATTGTCCAGGGTGGAGAGAGAGGTGGGAAGTAGAGTTGATGTCGCTCAGAAGGTAAAGTATCCGCCTGAAATGTGGGAGGCCTGGGTTTGATCCCTGCTTGGGATCCCCTAGAGGAGGGCATGGAAACCCACTGGTGTAGTCTTGCCTGGAGAATCCCCATGGACAGGGAAGGCTGGCAGGCTACATACAGTCCATGGGGTCACAAAGAGTAGGGCATGACTGAGCGACTAAGCATAGCATGTATGATGAAACTTCCATTAAAATCCCTAAAGTATAGGGCTCAGAAAGCTTCCAGGTTGGTAAACACATTTATATCCTCTTTGAGCCTCAAATTCTTTTTGTTTTGAAAAATGGCATCATTGTAAATACTTCCTAGAATCACTCTGAAGATATAAGAAAACAGCCTCAGTTTCATAGCTATTACTTATATTATATATATAAATATTTAAATACATATATATATTATTTTGATATTTTAAAAAATCCAGGCCTGTTAGACGTGAGGAGATTTTCCTCTCTCGTGTTTGCAGTATAGTTTGGCTTAAAATAATAAAAGTATATTCAGTTCTTACTATATACTAGGCACAATTCAGGCTGCTTTACTAGCTTGTTATTTTATTCCTAATAGTAACTACTATGATTAGATCAAATTAACCATGATTTTAACTTAGAGCAAGCTAAATTGTTAAGCAAACTTGATCCAAAAGTGACTTTCAAAGACTGGGACACAGATTTGCTTAGACTAAGAAGTTACCTGTGACTACAGAAACAGTCTTTGCCACATCTGAAAAAAAGACCCAGGTGAAATATGGCACATTTTTGGTTAGAGATTATAAAATTCTATCTGGATGTAGTTATGATGATTTTTGTACTAGAGTAAATGGCTTCCACATTTCCTCATACATGTATAATTTATTTAGATGGGTGTCAGAATTTTTATACACTTTTCTCAAATCTGGCTTTCCCTGGTAAGACGATAACTAATGATAAAATCTTCGGCTAGGTTGAAACTTTCCATGTGGTAAGGATTAGTATCTGGCCAGTAACAATGTCACAGTAGTGTCATTTTTAAGAGCTGTCATTGTTCATGAGTGCAAAGATTATCTTGCTGAAAAAATACCACAGTCTTTTCTCACATGGCTGGTAAAACAAATTTCTCAAAATAATGTATCTGGATTGAAGTATAATTTTTAATAGACTGAAACATAAATATCTGTAAGCATAATGTGAAGACTAGAGTACTACCTGAAACAATTTTCAGAGAAACAATGCTGTGGAAAATATCTGTTCATTTCTTATAAGAATCATAAATTTATAGCTAATTAAACTCAGTTTATACTATTAAACTTTTTCAGCTTTCATATATTGAATATTTATTTCATTTATTGAATATGAATTTCATTTAATGTTTTCATTTATTTCATTTAATGTTTTCATTTATTTAATTTCATATTTTCATTTATTTCATTTATTGAATATGAATTTCATTTATTTAATTTCATATTTTCATTTATTGCATTTCACATTTTCATTTATTTCATTTCACATTTTCATTTATTTCATTTATTGAATATGAATAAATTCCTGTATTATATATATACAATTAAGTGGCTATATTATTCCATTAGCTTTGTACAACAACTTTAAAAAATATATATTTCTTTTTCATGTGGACCGATTTTAAAGTCATTGTTGAATTTGTTACAGTATTGCTTCTGCAGTTTTTGTTTTGTTTTTTTGTCTGTGAAGTATGTGGAGTCTTAGCTCCCTGACCAGAGATAGAACCCATAACCTCTGTATTAGAAAACAAAGTCTTAGCCACTGGATCACCAGGGAAGTCCCTAAAACTGCTTTTACAACTTATAAAACACATAAATGTGTTCATGTATGTGTCTGTACATGTATTATTGGTTGCTATAGGAATCTTGTAATATGAATAATAATTTAATTAGCATAATTATCTACTTTTTCCATGTGAAGAAACTGAAGTTCAGAAGGATAAGTGACTCTTTCAGGGTCAGCAAGGTACACATGAAATTTGAATTATTATGGTCCAATTACTTATGGAATACATGGTTAAAATCAAGTCTGGAATTTCTCATGTTATATAACCTTTTTATTCTTCAAATGAGAGACAGTCTTTACAATATTGATGGTATGAATTCTGGAATCAAGCAGAGTAGTGCTTCTATCGTGGTCCTGTGTGTACATGTGGTACCCAAGGCATTGTCAGGTCCTTTAAGACAGTTAAGAGCTTCTGTTTCTTTCCTACTAAAGTTACTGAAATACTAGAGACTTTTCTTCTTGTCAGAAGAAAATAATAATGTTAATAATATTAAAAACAGTATCATAGATAACAACTGATATTATCATAATGCTCAAGATGAATTAAACTATTTCCCATGTATTACATTTAACATTCCAGAACTCTTCTCATTAGGTCTTATTATTGTTATTATTGACAATAGAGAAATGTAAATGCAGAGAAATGTCAATTCATAAAGATGGTATAATGTGACCAAAATCATATAGCAAATAAATAATAAAAACCACATAAATTTTTCTTACTTCATCACTCACATGCTTTCCTCTTAAGACAAAACTCACAAAATTTTTCATCAAGGAGGAATCTCTGTTACAAAGCGCGTGTTTATTTTTACCCTTTAAGATACAGTTTATGAAAACAGTACTGTCTGAAATACATAAACCATGTATTTTCTAATTCCATTTAAAAATGTGTGGGAGAAAAACTGCTTCTCTTTTCAGGGAAATGCTGCACAATTTAAGTAGAGGCATTTTTCCTGCAGCTTGAGATTTTAAAGAGTGAGTAGGATAATTGGGATTTGACTAATAAGAAAGCATTGCTTGCCATACACAGATTATTATTAGCTACAGTATAATCAAGATCTGGATCCAAGGAACATGGGAATAATAATTTTATTTTCTCATGAGAAAAACAAGAGCACAGAGGTATTTTTGTGTTTATTGTTTTTATAACATCTCCTCTTATTTATTTATTCTCTCTTTTAAACTTTAATGTGTTTTACTTTGGTTTTATCTTTGGTGATTGTGAACAATACAACAATCAAAATTACAAGGTCAAGATAAAAGATAATAGCAGAAACTGAAATAGCTGGAAGATTGAAGGACAAAGGAAAGTACATTTATTTATTGGTTGTGTTTCATTTAATCAAATGTGACATATCTCTTTGTTATGTAGGATCCAAAACTCCTTACACAATTTCCTTTTGTTCTTTCTTAAAATTTATTTTTTTTGTATGCAATTTTACTTAGAAATGAAGCTATCATGTTAGGAAAGAACACAATTCATGACAAAAAAATGCAAGATGCCTAATGTGAGTAGTTATATAGAGTTCATTTCTCTTGATGCTGTTTTCTTTTTCTAATTTTTCATGAATATATTATTTTAAGTCTTCTAAATTATAAAGAAATCTAGATGGAGAACTCAATTTGGATTTAATGAGTCTCATAAACACTTTCAATGTCCTCTACCATGTCCATATTAGTCAGTCTCCCCCAGGAGGTCTAGTTTATTTCACTTTTTAAAAAAGTTGTTTTAGACTAAATTTCTAAAATTGTTCTCCAAACCCCAGATGTCATATTCACCCATCATCTGTAACAAAAGCAATGCTTCTTTTTCAGACAAATATCAATTTCATTTTATCTTTAGCATGGAAGCATTGGCATTCTATTCAACCTCATTAGGTACTTTTAACTTGTTTTATTAATAAGAAATGGAAAAATACCATCTATATTAGTCAAGTTTTCCAGAGAAACAGAATCAAGGGATACTTATTTATGGACTTATTTTAAGGAGTTGGCTCACATGATTATGGAGGATAAGCCCCAAGATTTTTAGTCAGCAAGCCAGAGGCTTAGGAGAAATGGTGCAGTTCCAGTTTAAAGGCCAGTAATCTCAAGACCCAGGACAAGCTGATGTTTTAGTTCAATTTCAAAGGCAGAAAAAAAAACTATGTCCCAACTTGAAGGTAGCTGGGGAGGAAGAATTCTCTTGTTCTTGTAAGAGGTCAGCATTTATGACTTATTCAGGCCTACAACTGCTTCAAAGAGGTCATCAAATGTACCAATAGAGAGAATAGGACTTGTTGATGGCCTTGTTTAAATGACTTTCTCCCATATGACCCTACATATTTATATTAGATTACTAGGCTTCCATAACAAAGTAACCCAAATGGATGGCTTGAAAACAGAACATTACTGTCTCACAGTTCTGGAACTTAGAAGCTGAGCTCAAGGTTTTGGTGGGGTTGGTTACTTCTGAGGGCTCTCACAGAGAACTTGTTCCATGCCTCTTCCTGACAGTCCTTGGTGTTCCTTGATTTATGGAAACAATCTATCATCTCCACCTTCATCTTCACGCTGAATCTTCGCTGTATGTATATCTGTCTCCAAAATTCCCCTTTTTATATGGGCATTAGTCATATTGTACTAGGGCCCATCCTAAAAGTTAATTTTAACTTGATTATATCTGTAAAGACCACATTCCAGATAGTGGGGCTTATGGTTTCAACATGAATTTTCAGGGGACAAAATTCATTCCATAACAATATAGTAATTGAATCTAATCTAGTCTAATTTAGACTGTACTCTAAACTAGCCTATTACAGACTTAGTCTAATTAGTTTCCCCCACAAGCCTGGTGGGCTTCAGTCCATGGGGTTGCTAAAAGTCAGTCATGACTGAGCGACTTTACTTTCACTTTTCACTTTCATGCATTGGAGAAGGAAATGGCAACCCACTCCAGTATTCTTGCCTGGAGAATCCCAGGGATCGGAGAGCCTTGTGGGCTGCTGTCTAAGGGGTCACACAGAGTCAGACATGACTGAAGTGACTTAGCAGCAGCAGCAGTACTCTATGATAGTAGCAACCTTTATTTCATTTATTTATTTATTGATGTATCCCAAGTTCCTAGACGCAACAGTTAGAAGTGGAGATGGAACAATGAAAACTGGTCACAAATTGGGAAGGGAGTATGTCAAGAGGGTATATTGTCACCCTGCTTATTTAACTTATATGCAGAGTACATCATGTGAAATGCCAGACTATATGAAGCACAAGCTGGAATCAAGATTGCCAGGAGAAATATCAGTAACCACAGATATGCAGATGACACCACCCTATGGCAGAAAGTGAAGAGGAACTAAAAAGCCTCTTGATGAAAGTGAAAGAGAAGAATAAAAAAGCTGGCTTAAAACTCAACATTCAAAAAATGAAGATCATGGCATCTGGTCCAATCACTTCACACTTCACAGCAATTAGATGGGGAAACAATAGAAATGATGACAGACTTTATTTTCTTGGGCTCCAAAATCACTGTAGATGGTGACTGAAGCCATGAAATTAAAAGATGCTTGCCCCTTGGAAGAAAATCTGTGACCAACCTAGACAGCATATTAAAGAGCAGAGACATTACTTTTCCAACAAAAGTCCATCTAGTCAAAGCTATGGCTTTTTCAGTAGTCATGTATGGATGTGAGAGTTGGACAATAAAGAAAGCTGAGTGCTGAAGAATTGATGCTTTTGAACTTATAGTGTCGGAGAAGACTCTTGAGAATTCCTTGGACTTGAAGATCAAACCAGTCAGTCCTAAAGGAAATCAGTTCTGAGTATTCCTTAAAACGACAAACACTGAAGTGGAAGCTCCAATACTTTGGCCACCTGATGCAAAGAGCTGACTCATTAGAAAAGACCCTGATGCTGGGAAAGATTGAAGGCAGGAGGAGAAGGGGATGACAGAGGATGAGATGGTTGAATGGCATCACTGATTTGATGGACTTGAGTTTGAGTAAGCTCTGTGAGTTGGTGATGGACAGGGAAGCCTGGCATGATGCAGTCCATAGGGTCGCAAAAGTCGGACATGACTGAGCTAATGAACTGAGCCTGAGGCTGATGTGGAAAAAATAAAACGATTATTACTTTCTCCTTTACACTTCCTTGCATTTTCAAATTTTTATGAAACTATGTATTGCCATTGACATGACTAAGCAACTGNAAGCCTGGCATGATGCAGTCCATAGGGTCGCAAAAGTCGGACATGACTGAGCTAATGAACTGAGCCTGAGGCTGATGTGGAAAAAATAAAACGATTATTACTTTCTCCTTTACACTTCCTTGCATTTTCAAATTTTTATGAAACTATGTATTGCCATTGACATGACTAAGCAACTGATTTGACTGAACTGAAGTTCCTAGAACATGTTTGATCTAGAATAAGCATTCACAGATGTTTATTGAAATAAATAAATAAGTGGTGTTTACAAAAATGTGAGCAATATTTTCTGGTACAGGAAGACTACTAACATATATTAACTGTTATTGTTACAATACATGTATTGATCCTAAGAAGACATCCCTGAATGTTGAACATTCAGGGTGACTATAAATTACAGTGAAACTATTAAACAGACCAGAATTTGAATTTGTGTAAGTGCGTTGCTTCACAATAGGCTAAGTGGTAAAGTGTTTATTTAATGACTAGGATATAGCTCAATAAATTTTAAGGAGTCATTTTCATAAAAATGTTATATAAAACCATTTATTTGTTAATACCTATCACCTAGTTTGATCCTTTAGTGATTCATCAAACACCATTCAGTATTTATTTGATTATTTTTTAAATTCATATGTGTCCATAAAACATAGAATGGTGATATTTCCAAGTGTATTATAAATCTTTTATGTGATTTCCAAAGATGTGTGTGTGTTATATATCTTTATTCAATTTATCTTAGAAAATGGAATCATTATGGGGAGAAAAAATGAATAATAGGTCATTAATAGGGTTTGAAAGTACCCACATTTATTTAAGACCTCCTACTCTTTTTTAATGATTAAATTACAATAAAAATATAGATACATATTACTAGAAGTAAAACTCAGAAACACTGCTTCTCTGTCCTCATATAAAAGAGACACCATAAGATTAGTTATTAAAAATTAGTTTTTTTCACTTTTAGATCATTGGCCTACAGAGTAATAGTAAAGGTAAAATTTTCCCAGATTAACACCATATGCTATCATTCAGAACCATAAGTGCTGGTGATGAATTTTTCAGTTTGGATTAATGATGCTGTCTCTGTAAGAATGGTAAGCAATTTACCCTCCCCTCGACACACACATTAGCTATTGGGTCCGAGAAGACCTTCATCAGATCTGCCTCAAATTTAGGCCTTCAAGGTCCCTAGAGATTGCCAAGTCTCAGGGGTATGCAGAATAAGTTATAGTTAAAATATTGTCCAAAAGAGCCCATATGTTTGAGCAGACTGCTTTTGCCTTGACGGGAGAATACAAGTGTTAAGACAAATCATGTCCAGGTTGTCATAAAATTGAATTAAGACCGGAAGGAAGATGAAAATTTTAGTCAAGGGAGCCAGGAAGCTTAACAGATATCCTCCTGAAATTAGCAGACATGAGTGGTGGCCAAAACACCCTTCATCATTATTTTTTTTTTCCCCCTGCGAGATAGAGGTAAAAAATCTTGAATGAAGCAATATGAGTGTTTTTAGTTTTCTCATAACCACATGAAAAAGCTTACATAAAGCTCAATAATGCTACCCAGCTGGCTCATATTCTAGAGTCTAGATAACAAAAATAATATTTTAGATTAATTGTTTCATCTATAAGAGCTTCATCTCACATTGAATCTCTTATCTTAATGGTTAAGATATGTTCAGTGACTACTTTGAGTATTACTCAATTAAATGCTAATTCCTAAAGTTACTTAGAAAGAATAATCAGTACTCGAGAAGACCAAATATTGAGACTTCATCTCATCTTTTTTTTTTTTTTTTGTCATAGCTTTTGCCCAGAGATGACCAAGGCCCATGTCTCAGAGGTCATAAGGCTGTATTGTGTGCCTTAAAGTAATGTGATTGGTGCCAGGGGAAAAATAAGACAGGCGATGGGATTCAGTTCAGTTCAGTTCACTCACTCAGTCGAGTCTGACTCTTTGCGACCCCATGAATCGCAGCACACCAGGCCTCCCTGTCCATCACCAACTCCCAGAGTTCACTCAGACTCATGTTCATCGAGTCAGTGATGCCATCCAGCCATCTCATCCTCGGTCGTCTCCTTCTCCTCCTGCCNATTAAATTCTGAGGGAAAATGTCCTGGAAGCTAGGTGGAAGAAAGGATGCAGAAATGATCCACTTTTCCTAATACTCAGGCAGCTGAGCCTCTCTTCTCAAAATGATGCATATGCTTTTTACATTATAGCTCATTTAAATGAGTCCCTGGGCTTACTCTTTCCTCAGCTGTTACCAACTCAAACAAAGTACTGAATCCTGAACATTCACCAGTTTGACCAGGATGGATCAACAGTTCTCGCTTATTTACCCAAAGACTATCTCAGAGGAAACAAATGTTCCAAACGACACATTTTCTAAGAAATACTGTTTCTTCAAAACCACAGGCTCCTAAATCATATCTCTGACTCTTAAATAATGATGTACTTTCCCAGAGAGTCCCAGAAGGCAGAGGAAAAGGAAGCAAGGAGAGATTAACACACACTCAGTCCTTCCTATTTTATTCTTTCTTTTATACAGCAGGTAGGCAGCCCTCAGGGCTTCCCAGATGGACACAGTGGTAAAGAACCCCCCTGCCAGGGCAGGAGATACAACAGCCGTGGGTTCGACCCCTGGTTTGGGACGATCCCCCGGAGGAGGGCATGGCAACCAACTCCAGTATTCTTGCCTGGAGACTCCCCACACTTAGAGGAGCCTGGCAGGCTACAGTCCATAGGGTTGTAAAGAGTCAGGCACAACTGAACGACTGGGCACACAGGCAGCCCTCAGTTTTAAGCCAAGCTGAGGACTTCAACTATACAGCCCTGTACTAACACCAGCTACAGGGCGCTCCAGGATCACTGAAGGACGGGCGACATTAACTCTGCTCGTATTGGCAAGAAGTTATATCCAGACCACAGCGTTTTGATCCAAGCCCACAAGTCACTGGGGCAGGAAGAGCTCTGTTTTCACAAACCATCCTCTCCAGAATAAACTTCCTAGGTGATCATATTACAGCTTTATGAATCCACAGTCCGTAGAAATGCTTGGCACAGAGATGTACTCAAATGTTTGGACTAAGCTTAAACATGGGAATTAAAAACCCTGGGCAAATACANCCACAAGTCACTGGGGCAGGAAGAGCTCTGTTTTCACAAACCATCCTCTCCAGAATAAACTTCCTAGGTGATCATATTACAGCTTTATGAATCCACAGTCCGTAGAAATGCTTGGCACAGAGATGTACTCAAATGTTTGGACTAAGCTTAAACATGGGAATTAAAAACCCTGGGCAAATACAGCATTTTACAGGTTCACTATTACAAACTGACTGCACACACAGAGGTAAAGGTTTTCTGGACTTAAATTAACAGGATGTAAGCATTGCGACTTGGCTCCCACCTGTGCCAGACCCCTGGAGTGGTAACATATGGCTTGTGGCTTCTCTGATCCACTGTTATTACTTGGTGGACTTCAGTAGCATTCATTTCTCCGTGGCCTGATAAACAAGCATATGGGACCTAGGAGGTCCTATTGCTCCTCTGAAATAGGTGATCATTAGTGCTCTTTCCCAAATACAAAGTGAAGAGGATTCAACTCATATGCACGTGCCAGTGGATTCCCAGAAAGACTAAAGAACTCGACGATGAGGTCCTTCCTTGGTGTACTCTCACAGGCTACCTAAGCAGAGCAGGTTACTCCTCACACCCAGGTCTCTCCCTCTTCCAATTACAGCTAGAAAAACCTACTAGGTTAACTTGAATCTTTTCCGACAAGCTCAGTTCATTCAACCTATGATGATAAATGTAATGATTTAAAATTATGATATGTTTTATACATAAATATAATATATATACCTATGATCCCAGAGCATGCCGATACTCAGCATTTAAGCTTCTAAGTATAGTCAAGTGTAACTGTTTATAAATATATAAAAACATGACTGCCATCATTAAGTAACATCTAATGAAAGTTCATTTAAGCATATAAATAATACCTAAAGATAGACAAGAAAGTAATTTCAACATTAGGATTAAGACTGAAAATATATTAGATTTGAAAGGAACTAAAAGATGGTATATATTCCCAAAGATTTGCAGATAAATGTTTAATACTTGTTGAATACGAATTACAAAATTTCACCACAAAGGAGCATTATTTAATATTTATTCCATAAGGATAAGTTTCATAATCAATCTTAATCTGAACTTCACAGATAAACTAATGTTGCTGGTTAAAGGATTCATCATCACGATTCAGGCATTAGGCCTTTGCTACTTCTCAGACCCTCATCAGTCCCAAGACTACATGCTGAACACACTTCTCTCGCAGCTACTACTGGGTCCTTCTCAGGTCTTCTCTAACCAGAACAATGGTCTACAAGTCAAGCTGGGAAATGAGGGCTGGGAAGAGAAATTCTGTGGATTGTCAACTTGTTTCCACGTAATTACTGGTCAGAACTGAAGATAAGCTGCCAGCTTTAAGTGCACATGGACCAAATCCAGTGTTATCCAGGGCTGGAGTGACCTCTACAGCTTCACAAGTCACCATCATCAGACTTTCCATCTGCAATTAACAGGGGAGATTAAAAATAAACCTAAACTTAGCAGTAACTAGACTTCAAAGGCATGTTTAAAAATTCTCTTGCGGAGAAGTCATTTCCCCCCGACCCCAGGTCTGATTGCTATGGCTTACATCAAATTTAAGGACAGTGAAGATGGCCACAGAATGTGAGAAGAGGTCCTAAGTGAAAGTAATAACGGAACCCGCGAAGAACAAGGGAAAAGAGTGACTTAAGGCTCTGTCAGTGACGCAATGTTGGCATGCGGACTGCACACAGCTGTTCTCAATTTTGACGAGAGCCAAGTCATGAAAGCTGGTCAGAACAACTCACAAGTTCTACACGGCAGTGATGAGACAGGGAAGATGTTACAGACTCTGAGGCTATGAAGAAACAGGCTCCATGACCTCACGTCTGAATATAGTGGGTTCCCCGCAACCAACACTAAGGACAGACTGAAAAGAAAGTGTTAGTCCCTGAGTCATGACTCAGACATGACTCTTTGTGATCCTATGGACTGTCACCCCACCAGGCTCCTCTGTCCATGGAATTCTCCAGGTAAGAATACCAGAGTGGTTAGCCTTTCCCTTCTCCACAGGATCTTCCCCACCCAGGGATCAAGCTCAGGTCTCCTGAACTGCAGGTGGAGTCTTGACCACTGAGCCACCTGGGAAGCCCAGATAACCAGTAACAGTCTTTCTGCCCATGAACACGTACAGTTTAAGAATCCAAGCCTAGGAGGCCAACAGACAGTACGTAGACATTTCTAGAGAGAAGAGTCTTAGAAATGCGTTCTGGACCATCCTGCCTGTCTAGTGTCTTATGAGCTGGGGTACTCTTCTGTCAGGAAGGGACACAAAATATGTGGCCGACATTCCAGTGGCAGAAAAGGCCTCTGACCTACTAATCTTGAGTGGTGGTAGAAAGTAAACCTCAACAGCCAAGTTTTGACAAAGCAGAAACATTTTTCGGCCCTAAAACTAACCACCTCCATGATTCTATTAAAATATCTGCATGGAGAAGAACATTAAAATACACATAAAGGTCAAAAACAGCCAGATCCCTTTTCCAGGAGTGTGGCTTTGGAATTTGCAACAACTACATAATTCACATTTAAATGCAACTTTAAGTAGATAAATCACCAGCTTGCTTGTACCTGACTCCCTGCAGTGAGAAGTTTCGACATTTAGGACATGCTCACCCTCTCCAACGGAGAAGGCAATGGCACCCCACTCCAGTTCTCTTGCCTGGAAAATCCCATGGACAGAGGAGCCTGGTAGACTGCAGTCCATGGGGTCGCTAAGAGTCGGACACGACTGAGTGATTTCACTTTCACTTTTCACTTTCATGCATTGGAGAAAGAAATGGCAACCCACTCCAGTATTCTTGCTTGGAGAATCCCAGGGAAGGGGGAGCCCAGTGGGCTGCTATCTATGGGGTCACACAGAGTCGGATACGACTGAAGCTACTTAAGCAGCAGCAGTAGCAGCACCCTCTCCAACCTTCTATCCACAGATTTGATGGTTCTATCTCAATTCTGTCAAGGTTTCCTGTGAATTCGTTCTGTGCTAAAGATGGGCTTTAAGGTGACATCACTGGCTCTTAAGCCACATTTATGTGGCATTTCAATGTTTTGGTGTAGTAAGTACCATTAACTGGAGAACTGAGCATTGTGAAAGGCCCAAAGGAAAAAAAGCAAAAAGAGAAGTAATTGGCACTAGACCTGAACATCACCAGCCCCCAGAGTCAACTCATTTTCTTATACTTCTTGCCTTCTTCTAGGTCATCTCAGTGGCCAATGTTTTTGAGAGCTGATGCGTATTTTTCCTGGTACTTTTTCCATCTTGAAAATAAGGTGCATAAAGTAAAATTTTCTAAGTCTTCACAGATCCAAAAACTTCTTCCACTTGTTTGCACAACTTATTATTTGCCTGGGTACAAAATTACAGTTTGAAATGAATTTTCCCTCAAAATTTTAAAGATAGTATTTCCCATCCTGCACCCAATATTAAATACTTACGCAATATCTAAGGTCTACTAATGTGGAAGAGAACTTATTTCTTCCTTAGCACATTTTTAGGATTTTCTCCTTAACCCTGGAAAATTTGAATTAAACCAGGATGTCAANTTGCCTGGGTACAAAATTACAGTTTGAAATGAATTTTCCCTCAAAATTTTAAAGATAGTATTTCCCATCCTGCACCCAATATTAAATACTTACGCAATATCTAAGGTCTACTAATGTGGAAGAGAACTTATTTCTTCCTTAGCACATTTTTAGGATTTTCTCCTTAACCCTGGAAAATCTGAATTAAACCAGGTTGTCAAGGTCTTTTTTCATCTATCCTAGTGTACACTGACAGCTTGTCTTTTTTCAGCTCAAAGAGAATTTCTTCGTTACTTACTGATTCTTTCTTCCTTTAAACTATCTGTTCCTGTTTCTACAGCTGTTAAAGATGAGAGATTCTGGGTCTGTCCTCCAAGTCCCCTCAGTTCAGTCGTTCAGTCGTGACGGACTCTTTGCGACCCCATGAATTGCAGCACGCCAGGCCTCCCTGTCCATCACCAACTCCCGGAGTTCACACAAACTCAGGTCCATCGAGTCGGTGATGCCACCCAGCCATCTCATCCTCTGTTGTCCCCTTCTCCTCCTGTAACTTCTCTCAATTTTCTCTTTTGGGGAGATTCCTTTGCCTAATTCAGATAAGAGGCTTAGTTCTTAGCCCTCTCCATTTGTACTTCAGTACTTTCAAGAAGTTAAAAATGGCTAAAAACAGTAATACTTTGACCACTGCTCTTCTGAGCAAGCTGTTCGCATTTGAAAACTGTATTACCCTCTTAAATCGGAACACACTGCGCCCTCAATTCCCATAGTTACTTTCTCCTACAAAGTCACTGATCTATTTTGTTCATGCTCTTAAGTTTTCTCAAAACACAAGTGAGACTTGATTGATGGTTCATTATTTATGAATACAGACTAAGTTAATCTGAATAGGTAACTAGCATGAGTTTCTTCTGCACTAGTATAGGTATTACCCCAAGCTGCCTCTAAGAAAACAGACAACAGCCACTATGTAAACAGGTGGACTGTTCCATAAGCAAGCTCCCCACAGGTGCCTGGACACAGAGCAGCAGAGGGGCTGAGATTCCCAACCACACAAAGGAAAGAGGTCTCTCTCTGAGGGGAGGAAGGTGGAAGGCTTTCAGAGTTCCTCCAATACTCCTCCTACCCGCTTCCTCAGTCTAACACCTGGCGTCGCCTCGAGCTCTGCTTCTCAATCAGATCTCCCTGCTTCCTGTAAGAATACATACCTGGTTTTACCCTGAAGATGAGACACCCCACCACTTGGGGTCATCAGCTTCAGCACACACTAGCAACTCCTACTGCGAGAGCATCCTCTTCTTGATTCCACTTCATTATCCAAAAAAATGCAATGAAAATGGAAGACCATACATGGTCACACTGCACGTGCACCCTTAGACATGTACATGAACACACAGGCACACACAAGATGACTAAAACCTGAATGCCATACGACTTATACTTTTAAACACTCACCCCAGTTCACTGAACTACAATCTTACAGCTGTAAGAAGTGGAAAAATACTAACTCACAAGTATTCAACACAGTGACAGGAGCTCCAAAATTCAAACACGTGACACTTGCCATTATACACTAGCTTAAAGCGCCATGTATGATAAATACATGAGACCATCAACGTCTTATATTTTCAAAGTAAATTAAGCACAATGAAGTGTGTGGCCACATTTTGAATTCCTGCTTCTCCCAGGAGGTCACACAAGAAATTCAGGATGTTAATGAGAGAAGCAGGAGGAAACATTTTTAAGTTTAAGCTACAGGGACAGGGAGGCCTGGTATGCTGTAGTCCATGGGCTCACAAAGAATCAGACACAACTCAGCGACTAAATTATCTGAATTATCTGAAGAAAATGCTAAAGCCTAACTTTAACATGCCAAAGAAATTTCAAAAATCGCTAATTCAACTTTACAAATCTCACCAGATTTCATAAAACACTGTCGTGTAAGCCAATTCAGACAAGATCTTGAAGCTTTCCTATCCAAAGTCATGCCACTCCTTTGCCTAAACTATTCAAACGCTCCCCGACCATCTCAAGAGAGTCCAGAGCCCTCGGCCCTAGTTTCCCGAGTCCCTCAGCTCACATTTTCTCTTCACTTCCCTGCGCTCCACTCCCACCACGGTGGTCTGCCAGCGCCTCTTACATCACGAGCCTCGTCCCGCCTCAGGGCCTTCCTACAGCAGCTCTGTGGTCTGGGCTGCTCCCTGCCCTCCTCCCCTACTATCACCAGCCGAACTTTTGCTGAGGCTTCAACATGTCACATCCCCAGGAAAGCACTTCCCGGCCACACCCCCTCAGGCCCCTGAACATCACGATGCTTAAGGCCAGGGGCCCCCTAACGCTGGGATCTAACGCCTGATGATCTGAGGTGGGGCTGATCATAAAGTGCACAATAAATGCCATGTGCTTGAATCACCCCAAAACACCCCGACCCCGGTCGGTGGAAAAACTGTCTTCCATGACACTAGTCCCTGGTGCCAAAAGGGCTGGGGAACAGTGGTTAAGGGAAAGGAAACAAAGAGAACGAGAGCTGCTATCGGTGTCAGCTGCTCCTTGTACAGGATCACATCTCCACAGGCCAGGTGGAGAGCTTATCCCACTACTGTACCCTCAGCCCTCAGCACTGCGCCTGCACCGAGCAAGTGCTCCCTACATTCAGTTCACGATTCTGCATCTGAATCATCTCTGATCAAGGCCTGATGTCTCAGGAAAGGTGTCCACAAATTCTTGCAGAAATTGACTGTTTCCTAGTGGTCCCAGCGCTTCTCTGATGGCTCAGTGAGTAAAGAGATGCGACGCAAGACATGCAGGTTCGATCCGAGGCAGGGAAGATCCCGAGGAGGAAATGGCAACCCACTCCAGTATTCTCGCCTGGGAGACCGCATGGACAGAAGAGCCTGGCGGGCTACAGTCCATGGGTCGCAACGAGTTAGACACAAAGGAGTGGCTAAACACACAGAGGCCCCAAGAAACAAGCATGAGCACCTACCAAAAGAAAATTCTATTGCCATAAAGACAAGTGCAATCAATCATCAAGAGCTGCGTGAAAAACAGTAAACAATTGCTTTGGGATAATCTGTTTTTTCTCATTAGGGGAGATAACAAAACAGCATATCAATTATGCCTTCATTATAACAAATGTTATGTACTGTCATGTAAGTTATGGCTTATTTTAATAAATAAGCTTATTTCTAGTCATGGTAGAAATGCAAAACAAAACTAAACCAAACAGAAACACATGCATAATTGGCAGAATAAAAGCAAGGGCGATTGTTTAGGAATACGTGGCAAATGACATATCCATGTTGCTGGATATAAAGGGATGGAAACTGAATTTCCCTATTAGTGTGTTACTTCCTGTACTCAACATCCTTCCCAATAATGAGGCACACACGCTGGAGCTATCCTGAGTCCCGAAGCAAAGCGAGGCTGTGATGGGAGCACACGGCCGTGATGATGCAGCTTCGATTTCCAGCACACAGAGATAACAGCAAATGTCAAGAGACCCTGTCTCCAAAGAAACATTTTAGTGTGATTCCAGATTACTTCTCCAACAAGAAAGGGAACGCTTTACGAAGCTTACCTAAAATGAACTGTATGGACTCGGTTTTAATTTTGTGTTCTGAATCTGACAGCACCTCAAGACTGGAAACACGAGCTGATGGAGATAGCATCTCAGGCCACGCAAGGAGAAACTGGACAGGCTCCGGGAGGCAGACACTCGATAAGGTTCTTAACGTTAAATTTGTGTGGCTTTTGCTAATGAAAAAGGCCACCTTCAGAGTACCGGGTTAGCTGACAACTTCCTTCTTCACTGGCTAAATTTAGAGAGAAACACTCCGTCACAACAACTGAGACAAGAATGGGAACTGATGTCATATGAAGATAAGAGGAAAAACTCCATAAAGAAGCAATCTCTCTTCCCTCTTCACATTTGCTTAGGACATCTTCCCAGGGGAAATGAGAGACAGTCACAGGGAAACATGACCCAAGATGGCTAGGTGTGCAGGGGTGACACTGTTGGTGAAAACCATACCCATGCTCCTCCAGTGTGACCTGTCCTGATTCAACAGCTATGGACATTCAAGAATCTTAAGGCAAGATAAGCTTTTATTAACTGGCCCCAAATTAACTGAGCCACATTATTGGGTGTTTCATATTACTTAGATAAACTTTTTGATCGTTACTTGGTTATTTAACATCCCAGCCTCATGACATAGACTTAATAAAAGACTCTAGATTAGCCTTATTCCAATTTAGGATATCATGTGAGTTAATGCTACCCGTGAAAGTTCTATGGGGGTTTGTTATTTATATTCTAAGGGGTGGGGGAAGTGGGCAAGAAGGAAGACAAGTATGTCAGAAATGGAATAGAGATCCAAGAAGAAAGGGAATAAAGAGGTCCTCTTGAACTTCCTACTATTACTGAATAAACTATACTTGTAAAGCTTCCATTTGAGACCCCTAGCTGTACCAAGTATCTTCATTTATAGGTAGAGAAAACAGTCTCACCCCCTAAAGAAAAAAAAAAAAAGAACACTATTCACTGTCCACTGTCTATCAATAGCCAGACCAAGAGGATTCCCTGTATTTTTTGTTTCACTCTCTAAAGAAAGAACTACATATTAGGAATGTGTCCATATTTTTACATAGCACTTCTCATTTTTCAAACTAAGTTCCCATTCAACTTTTCCTGAAGTCTCTCTAACAGCCCTGTGAGATCTGTTAGATGGCCCCACTTATAAGCAAGACACTAGAAACGCATGACAGGCCTGACTACGGAGTTAGGTAGGGCTGCTGCACTGGGAAGCGCTGCACCCACTAGATCAAGAACTCTTCCACCACATCCCTTCATTCAATCATGAATGGTGTCTATTATATGCCAGGTTCCCTCCTACAGTTGGTAAGACCAACAGAACAGAGTCCTGTCCTTGGGCAATTTAGATACAACCCTGGTCTCAAAGAAGATGGTCAGTGATGTTTGTTACATGAAGATGCTGATGGTTCAAGAGAGAGAAAGTCTAAACAAAAAGAAAACACTTTATGACTGAATTACTTGTAACTTCTAAAATACATGGCATACATTACTCCATTTGACCACGTATGCTATTTCATAAAGTTTAAGTTAAAACTGTAATTTCTGATGCCAGTTAATTAGCTGTAATAATTAGCTATAATTACTCTAATAAGAATTCTTCAGTATGGAGAATTATGATTTCTTCTCTGTTCTCTTACAAAACCACCATAGAACTGCAACTAACCCAAGTCTAAATCCACATGGAGAATAAGAGAGAAGATATTATCAGACTCAGAAGAATCATTTTATTTAGAAATTTAAAAACCAGATAAACATTAGGTGACGGACCCAGGTGGCTTTCAACATTCTGAAGGTCCACAGTGGAGGATAAGTGAACAAGGGCCTGGAAAAGCTCTGAAACTGAAGGTACAGGTCCCAGAGGGTACGGCATTCTACCCTACCCTGCCCACAGGGAGCCTGTGGCAGCAGACACAAGATGATGATGCGAAGTGTATGAAAAAGCACCAAAACCCTTGGGCGCCCCTTCTGGCTCACGCAGCTGCTCCTCTCCTGCTTTATCAAAGACAGGTTTCATCACTTAAGCTGAAACACAAAGCTGCTAGATTTACAATACTTCACACAAATAAGCATGCCTTATGAAAAGACAGGGGGGATCAAGAGACTATCTGTAAACTAGCTTGTAAACTCCATGAGGACAGACTTCAAATGTTATGGGCACTTCTGGATCCCCATCACCTACAACGGTGCCCAACACATAGCAGGTCCATAATAAATACTTGGCAAGTGTTTAGCAGACCCGCTTTTTAAATCTTCAAGAAAGTAGAATATGCCCCCTCAAAAAATCAAGAGTAAAAATAAGAGAGAGAAAAATATAAAATCTGAACACCAGTCTAGGAAATTCAGCATCTGACTAAAGGAGTAGCTAGAAGGAAAGAACAGAGAAAACTGGAGGGGAGGGGTGATTACAAAAAAGCAACGCCTGAAATTTTGCAGAGCTAAAGTCTCCAGATTAGAAGTGCCCACGGTCTAGCCACAAAAAAAAAAAAAAAAAAAAAAAGGCAATTTCAAAATATCAGGAAGAAAAGACTCTAAAATATCCAGTGTATTTTAAGCAGAGAGATCAAAAATGAGAACGGTATAGGACTTCGACAGCAATCCTCAAGCTAATGTGACACTACCTTCTCAACTGCTGGAAATGGTTTCTAACCAAGAAATCTACATGCAGCCCAAAGAACAATCAAGTGTAAAAGACACCTTACAGCAGAGTCATTTTCAGACATACGACATTCTCGGCGTTTACCTCCCACACATCTTCTTTCCTCTCCTGCTCCCCACAAAAAGCAACAGCAGAATACATTTCACTAAACGAGGGAAGTTAAGGAAACGGGAATCTCCACTATTAGCAATATGATGCAGAAGACACGGTGCGGAATTCCCAGGATGAGGGCAAAAGGAAGTCCCACCATGATAGATGCGCACAGGCCTACAGACAACGGGTAAGGCTGCGGGGGGAACGCAGGCACTACCCGGAGGAAGAGTTAAACCTCGCGAAAACCCTTGGTGGGCATCCACATCTAACTGCACTGGGAAGGTTTCCTCTGGAGAGTCGGAGGATAAATTAATTACAAAGGTCACTAATTCTAGGAAAGACAAAGTTAAATAAAACAAAAAAGAAACAATGATAAAATACTGCATGGCTTAGATATGACTCTTGCTATCATAATCAGTACTGATGTATCCTAAGATTGGTAAAAGCTGCATGGGAGAATATGCCGAGAAAAGGAATAGCTGGGGAGGGTGAGAGGTGGGAGTTAAAAAATGAAACCGTCACCACTCAAAGTAGAAAGGCAATCGATAATGACTAAATTGGGTAACTCAGGCGACAGCCATAAAAGCATGGCATTTAAAAAGCAGGTAGACAACAAAACCAGAAAAGCTTCTAAGAAACTGTATCTGGGTAATAAAATGAGTATGGGACAATGGGCTGGGAACTTGCTATTTTCCTTATTACGTCTAGAGGACTAATACTAAACTATAGACGTATTGTGCTATATAACATATTAAGCTTCAAAAATTGTTTTTCATCCATGGACCACCTATTCTAATCCATTTCTTCTTATCTCATAATGGGATTATGGATCATGGATCTTTGGAACAAAAGCATTTAATGTCACAGCAAAAGAGGATTTAGATTTATATACAAATTTGCTGCTGCTGCTAAGTCGCTTCAGTTGTGTCCAACTCTATGCGAGCCCATAGACTGGACTGTGCAGCCCACCAGGCTCTGCTGTATCTGGGATTCTCCAGGCAAGAACACTGGAGTGGGTTGCCATTTCCTTCTCCAATACATGAAAGTGAAAAGTGAAAGTGAAGTCTCTCAGTCGTGTCCAACTCTTAGCGATCCCATGGACTGCAGCGCACCAGGCTCTTAGTAAAAGACTAATTTTGGATTTGAAAAGCTAGTTCCCTGCTCAAATACTTTCATATGAAAGTTAAATTACACTATGAATAAAACTGTAATTCATGTCCTCCTGACCTCACAATTCTGCCTGAGCCCCTTGCCAATGAAAAAAAAAACTAGATAAGGCACTAGATAAAATCTAGATAATATCTAGATAAAATATGGAGAGTAAAAAACTAGATGAAAACCTAAATAAATCTAAAGTCTCAAAAATAACCAGTTAGGATTGTTTTTCAGCTACAATATGTTACACTGTGTTAAATCACCTTGTTTGCAAGTGAACTAAAGCAGGGGTCGGCAAACCTATGACCTGGGTGGCCCAAATCCATCCTGCCTCTTTTTATAATACCATCAACTATGAATATTTTTAATCATTAAAAATAGTAAAAAGCAAAAAATTTAAAAAACAGTGTATTTCTTGACACATGAAAAAAAAAATTCCATGGAAACTCAATTCTCTGTCCACAGCCTTATCCATTAATGTTTGTATATACAGCTGTTTTCTAGGGATGGCAGAATTGGATGGCCCACAAAGCTTAAAATATTTCCTGTCTGATCTCTTTCATATTGTTGATCCTTGAACCTAAAGGATTCTAACTGCATTTTATTTTTATTTCAAATGTAACTGAGCCAAATGCATAGATGAAAACATACACAAAAGTCGTCCCTGAATCAGAGGTGTCTGAATAAGGAAACTTAAGGATACAGCCCTTGAAAGAGAAAAGCCCAAGAGTTTGCTGATCTGCTTAGGGCCAGTCAGGGAAAGAATCAAGAGCAGAGTCTTGGCCATCCTCTTACACATGCATCTGTCACCAAAGCTTAACCCTAAGAAAAAGAAATGCAAAAAGCCAAAATGCTTATCTGAGGAGGCCTTACAAACAGCTGAGAAAAGAAGAGAAGCAAAAGAAAGGGGAAAAGGAAAGATATATCCATTTGAATGCAAATCTCAAAGAATAGCAAGGAAAAATAAGAAAGCCTTCCTCAATGATCAATGCAAAGAAACAGGAAAACAGAATGGGAAAGACTAGAGATCTCTTCAAACATGTTAGAGATACCAAGGGAACATTTCATGCAAAGATGGGCTCAATAAAGGACAGAAATGGTACGGACCTAACAGAAGCAGAGATATTAAGAAGAGGTGGCAAGAATACACAGAAGAAATAGACAAAAAAGATCTTCACGACCCAGGTAATCATGAAGGTATAATCACTCACCTAGAGCTAGACATCCTGGAATGCGAAGTCAAGCATCATTACAAACACAGCTAGTGGAGGTGATGGAATTCCAGTTGAGCTACTTCAAATCCTAAAAGATGATGCTGTGAAAGTGCTGCACTCAATATGCCAGCAAATCTGGAAAACGCAGCAGTGGCTACAGGACTGGAAAAGGTCAGTTTTCATTCCAATCCCAAAGAAAGGCAATGCCAAAGAATGTTCAAACTATCACACAATTGCACTCATCTCACACGCTAGTAAAGTAATGCTCAAAATTCTCCAAGTCAGGCTTCAACAGTATGTGAACCATGAACTTCCAGATGTTCAAGCTGGATTTAGAAAAGGCAGAGGAACCAGAAATCAAATTGCCAACATCCACTGGATCATGGAAAAAGCAAGAGAGTTCCAGAAAAACATCTACTTCTGCTTTATTGACTATGCCAAAGCCTTTGACTGTGTAGATCACAACAAACTGCGGAACATTCTGAAAGAGATGGGAATACCAGACCACCTGACCTGCCTCCTGAGAAATCTGTACGCAGGTCAAGAAGCAACAGTTAGAACTGCGCATGGAACAACAGACTGGTTCCAAATCAGGAAAGGAATACATCAAGGCTATATACTGTCACTCTGCTTATTTAACTTACATGCAGAGTATATCATGCGAAATGCTGGGCTGGATGAAGCACAAGCTGGAATCAAGATTCCTGGGAGAAATATCAATAACCTCAGATATGCAGATTATACCACCCTTATGACAGAAAGTGAAGAGGAACTAAAAAGCCTCTTGATGAAAGTGAAAGTGCAGAGTGAAAAAGTTGGCTTAAAGCTCAACATTCAGAAAACTAAGATCATGGCATCTGGTCCCATCACTTCATGGGAAACAGATGGGGAAACAATGGAAACAGTGTCAGACTTTATTTTTTCGGGCTTCAAAATCACTGCAGATGGTGACTTCAGCCATCAAATTAAAAGACGCTTACTCCTTGGAAGAAAAGCGATGATCAACCTAGACAGCATATTAAAAAGCAGAGACATTACTTGGCCAACAAAGGTGCATCTAGTCAAAGATACGGTTTTTCCAGTAGTCATGTATGGATCTAAGAGTTGGACTATACAGAAAGCTGAGTGCCAAAGAATTGATGCTTTTGAACTGTGGTGTTCGAGAAGAATTGAGAGTCCTCTGAGAGTCCTCTTGAGAGTCCCATGGACTGCAAGATCCAGCCAGTAAATACNGGTTTTTCCAGTAGTCATGTATGGATCTAAGAGTTGGACTATACAGAAAGCTGAGTGCCAAAGAATTGATGCTTTTGAACTGTGGTGTTCGAGAAGAATTGAGAGTCCTCTGAGAGTCCTCTTGAGAGTCCCATGGACTGCAAGATCCAGCCAGTAAATACTAAAGGAAATCAGTCCTGAATATTCACTGGAAGAACTGATGCTGAAGCTGAAACTCCAATACTTTGGCTACCTGATGCGAAGAACTGACTCACTGGAAAAGACCCTGATGCTGGGAAACACTGAAGACGGGAGGAGAAGGGGACGATAGAGGAAGAGATGGTTGGATGGCATCACCAACTCGATGGACATGAGTTTGAATAAGCTCCAAGAGTTGGTGATGGACAGGGAAGCCTGGCATGCTGCAGTCTATGGGGTAACAAAGAGTCAGACACAACTGAGCGACTGAACTGAAATCCTTTGTTCCTACTCCACTCTTCAAACTTTCTATTACTACATCACTTAATTTCGTTTTAGTTAAAATGCTAGTAAAACTTGCTGATTTCTAATTTGGCCTTCCCCATAGGTGGCTCAGTGGTAAAGAATCTACTTGCCAATGCAGGAGACTCGGGTTCAATCCCTGGTTTGAAAAGATCCCCTGGAAGAGGAAACGGCAACCCACTCCAGTATTCTTGCCTGGAGAACCCCATGGAGAGAGGAGCCCTAGGGGATACATTTCATGGGATCACAAACAGTAGGACATGATAGAGCATGATACATTTAAAATGAATGTCTGTCCCCATTTTCTGTTAACTACGCCAGTAAAGCAGTATGGAATACTACTTAAGACCAGTCTTCAGTGTCAGGGAAACCTAGGCCCTGGCTCTGCTTCCAAGGACCACTGTGTCCTCATTAATACTTTAAAATTCTCTAACCATCCCTTTTCTCACCCCTAAAAGTGAGTGGAGTCACTGCCTCAGATAAGCACAGTTAGAACACAATGAAAGACGTCAAGAACTTAATGTTCTGACTGTCCGAATTAAGAGCTCGAGAAATGCTGTCTTATGTCCACATTTTATAAACATTTGTTACCCTTCAAGAGTTTCATAGGCCATGTTCTCAAACCTCAATGTGCTTAGGAATTGCACTGGTGACCTTGTCAAAGTAGATTCTCTTGGCCCTACTCCCAACTACACTGATTCTTTCATCTGGAGGGTTAAGATTAATGCTTAACCGTTTTCAAGCTCCAGTGTGATCTGGACATGAGCGATCCATGGAATAAAGTGTTCCTCAATAATGAAACAGATACCAAGAGCATAGAAAACAAGCAAGAGTCTCAGTAATCACAGCCATAAGTACTAGCCTCCTTTATCAAAACAGCCAAGAGCTGAGTACTACTCAGTCCTTTTGCTTTTTCTTTCCCTGGTAAAACTATTCTGATTTTTTTTTTAAACGTATGTTGGGCTCCATAATTAATGTTACATAGAACATGAAGACTATCTCATAGTTTATAAAGGTTAGGACTTCCAGTTACACATCCAAGTAAACATTTAGGGAACTGAAAAGGTCTGTACCCAGATCCCAGTGGAACCCCAGTTTGCTATTTTGGAATTCAGCCACACAATCTTAGAACCATCCGAAGAGAATGTAAGACTGATCCATTTTATTTAGTGGTATGTTTGTAAACAAAGAAAAAAACAGAAAAATATGTATTCCTACAACACTCAAAGGAGCTGAAAACAAGCATAGAACTAAATATATTCTACACTGAGAAACCCTCTTGTGTAAACATGTGAAGTGAATTGCATGCAACGCCCACCCCTCAGGGTAAGGTGTTTCAGCTACGTGCCTACTCCAAAACCAGCAACAAGACCCAGTGGACAGTGGCAGGAGTTTGAGAAGGTGGGTAGACGGGTCGCGGTTACCTTGCTCCAGTCTAAAGCACAGGGAACGCCTTGCCGCTTCCATCTCCGGAGTCGGGTTATCTAGGACATGTCTACACCACTGCAAAGGGCTCAGGGATTTCTCTGATGACAGGAATGTCTTTGAAGAGCCAACGTACAACCTTAAAAAAAGAAATCTACATTATAGGAATTATATAGCTATATAGAGATTACCTCTCTTCTACTTGAGAAAACAACATGTATTTAACAGTTTCTATAACTTAACATTTCAAAATACCAAAGTTATTTTTAACAGGCAAACATCCCCGAGTAGAAGATGACACCTTCTTTAGCTTGGTGGCAAAGAGGACTTCAAAAAACTACGCAACGTTGTCTCAGCGGGTCAGAGATCTGAGGCTTTTGTTACTGAACTGACCTCGAAGGGGCCGCCATGATGATTGACCAGCTCACTTGTATTTCTGGAAATGAACATTTTCACCTCATCTCTTTGGCGACAGCATTTTCTGTGGCCTTGGGCTAATGCATATAAACATGATGTGGCAAACAAGGCAAATGTGATTTGCATTTAAAAAAATAAGTCTAAAAACAAATGAAAGTCAGCTATGTGTTGATTCTCTCAACCCTTAAATATATCAGGTATGTCCCCTGTCTCAGATCTATACTAAATTTGGTAGGGTCCTTACTTCTCATTTAAAACCTGACCACTTTCAAAAATCTGTTTGGGGAAGAGCTCACGCCAGCACACTATTACACAGAAGTGGGCAGGATAACCACCCCAGAGGCATTACAAGTCATAACATGGGTTTTTCTCTCCTGGATGTACTGTTCAAAGGTACATTTTAGAATATTTTCCAGTGATAGGGCAATACAAAAAGCTTTATCTTCAGGCTTAACCAGCAGTTGACTAAAAAAATGGAAGAAAGAAAACTACAATCACAGGCTCAAGTAATTGACCTTGCTATATAAAGCTGCATTCTAATTACAAATCTCATTAAAGTAAAACTCTTTCAAAGCAAAGTTACCGCAATTCTAATGCAGTGGTATTCCTGAAATAACATACTTTGTTATTCATTCTTTTACATTACAGTCTGGTCCACCACCTATCAGAGTAATTTATCTCAGATGGTTGAGGAATGTACTGTTTAGCAAATTTCCCTTATAGTTCACGGTTGGCAAGTTTCTTTCTATAAAGGCCCAGCTAGTAAATATACAGGTTTTGGGGCCACAGTCTCTGTTGTAACTACTTAATTCTGCCTCTGCAACCCCCAAATATCACAGATAATAAATAACAAGTATGGCTGTGTTCCTATAAACTTTATTTATAGATACAGAATACTGAATTCCCCATAATTTTCACATGTCACAAAACAGTATTCTTTTGATTTTCCCCAATCATTTAAAAATGTAAAAATCTAAGCTGATCAGCTAGATTTTAAACCAGGCAGTAGGTCCAATATGCCCATGGGACACAATTTGCTGACTCCTGTTAGACAGGAAGGTTCTAAAACACCTCTTTTAATCAATTTAAGAGTACTCCTAATACATCATTCTTCCCTTAGAATGTGGCCCACAGTCCTGCCTTCATTGACAGTCTATTGGTTAGTTCAAAATTCTTATTCCTGAGTCCCATCTTGGCCTGCTTTGGCAAGATGATCACCAAGCTATGTGGATCCCTGCCTTTCACCATTCCTTGCTGTCAGACCCCTCAACTATTACCACAAAGCTCTCTCTATACCCCTAGGTAAACATTAGTCTAGGCCAGTTGTTTTCAATCTTTGACATATCAAAATCTGAGGATTTGTTAAAACACAAATTGCTAACACCTGATCATTGCAGGCAGCTCCAACCTACCTGATTCAGTAGGTCTGGAGTGAGATCAAAGAATCTCAACGTCTAACAAGTTCCCAAGTAATGCTGATCCTGCCATCTGGAGACTCTACCTTGAGAGGGATGTGCTGGGCTGAGCCAACTGTGCCAATTCCATTAATCCCATTTGCCCAATGATCAGTTTAAGCACACATCCTAGACACACTGAGCAATAAAAACTAAGGGGAAATATTTTGATGGGCATGTGAGCAAGTTTCTCTTCGTGTTTAAAGGGGGTCACAAAAGACCCAATTATGTTTCCTACAACATGTGCACTTTAAAAATAAATACAGATGTTAAAAGAATAACAGAAAGACAAACAAAACCTACCCACAAAGAAAAGTCAAGGCCCAGAAAGTTTCATTATCTAATTCTACCAAGTACTTGAAGAACAACAATTCTTCACAAATTTTTTCAAAATAATAAGAGAGAGCCACATCCTAACGGTCTATGAGACCAGCATAGCTATGAAACCTGATATCCAAACCAGATAGACATCACAAAGTAAGAAACTAAAGACCAATACCCCTTATGAACATAGAACCAATAGGTCTAAATGTTTTAGCGAATTCACAAAAACCATATGTAAAAGGAATACATCATTACCAAGTGAGATTTATCCCAGGAACGAAAGGTTGGCTTAACATTCAAATATCAGTGTAACTTACCACATATACTAAAATAGAAAAACCATATGATAAGCTCAAAATACAAAGAAAAACATATGACATCCATTCCTGATAAAAAGTCAGTAAATTGGAAACAGGAGGAAACATCAGTCTTATTAAAGACATCTACAAAAAAAGCTTGGAGAAGGAAATGGCAAACCACTCCAGTATTCTTGCCTGGAGAATCCCATGGACAAAGGAGCCTAGCAGGCTACAGTCCCTGGGGTCACAAGAGCGGACACGATTTCGCAACTAAACCACCACAAAAAAAGGCTCCTTAATGGTGAAAGGCTGAACCCTTCCCCCTTAATATCAAGAACAATACAAGGTCTGCAGGTTCTGGCCACTGCAATCAGGTAACAGTTTGGCTTGGATAGAAACAAGTATATCCTGTTTTATGACATGATCATCTATGTAAAACACTGAGGAATAAATCAAGTGAAGTGAACATTCCTTAGTTATGTCCAACTCTTTGTAACTCCATGGACCATAGAGTCCACGGAATTCTCCAGACCAGAATACTGAAGTGGGTAGCCTTTTCCTTCTCCAGGGGATCTTCCCAACCCAGGGATGGAACCCAGGTCTCCTGCACTGCAGGCGGATTCTTTACCAGCTGAGCCACCAGGAAAGCCCAAGAATACTGGAGTGGGTAGCCTATCCCTTCTCCAAGGGATCCTCCTGACCCAGGAGTTGACCCAGGAGTTGAACCAGGGTCTCCTGCATTGAAGGTGGATTCTTTACCAACTGAGCTTATCAGGGAAGCCCGGAATATACAAAAAAATACTAGAATAAGTGAGCTTAGCAGCAAAAGTGTAGGATACCAGATCAAAGTACAAAAGAAAAGAGCAACTACAAAAAACGTTATTAACTATCAGTATTTTTGAGATTTCACTTCCCATTTACAATAGCATAAAAAAACCATAAGATGCCTAAGGATAAATCTGATGAAAGATGCAAAGACCTTTTCCTTGAAACCTACAATCGTCCTGAGAGAAATTTTAAAAGATATATATAGACAGGCCATGTCCATAGGTCAGAAAACTAAATATTGTGAAGATGTCACTTAGCCCTAAATTGATCCATTCAACAAAATTCCAATCAAAATCTCAGCAGGCTTTTGTAAAACCTGACTCTAAAATTCATATGTAAGTGCAAAGATCCTAGAATAGCCAAAACAATGCATTCGGAGAGCTACAGCTAACTAAGACTTATTACAAGGCTACAGTAATAAAGACAATCTATCAATAGGACGACATGAAGATAAATAGATCAATGGAAAAATAGATGGTTCATAAATAGAAAGACAAATATATGGAAAACTGATTTTTGACAAACTACAAAGACAATTCAATGAACAAGAGGTAGTGTTCTGAACCAACAGTGCTGGAACAAATACATGCAAAAAGTGAGCCTTGATCCATACTTGACACAATATCCAAAGTTAACTCAGATCACAAAAATGTGAAACCTAAACTGTAAAACTTTTAGAAGAAACCATAGACGAAAAGTCCTGCTGTCTTTGGGTTGGCAAGTATTACTTAGATATATTTTTTAGGCTGAAAGCATGATCTAGGAAAAAAAAAAAGAACTGGACGTCACCAAAACTAACAAGTCTCTCTGCTCTTTCAAAGAGACTATTAAGAGACTGAATCACAAACCATGGATTGAGAGAAGATACTTACAAATCATTTATCAGATAAAAGAACTTATAAGGGGAATATTTGTGAAATTCTGCAAACTCAATAAGCAACCCAGTTTTTAAAAAATTAACAAAAGATTTAAACAGACATTTCACCAAAGATCTATGGATGGCAAACAGATGTGGACAAGATGCTCACCATTACTCATTAGGGAAAAATGAGAGCCCCGGTGAGACACTGCTACACAGCTATTAGAATGCCTAAGAAGACTAGCCATAGCAGGCCTTGGTGACAATCTGGTGCAAACAAAGCTCTGCTACCCTGCCAGCGGAAACATAAAATTCTGGCAGCTTCTTTAAAAAGTTACATACACCTACTGTCTGCTCCAGCCACTCAAAAGTCATGAAGTATTTACCAGAAAGACACAAATGCTGTGTGTCCACACAAAGACTTAATAGCCCCACACTGAAAACCTAAATGTTCATCAAAAGATGAACGGATAAGACAAACCATTATTTTGTCCCTATCATCTAAAACCCTCACAATAAAAAGAAATGAACTAGTGATTCATAGAACACATGAATTTCAAAATGATTAAGTCCCCTACATCAGAACCTTCAACTCACAACCTTTCAAAGCTGCCAGCATCCATTCATATCTAACTAATCACGTTGTTATAAGAGTTCACGTGACTGGCATACACTGTCAGTGAACGTGCGTGCATCCTCTATAATTGGTTGTCCTTCTGTGTACTTTACTGTGCAGGACTGTATAGAGGACACTGTCTTTAAACCCATGACGTATGGACGCAAGTGTAAAAGCAGCAGTGATGTAGCGGGTCCTACTAAGAAGTGACAAGCAGTAACAATGGAAACAAAAGTGAAAATAGAGTGAAGCAAGCCGAAACAACGGTAGAGCTGCTGTACTGTCCTTCTGCACTTTTTAAGGTACTCCACTGAAAGTTTAAAAGTGTCTTTTCTTTGTTTTTTATGTATTAACATTATTTGTATTAAAAGTATTATAAACCCATCACAGCACAGTACTATATAGCCGATTGTGTTAGCTGAGCACCCGGGCTAACTGCTGGACTTACAAATGCACTCTCAGAAAGAACTCATTCATATGTAGGGGACTTGTCATACCTTGATTTAAAGAAGCCAGACCAAACACAAAAAGGACATGCTCTGTGATTTCACTGATAAAAAAAAGTACAGAAAATGCAAACTAACCTAGACTGACAGAAAACAGACCAGTGGCTGAGTTGGAGGCGGTCAGGATCAGGAGAGAACGAAATACAAGGGGCCACAAGGAAATATGGAGTGTTGGAACACATTCAGGATCTTGACTGTGGTGACAGTGTTATGGATTATACTTATGTCAATATACACAAAATAGCACATTTTAAATATATGCAGTTTACAGTTCCCTTACACAGTAATGAATCTTTATTAAAAATGTCACAAGACAACAAGCAGCTGCCTGCATCCTGTCCTTCAGTGAGCCCGGAGCTGCCATCTATCAGGCAGGTGCCACAGCCCCCACAGACATGAGCCACAACTAGTCACCGTGCAACTTCCTTATATTTCAGTTTCTTTTAATAAAATTTCCTCACCGCTTAATACACACACAAGTTCATGCACTGTCTGAGCCTTGGCTTGTTTACAAACCTCTCTCAGCGCCCAAGCGAAGCGCTGCTCTGCACATCACCTCCAGCCTCTCCCGGGACAACTGCTCCTTCCTCTTGCCGCTAGAAACCTCCACCAACCAGCCTACCTCAGGATTTCACACACTCCCACCAGTCTGGGGTTTTTTTCTGGTAGCGTGTTTTGCTTTTCACTGGCAGGGGATCCCCTTAGAAAGACATCCTTAATCTCTCCATGCCCGCATAATCTGGTTCTCTCGTTTGACCACATGGCCTTACAGCACACTGAAAAGCAGCACTCACGCCCCAGAGGCATTTGTGACTGCCCTGGGACCCGCTCTGCCACGGTCACGTACAGGGAGTCATCTCTTTCATCTTCCGTTGTCCATTCATGCTTTCTGCTATGTCTCACCCCTATCCTGCAGTTCATAGAGTATGGGGGTGAGCCTATGACTGAAAGCAAAGAACTGACTTGAAAGTCCGCATAAGGAATAACTGGGACCTCAGATCACCTCCTCTACTGCATATGCACAGTCCCACCACTCCTCCACCACAACCTAAGACCAGAGGCTTACTATGTGGCTAAGAGGGACCCAGAGAAACTCTGACTTCAGGCACACCAAACTTAGCTGAAAGAGACAGGAAGCACCTCACTGAACCAGAGGGACTAACTGAAAATCATCTTGCTAACTTGCCCTGTTTTCCCTTTCACATTCGTAAACTGACTGCCTTCTATCTCCCAGGAGTACAGACAGTTTACGTTTGGAGACACAGATGAACTCAAGAGAAGACCTAGAGGTAATGAAACCTAAACTGACCATCCAGCCCATGTCAGCCAAAGAGCTCCACCCACAGAGCCTTGACAGATCAATTTCAATACCACCTTTGGGTATGAACAGACAACAAAAGACATCAGATACATGGAATATTCCTTTTAAGTAAAACCATGAGACTAAAAATAGAAGGGGAAAAAAGAACTGAAGAGAAAAACAATGCACGTAACAGATGAAAAGTCCAAGACAATGATAACTGACATCATCTGAGACAAAAATGTTGTATTCACAAGACAAAACCAGGATATTTACAAAGTAGTTCCTTCTTTCTTGGCAAATGAAACTATTAAACTGTTAATAGAAGAAACAAAACATTCAATAAGTGAGCTTGGAAGAGCAAGTTGAGGAAGTCTTCCAGGAGCAAAACACAAAGATTAAAAACAGGAGGAGAGGGATAAGAAAATTAAACGATTTTACCAGGCAGGGTCCATCCAACTATTTTAAGTTCTTAACAACATGAAAGTGAAGAAAGTTTTTGTAAAGGCCAAAATTTTTCCAAAGTTGAAGGCAGGCCATCAAGTTCTAGATTGAAGGCACCCACAAATGTCCAGTGCAACAAATGGACAGACCCATACAAGGTACACAATGACACTTAACAGCCTTAGGGATAAAGAAAGAAAACTAAAGAAAAAGTCACAAAGAATTTAGCATCCAAATCACAGTGCACTTCAACAGCTGTAAAACAGTAAAAACTGAAACAATGGAACAGGGCCTTTAAACGAGGAAAAATAACTGACTTAGACTTTTATAGCCAGCCCAACTATGAATCTTGCATGAGAATAGAATACAGACATTTTCAAATATACAATATTCCAAAGTCCTTCTCATGCATGTCCTCAGAAAGCTACTGAGGCTGCACCCCACCCACAAGAATAAATGAAATTCTGAGACAAAGGTTTATGAAATAGGAGATCAGCACTACCAAGAAACTGAAGGAATTACCAATGCCAACAGCACTGTGCCTCTAGTCTAAGGAGCCAGCAGTAAAGGATGAAGCGATGGAATTACGGGTTCTAGAAGGGATGGCACTACAAAGTAAATTTTTAAAAACAGATTTATGGTATTATCAAATATTTCTGAACTTCTTGAGAAACTTTATGACTCCAGGAGCATGTTTAGAGAAATAATTAGTAACAAGGGATTAAAGAAAGTGAAAAGAAAAGAGAGAGGCTGTTACTAACTCTTGGGAAGAACAAAGAGATTAGAGAAAATGAATGTAACATACAATTAACAGGGCTCAGTTAGTAACAGTAATAACTAACGATTTAAGGGAAAAAAAACTATGAAAACCCTTATGAGAAAGGGAAGAACACGGTGGATGAAGAAAAGAGTGCTTAGTCTTTATTTTCTAACACAAGTCTACAGCTTTTTAAGATCATGTAGTATAAAGACTTTAGAAATAAAGAATGAAGAAACTGCTAAAGGAGCACACGGCAGTATCTATATGGAAGACTCAGGGGTACAAGACAGTTGACTTGCTTTCTGTAAAGGCCAACAGATGAGAGTTTTTTGAATTATTTACATCCTATTTATTGTATTACTTTGACAGAACTTTAGAAGCACTATGAAAATATATGGCATGAAGACAAAGGATCATTTTTAAGTCAGCCTCTAAAACAAAGTTCCCAGGGTCGTTTCGAGCCTACTATTTCTCTGACCAGGCCTAGAACTGGATTT
The DNA here is from genome assembly GCA_006410615.1 of Neotragus moschatus. Classification (NCBI taxonomy): domain Eukaryota; kingdom Metazoa; phylum Chordata; class Mammalia; order Artiodactyla; family Bovidae; genus Neotragus; species Neotragus moschatus. Next base: position 64,518 of record SJYA01001818.1, read on the forward strand.
AAAAGAAAGTAAAGGGCAATTAGTTATGAAGACCATGTGGTTACAAACTCCCTGAGTATGTCTCCAAAATTACATAAGCAAGGTAAAACCTGTGTTTCTCATAAATGGCTCTTATCTCAGCAATATTTACAATATCCTAATTTGCCACTGTTAATACAACATACCTCCTACCAATTGCTATTCCACCTTCTACTGTTTCATTGATGGTATGTTAGAATCTGGCAAGAATACCTAAAAAGCCTTAGTCTAAAACTTGGCTACAAATATTAGAAAAGCTATCATTTAAAATGTCACACTTCAATTTCCCTTCCCTTCTCTTCAAATCTTCCAAAGGTTAATATTCAAAGTCTACCATAATAACCCTTAATGCTTCAAATGTATTTCAAAATGTCTAGAAAAATTGTCTTGGCTAAGCTCAACATTTGGTTCTAAAAACAACCTTTTTTACAGATAATCAAAAATAAATGTTACCGCAAAACAATTACATGCATATCACAGACCTGTCACAGAAGAGGAAAATGTGTCAATTTTCAGACAAGCCATTTTAAGAGGCTTCAATCGCTAGAAGTTTTATATTAAGGAAAGGTAAAACACAGTAGCTGATTAGCACAATCAATCAACCTTTAGTCAGCTTAGATTCACTAGCACCTGCTAGGGTTAAGCCTGTCAGAAATATACCCCCACAAAACTATTTAAAAGGATACATCAAGCCTAAATTTTAGGTACTGAAGGGTCCAAAAGCAGATACTACCTCTCATTGACATTTAGATCTAAACTCTATTTCAACCTCTCTCTGCAGGGTTTTCAAAGTTATTCATTTAAGAAGGCACATCAGCACAGACTTCAGTCAACTCCCCTTGCTTTGAAAAAACACTGCATTATTTTCAATTAGCATTGTCAGAAAGTGAAGTACCCTCTGGTCTTTTCACTGAAAATCAATTATGGGAAAAAAAAACAGTTTAGGTGGTCTAATTTAGCTGTGCCATATGTATAGCACAAGGTGTTCAACAGCTTTGATGCAAAACTGGGAATGATTTTAGCCAGCTGTCCAGGGTCTTGATGTTATACAAGGAGGGCGAATATCTCATTCACTAAGCTTTCCGTAATTTGCATATACCACCGATTTTACCCTTGTATCATTAAGAACTTTTCTCCTGTCCTTCCCAACTGAGCAAGTTAAAACCTCTGCTATATCCCTTTTACATAAACCCCAATACTCTGCTAATTGCCACTCCACTAGAACAAATGCTTCCTTATATGGTTATATTTTATATCAGCTGGCATGTTTTAATCTTGGCATTGTCTGAATATGCTCGTCTTCTGGTTGAGGAGTGCAGGCCCTGAGATGCCCCAGCACTACACTATCATCAAGGGAACTGTGCTCTTCCACTTGTTTTTCCAAATGCATTTTGCTTTAAAACAGAACAAACTGGAGTTAGAAAATTCTAATTTTAGCCATAATGCACAACTGCACTTACTATTTCAATGCAGGACACATACACATAAAACTGAAATAAGTTTAATCAAGCCATGTTTGCATTGTAAGATAGACACTCTGATCCTAATTTTATAATCTATTGCACTTCATTAAATAACACAGGTCAGTCCATGAAAGGGACTTCACAGCCTACTAATGGGTCACAACCATGCCTGGAGGGAAAAAAAATGAATGAATGGTGTAAACGCTTTTGAATCCACATAATCTGATTTTTAGTCAATTATTTCAGTAAACAACTGAAGAAGTTCACATGTTATTTTTCCTTGGAGCTTCAGTCCCTTAACACTGAAATAGGTCAGAGAAAGGTCTAGCATGCACGTAATGACTTACTGTTCCCATTGCCACTTCATACAGGTCTGACACCCTCTCCTGGTCCTAAGAAGGACCCTGGTCCTTTTTAGCCTGGTGACACTGGGCGGAGCCCTTTAAAACATTCTTTTGTACAGACCAGCAAATCATCCATGTGTGAACTGGGACTTTAGTCCTTTAGAGCTTTTAATTTCCTGCTGCTGATCAGTTTCTAGTCTGTGGTCTCCTGGAGAGCTAAGGCTGTCAAGTTCGTAATATGATGGCATCAACGGTAGAGCAGGGTGTAAAGTTTACTATAGGATTATAATAACTGGACTTAAGATTCTGAAACCACCATCAACTCAATTTTCACACATTTAATTCTACCAGAACTGTGCTAAAATAACCAGACTATACTGAGGCAAAGTTAAACACTTTAAAATTCAACTAAGATAAGAATTTGAAGAAATAAGTCAATTGTTTTGTTTCAAAGCTTTTCTTCTTACATCCAATTTTTTTTTTTATCATCAGAAGATGCTTTTAGGTTAAATAACTTGTTTGGGAAAAAAGGCCTATGAGATCTGACTGATTAATAAACTATCACCAAGCAAATATTATTCTGTTATTCACTGTTTTCTTACGCATAACTCTTGAGCCAAATTTTGCCTAGGTTGTAACAGAAGATGAACAGTTCTATTCTAAGATTTTATTTGAAGAAGTAGACTTTCATAAAAGAACTTCTATAATGTTCAATGATCAACCTATATTTGTGAACTTTCTTTCCTGAACTTTCTCTATGACATTAAAGCAGGAAGTCCTATTCCAAATAATCAATTTGCTTAACCCATCAGGATAAAGTCATGATTAAAATGCATGAAAAATTGTAGGTAATAAAAGTTAACAGTAACTTATTTCTTAACATTGTTACTTTAATAACAAATCTAAAAAAAAAGATATAAATGAACTTACAAAACAGGAAGAGACTTAGAAAACCAACGTATGATTGCCAAGACAAAGGGATACTTATGGAGTTTGGGAAGGTCATGTACACACCGCTATATTCAAAATGGAAAACCAACAAGGACCTGTGGTATAAGACACAGAACTCTACTCAATATTATGTGTCAGCCTGGATAGGAAGTGGGTTTGGAGGAGAAAGGATCCATGTATATGTATGGCAGAGCCCCTTCACTTGTATACCTGAAACTACCACAAAATGTTAATCAGCTATAATCCAATACAAAATAAAAAGTTTAAAGTTTGGGGAAGAAAATGATCCAACTGTTTGCACAGGGGGACGAACTGGAAAGATACATCCAATGAAAGCTAAGTGTAAAAGTACTGATGTGTACATTTACATGTTAATTTGTATAATTATCCTGAAGGTTAACAGGGTTAACTCAGTCACAGTAGTAAATTAAGGACAAAAGGGAAGACCTTTGTGACTTTATATTCACTTCTGTTTGTTGTCTTTTACCATGAATATGTAAAATTTTTTAATATTTTTAAAATAATCAAGTACATATTTTGTCAGCTTCAATTGTTTCTTAATAAATAGGGGTGGGAAGTGACGCTGCTCTCCTGCAAACATACCAGGGAAGCCAAATGACATCACCAGGGTGGGACATGAGGTTTATAGGGATGAAGGAACATCAGAGAACTCTTCAAGCATCAACAAGTGGGCTTAGTTTTGAAAAGTAAATCCCGCTGACTGCTTGTTCAGCAATAAACCAAGTACTGCAATACAAAAATCTCAATGTATCAAAGTGCTATGATAGCAAGTTTTCTATAAATCATGTGACTTAAAAAAAAAAATTTAAATCCATTCCACTAAGATTAACAACCCCTCCCTGTTTTTCCACTTGGGATTCTAACCCTGGTTTGTTCTGAGGAAGATACTCTCAACTGTGTGCCATTTGCCTGTAGAAACATCTGTAAAGTGTCAAGGCATTGATTTATTCATTCACCTATATACCTGATGAGTGAAATTAGTAAATCCTGCTACAACTCAAACCTGGTTAGATTTGCTTCAAACCATCTGAAGTGCTAATTGGCTAATCTCACTGAGTAGGTGACTTTTTAAGTTACTTTACTGCTGTTTTGACAAAAATTTAACTACAAAAGGAAACTCTAGGTATCAAAATACTAGCAACAGTTGGAGGACAACAAAATATAGTTGAAATCCATTTAATAAAAGAAAATATTACAATTATATTCACAATGTATGTGCTAGTAAATCTAATACACTTGTAAAATAGTAAGTGTATCATAAGTTTCAAAATGCTAATACTTTTAAAGCACAGGATCGATCCCCATTCAGAATACAGTAAATTTCCTTCTATTATTTAAGTACACATCGCCAGAAAAGGCCAAGTGGGGACTAAATGAATCTAAAATAATTTGAAAGTGGCGAAAGGGCTTACAGTTACTAGGAACTACCTTAAGAACCACCATGAGGGCATTTTCTGGTGCCATATTCAGGCTGAATTTGAGGTTATAATACAGCCTTGACTTTACAAAAATGAAACTGTTTAAAGTTCCAGAAAGCAGTGAGTGGCTTCAATATTTACAACCTGCACCTCCTGCCCAGCTGCCTGAATGTACTCAGAAGGTGGCTGACTACCCCTATTTATAGAAAGAGCTCCAAGTATTCTGACTCTCAGAATCAAGTCAATTAGTGAACCTTACAGTCACAGTTCTCACCTTGAGGGTGTGAAAAAAAGGAACCAAAAAGGTTCTCCACCTTTCATTCTCTCCTGAGCAATCATGGAACAGAAACACAAGGAAAGTGAGGAAAACCCAGCTTGAAGACAGGAAGAGGACCTGAGATTAGAGAGAAAAGGACTACAACTATTCTTCATGCCACTGCTAAGTAGAGGTGAATGCCGTTCATTCACCAGGCCTGACCCCAAGTCCCACCTGATCTGAAGGGTCTACCCATCTGACCACATGACACTGCCTCTAGTGACCGAGGACAGCATGAACCAACCAAAAGGCATGAAGTGACTCCATGAGCAAGCACCATTAAAAATAAAGAAATGAGAACTACAGCCACTACCGCCCCCAGGTACTCACTGATCTGTGAAAATAGAGCTAACAGATTTCAACCGAATAAGGGCTGCCAGCCTCAAGTTTTCTGATAACTTAAAGTTCCTTTAAAAAAAATCAAATAAATAAAATAAAAGCAGCTACTCTAAGCTCACTTTACTTTAATCAAGTTTTTTTTTTTAAGCAAGTTCCTCAGGTCCTAGGTAACTGCCTTCAAGCTGCTCACACCATTCCCCGAAAAGCTTTTTTTTAAAAAAAAAAAAAGAGAGAGAGACACCATTACTGATAGGAACGCGAGTTCAGCACACTGCGAAAAGCAAGTTAGTCTCTGAAGTGAGAAGCTATCGAAGACGCAGCGAATGAAGGCAACCAACAGACAGAACGAACCTCTTCAAGAGAGAACCATCACTAGGTGGCTCAGGGTACCAAGGAGGTAGGGACAGCACGCCAATGCTGCCCAGCCTTGGTTTGGGAGGAGAGAACAGAATCAGCGCAGAAAGAGGCCAACCCCTACCCATCCCCCGAAAGGCTGGGAAAAAAAAAAAGCAGGTTTGAGTGACAAAAAGACAGTGGATTTTGCAGTTAACGCTAACGAGGAGCTTGGTACCCAATCATCAGCAAAGACAAAACAAGGAGATGAAAAGGGCCAGCTCATCCCCAGACAACGGGTCAGCCTGGTGATGGATCAGCCTGAGCTATGAGAAAATAGGTTTCCACCCTGGTCAACAGCCTCTGCTTATCGCCCAGCTCAGCATCAGCCAGGTCACTCCGTCTACGGACGATAGCTGTGGTCCCCTCTCTCCCGCCTAGCCCTCGCCCTCCCCGGGGGTCGCAGCGAAGCTCGGCAATACCAGGTGTAGTCGTCCTCGTCCCGCCAGGCGGCCAAGCTCTCCAGGTCCAGCGGCTCCACTTCGTCCAGCAGCGTGGGGGGCGGCGAGGAGGGCGCGGCGGCGGCCCCCGGCGGTGTCCCCGCGCCCCCCGGCTCCGGGCCGCCGCCTCCGCCGCCCGCGCCGAAGAAGCCCGCCGCAGGCTTGAAGTAGACGAAGGGCGCCTCGGGGGGCTGCGCCAGGCTGCAGAGCAGGGAGGGCGCCGGGCTGGGCAGGCAGTAGGTCCCCGGGAAAGCGGAGCTGGAGCCGCCGCTGCCGCCGCCGCCCCCCGCAGCCAAGGCCAGCCCCAGCCCCAGGCCCCCCGAGGCGGCGGCGGCGGCCGGAGGGCTCCGCGGGGCCAAGGGGCTACAGGCCCCGGCGGGCGGTGGCGCGGCGGGCGGCGGCGGCGGCGACAGGAGCAGCAGGTGCGGGGCGGCGGACGCGGTGGCCGTCTGGCTGCGCAGCTGCTCGTTCTGCTTCTCCAGCATGCGCACCAGCTCCTTCAGCTTCTTCACCTCCAGCTCGGTGTTCACCACCGGCCCGGAGCCCGCTCCGGAGCCGCCCCCCGCCGAAGCGCATTTCACCTGCTCCGCCATCATCGTGGGCCCAGAGGGCGCCTCGGACACCCGGGGAGGAGGTGGGGCTGTGCCAAAGCGCCGGCTCCTCGCGCCGCAGGGAGAAACTACCGCTCCTTCCCCACCGCCCGGCCCGGACGGCCGACCACGCTAGGCGGAGGCCGAGCGGGCGGCTCGCATCAGCACCCGGGCCCAGCCTCCCGCCGAAGCAGCCGCCGCCGAGCCGCTCTGCACATGCTCAGAGCGTCCCTCCAGTCCCCTGGGCGCCGTGGAGGCTCCGGGTTTTAGCCGCGGCCCCCGGGCGGGGCGGGGCGCGGGCGCCTGGTGGGCGGGGCCGGGGTGTAAGACAAGCCTTCGAGGTGGGGGCCGGCGGCGCTGGCGAGGGGAGGGGCGCGGGCCGGGGTCCCTGGGCCACCGCCCCCGCCCACGCTACCCAATCCCAGGTGCCTGATTGGACCCGGCCAGCACTTTCCCGCCACCGGCACTTCCTCTAGCTGCGGCCGGGGAGAGAGCTGCGCCGACTTGAGAGCCAAGGGCGGTGTTCCAAAAAAGCAGGCGCTGCAGGTGCCTGCCTTGGCGGGGTGCAGCGAATGCCTGCAGGTTTGCTCTTTTGCCAGAGCGCTTGTGCTGAACGACAGCATCTACTAGCCACTAGCTGGTTAAACCAATAGAAATCCAAAAGGCCAGGGAACGTTGAGTACCAAAAACTATAAACGTGGAGCGGAAAGGTTTTGAGATGATGCTGTTAAGCCCCTATTTGGTAGGGAGAGCGAAGAGTCCAGGAGAAANAAAAAGACAGTGGATTTTGCAGTTAACGCTAACGAGGAGCTTGGTACCCAATCATCAGCAAAGACAAAACAAGGAGATGAAAAGGGCCAGCTCATCCCCAGACAACGGGTCAGCCTGGTGATGGATCAGCCTGAGCTATGAGAAAATAGGTTTCCACCCTGGTCAACAGCCTCTGCTTATCGCCCAGCTCAGCATCAGCCAGGTCACTCCGTCTACGGACGATAGCTGTGGTCCCCTCTCTCCCGCCTAGCCCTCGCCCTCCCCGGGGGTCGCAGCGAAGCTCGGCAATACCAGGTGTAGTCGTCCTCGTCCCGCCAGGCGGCCAAGCTCTCCAGGTCCAGCGGCTCCACTTCGTCCAGCAGCGTGGGGGGCGGCGAGGAGGGCGCGGCGGCGGCCCCCGGCGGTGTCCCCGCGCCCCCCGGCTCCGGGCCGCCGCCTCCGCCGCCCGCGCCGAAGAAGCCCGCCGCAGGCTTGAAGTAGACGAAGGGCGCCTCGGGGGGCTGCGCCAGGCTGCAGAGCAGGGAGGGCGCCGGGCTGGGCAGGCAGTAGGTCCCCGGGAAAGCGGAGCTGGAGCCGCCGCTGCCGCCGCCGCCCCCCGCAGCCAAGGCCAGCCCCAGCCCCAGGCCCCCCGAGGCGGCGGCGGCGGCCGGAGGGCTCCGCGGGGCCAAGGGGCTACAGGCCCCGGCGGGCGGTGGCGCGGCGGGCGGCGGCGGCGGCGACAGGAGCAGCAGGTGCGGGGCGGCGGACGCGGTGGCCGTCTGGCTGCGCAGCTGCTCGTTCTGCTTCTCCAGCATGCGCACCAGCTCCTTCAGCTTCTTCACCTCCAGCTCGGTGTTCACCACCGGCCCGGAGCCCGCTCCGGAGCCGCCCCCCGCCGAAGCGCATTTCACCTGCTCCGCCATCATCGTGGGCCCAGAGGGCGCCTCGGACACCCGGGGAGGAGGTGGGGCTGTGCCAAAGCGCCGGCTCCTCGCGCCGCAGGGAGAAACTACCGCTCCTTCCCCACCGCCCGGCCCGGACGGCCGACCACGCTAGGCGGAGGCCGAGCGGGCGGCTCGCATCAGCACCCGGGCCCAGCCTCCCGCCGAAGCAGCCGCCGCCGAGCCGCTCTGCACATGCTCAGAGCGTCCCTCCAGTCCCCTGGGCGCCGTGGAGGCTCCGGGTTTTAGCCGCGGCCCCCGGGCGGGGCGGGGCGCGGGCGCCTGGTGGGCGGGGCCGGGGTGTAAGACAAGCCTTCGAGGTGGGGGCCGGCGGCGCTGGCGAGGGGAGGGGCGCGGGCCGGGGTCCCTGGGCCACCGCCCCCGCCCACGCTACCCAATCCCAGGTGCCTGATTGGACCCGGCCAGCACTTTCCCGCCACCGGCACTTCCTCTAGCTGCGGCCGGGGAGAGAGCTGCGCCGACTTGAGAGCCAAGGGCTGTGTTCCAAAAAAGCAGGCGCTGCAGGTGCCTGCCTTGGCGGGGTGCAGCGAATGCCTGCAGGTTTGCTCTTTTGCCAGAGCGCTTGTGCTGAACGACAGCATCTACTAGCCACTAGCTGGTTAAACCAATAGAAATCCAAAAGGCCAGGGAACGTTGAGTACCAAAAACTATAAACGTGGAGCGGAAAGGTTTTGAGATGATGCTGTTAAGCCCCTATTTGGTAGGGAGAGCGAAGAGTCCAGGAGAAAGAAAATCGCGCTCTAAGGGCGAGAGTGACCAGTTGGTAAAGAGCCAAGTGTTCAAGCTTATTCTAAAGTCGTCCGATTTGAACTGTTCTACTACCACCAATGTTTAACACGACAAAGAGCATTTTTATACCACGTATATATTCATACATTCACTAAACAAAAGATCTTTGAGCTCCTAACTCTGCGCCAGATACCGTTCTAAGAGTTAGCCAAGCATTCAAGTGAACAAAACAGACAAAAAATCATTGTGGGAGAAACATGAGTAAAATTGAATGATGTTCCATCTGTTAAATAATTTACAAGCTCTTAGGTCAGACTTGCTGGGGTGGGGGTGGGGTGGGGAAGAAAAGCAGAAAACCTAGGAACTCTGACCCGGGTACCCCTGAGAACTGCCTTTTCTTCCATCTTCCGGAAATTATTGATAGGTCTGCTTTTAAACGGGGTTGGGGAAGGGTTCTTAAGCAGAATTGTGTCAAGTTTCATTCCATTAATATTGACGTAGCATTTGCGGGTGTTTAACACGGAGAAAAGTCTGAGGGCTTTATTATAAGACACTTCCGCACAACTGGCTCTCATCCTCAGATGATACGCTATCTAGCGAAGCTCTGGGACTTTTCCATACCAGTCTGTGTGACCATGTACCACATCCCTCTGGAACTGCTCCCATATTGAATCTGTTGGTTTTATGACAGACACAGCTCTGTGCCTTCCTACTCAGAAACACTTGTGTCTTGTCAGTTGCCCATTTATATCTCCAACTTCTGTGTGTAGGGAGGGTGATCTCCATTTCACTTGCTTGGTGAGATATTCTGTAAATCAGATAAATATGTGTAATTGGTTCCCTGAGTCTTCCTACCAAGCGTCCCAGCTTGCTAGACCACCGGAACCACCTGTATCACCCATCACCTTTCCAAGTTTCAGTCTAGCTTCTAGATATTCTGGTTATTACTAAAACCTGGAGAAGTGGAGTAATTCTACTGAAAGTCCTAAAGTAAAGAATCTATGGAAGGATTTTCCGCATGCTCAGTGGCAGATGCAGAGAGCAGTATCCTTGCAACACAAAGAAAGGGAGACAACAGATACAATGAGAACAAAGAGCTGCTGGGTTCCACATTAGCAAAAGAAACTGGGAATAGGCGCAGAAGAGCGAAGACAGTGAGAATTAAGACAAAAAGAAAAGGAGTCATTTTTCTGCAAAATTTATATACCCTGGAAAAGGAGAGAAAAAAATCCCGCTCCTCCCCCATATATTTAGTAAGATGTATAGAATATATCCAAGCAATCAGTAGTCAATCCTGAGAACTGTTTTCTAAGTAGCAGTTAGTATTTTTAAAAATCTTTGTTGTTTCCAAAAAGAGCATTCCTTGAAATTTGACCTCGAAAAGAGATGAAACGTTCCCATCCTAAGTTTCTATTCTGCATTCTTCTTCCAAAAAGAAAAATTTGCCCTCTAAATTCAGGTCTAGAGAAATTTTAAATCTTCTCTTTCTTTTCTATAAAAGCACCTCTTTTTTTCCCCCTCTTCTGGGAATTACATATGTACACACCCCAGAAACTCTCAAAATGCACACTGATTTTAAGTTGCTTATCTCCAGGATGCCTGTCTCTTTAACACATAATTAAAGAGGTTCATGGTGTCAAGGTTTCAATTAAGCAGTCTTGATTTGTTTATTTTGATGCAAATTTGTAAGCTGTGTGTGTTGAAAGAAATTGCATGCCTAGCTTCTCAATTTTAAAATATTTTTGTTTGAAATACATGGGGTGATTGCAGAGATTTACAAACAAGATATGGAAAATAAAGGTGCATATCTCATTAAAAACTTTATATTTTAAGGATACATTTGAAACATCATAAATTGATGAGAATTATCCATCTATCCCACATTCAAAATCAGATAAAGAAACAGGTATTTTACCAGTGCTCCCCATTCCTTACTCTCCAGAACTGTGGTCACTGGGTCACTCTAGTGAAATTCAAGAGAGAAAATAACTTATTCTCATTTGTATTTTTCACATATACCTGTAATAGTATTTATGGACATCAAATTGATTCATCCACAAAATTGCAAAGACAACGTAGTTTCTTCCTGAGTCTGTAAATCTGATTCTCCAAGTTAATCTAGGAATAGTTCATTATCCTAGTTTCACAGATAGGCTAACAAAGTTAGATTACTTGCCCAATGCAGTCTTGAAAACGACAACAATTCTTGACACAGTTTCTAGTAGCCCAACCACTGTTCTCTTTGTGCCTTTGTCTTAGAGTGAAATTCTACTAAGAGTAAGCCCCTTATGTTTTAAATGCAGATTTTCCATCAGTGCAACGGATATACCCTAATATGACCACCACATTCATTCAAGTTGATAAATCCAAATACCATAAGGAGAGAGAATTACCTGATATGTTACCAAGGGTTGTGTACTCAGTCATGTCCAATTCTTTGTGACCCCATGGACTGTAGCCTGCCAGGTTTCTCTGTCCATGGAATTTTCCAGGCTAGAATACCGGAGTGGGCTCCCATGCCCTCCTCCAGGGGATCTTCCCAACCCAGGGATCAAACCCGTGTCTCTTGCATCTCCTGCATTAGCAGGTGGATTCTTATACTACTGTGCCACCTGAGAAAATCACCTGAAGATTAAAGATCCCCAGCTCCATTTTCAAGTTCATTTAGAGAGACCACAGTCTTTCATTTTTTTTCCCCCTCTTAATTGAGATTCCTGTTTATCCATGCAAAATAGTCCTGAATAATGTGGGTCCCCACTACCCTTGTCCAGTGCCTAGCAAGTCTAGCACTTAGCAAAAACCCATTGAAGTGTCTTTTTAAAGAATAGGTGAATAAATAAATAAGTCCCCAAGTTCTAGCTGAAATTTAGACAAGACCCTAATTGGTTACTTCTATAAGCCTCATTTGTCATATGGTAACAGCATGGGAGGATTAGAAGGCTTTTTGCAGACTCCATGATAATTATTTCATGTCTGACCTAATTAAAAGCTAGAAAAATGCTTGCTGCATTAATGTGTGGATTTTAGAATAAGGGAATAACAGAGAGAAAACAAAAATACATGAAGCTAGAATTTATGTAAATGAATCTCTGTATGGGTTGCTCCATTCAGACCCCACCCAACTCTACCACTAGAATTCACGCCAACAACCCCTGTAATTATACCCTGTAAAGTTACATATAGTGGTAATTACCATAACAATAATAGTAATAATAATAATTCTGTTGACTTGGCAAGGTATCCTTGTCAGAGCCCTTTTTAATAAACACTTATCAGGTATCTATTATGTTCAAGTCACGATGCTAGATAGCCTTTTAAAAGTAAGGCAGTGTCTCCACCACCAAGACCTTATCGAGTTGGTGAAAGAAGCATATAAACAACTGATTAAGACTTAGTGTGTTATGTGTCATGATAAAAATCAAGGCAAAAGCTTCAGAAGTGCCCAAGAAGGAACAATTCATTTTGGCTAAAATTTTGAGAAGACTTCATGCAGAAAGTATATGTTATTTCATTTGATTCTCCTTAGCAAGCAAGCGAGGCATTGGGCAAGTATTGTGATATTCATTTATCAGACAGAATCTAGGATATTTCAAAGCAACAACCGAAGTAGGATACAGCACAGAGCTCTAACGCCTGATCAATATCATTTCCTCTGTGTCAGTTTGTTTTGTTTTTATGAATCACTCACACATCTACCATGCCCACTAAAATGAAACTTTATTTACCTTAATTGTAGGTAGGGGTCTTACTAAATGCCACATGTTCTAAGCCCTTTACTTGTATTAACTAATTTAATCATCAAACGCCCTTTGAAGTACTTTCTATAATTAGTCTTGTTTTATAAATGAGGAAACTGAGGCACAGGAAGTCAAACAAATTACCCAAAGTTGTATGCTCAGTCGCTCAGTCAACCCCATGAACTGTAGTCCACCAGGCTTCTCTGTCCATGGGATTTTTCAGGCAAGAATACTGGAGTGGGTTGCCATTTCCTCCTCCAGGGCATCTTCCTGACCCAGGGATATAACCCATGTCTCCTGTGTCTCCTGCATCAGTAGGCAGAATGTTTACCACTAAGGCACCTGGGATGCCCCTACCCAAAGTTACCCAGCTACACAGTGGCAGAGCCAGGAATTGAAAGCTAGGCAGTCCCAGCTTGTTAATTGCCGTATGTCTTTTCTGGTCTTAAGCTGAACCCAGCAGAATGCCATACTCTGTTCTTAATGGTTTATCAAGAAGAACTATTGACTTATGCAAAATCAATAGCCAGGAATGCCTTGAACAAAGTCTGATTCATTAACAAGCAAATATTACTGGAACTTAAAAAGTCACCAAGCACAGATGAGAAAACAGTAGGTTTCCAAAATCAACAAAGTGACCAGTGCTGGTACAACACTTCTGACAGTACAAAGGCTATTCATTCAACGCTTATTTCTGCACAGATGACAAAACAGCATGAACTATCACTGCTTTGTATTGTATTTCTAGGCATTTAGATTCTTCACATGTCAAAACCGCTCTTAAGAATACTCAGAGGAAACCAAGTCACAGCCTACATTGGGTTTGAACAGATCCCATCATGATTTTGGCTATATTTAAAAAAAAAATGTAAAAATAATTTTTTTGAAGTTCATAAACATTTCAAAATCTGAAACTTTCAAAACTAAAACAGACACTTTTGAACAAGTGGTTCTTTTTGAGAGAAAACATATAAGGTTACTTAAGCCTTGAAAAATAGGCATCTTTTCATTTTTCCTTCATTTTTTTTAACTTTATAAGAGAAAAATGGTATAACTTAATGGTATAAGAGAATCTGGTATAACTTGAGTCTTGCTGGCAAAAATTGGTACTCTATATTACCATTGCCCTGGATGTCTAGAGCTCTTGAAAGTATTTGAATTTTGAACAATCTAATTTCTTGTTTTCCTCAAATGTTTCCCTCATCATAAAAGTCAGTGTGGTAGTTTTCTTTCTTTAATTCAAAAGAGCTCTTTTTTTCTTTGATAATTTCCAGAGCTTTTATAAAAAAAAAAAAAAAAAAAACTTCTTTGCAAAAATTTATAATCACACTGGAGTGTTAGAAATCAAAGTCAGAATTCATTTGAAAGTCTGACACAGCAGAGCAAGAAGTCTTTCTGTGATAGTGGATCCTTTAGTTCTCTTTCAAGTCACTGGTATAGCTGCGAGGACATTATGGGAATCTAAGCAAAAGGCAATACAGAAAACAGTGCAGTGTCCTCTTGGCACAGCGTCACATTCTAGAAATGATCAGTATAAGCCAGCCTCAAAGAAGTCACTGCAGGTTTACTCAAAGTAAACCTACAGTGACTGCCTAACCATGCTCAGTGCATATAATGAATTTTCAGAAAATGCAATAATTGATCCCCATAACCAAGTTATCTGTGTTTCACTATTTCACTCCTAAATCCTTCATGGAGGCAACAGTTATAATCATGTCACTGAAGGACTTTGTCATCATGATTACAAATATGTCCTTACTTCTCATCTTCAGGAATATTTTTTGTTTGTTTAGTTTTAGAAAGGAAGTGTCAATTAACAGAAAATACTTGATTATGAACTAATTTTAGGGGGGCCACAGCACATGGCATGCAGGACCTAAGTTCCTCAACCAAGGATTGAACCTGCACCCCACTGCATTAGAAGAGTGGATTCTTAACCACTGGGCCACCCCAAAAGCCCCAGAAAATATTTTATTAAAAGATATGATCCCTTTCGTCAGAAAAGAATGCAAAATATCACAGGGGCATATTTACCCTGAGAACTAAAGAATAGCAAACAGGATGGGAGGGTGTGGCAGGGGTTATCTACTAGACAGATTTCCAGCTTTGTAGCCAGTTTAAAGTCTCTGTTTTCAGACTGTAGGCTTTATTTAATGGTAATTGTAAGCATTTTCTATTAGTCCATGAAAACAGTGTCTGAAAGTTCTCATGTGCTACTGAAAACCTGGAAACAAAGAAAACAACAGACAATAAAATTTTAAAAGATCAGGCTCAGTAGGTGATGTGACCAACAGATTGCAAATACAGCTTCAAAGAAGAGAGATCGAAATTAATTTCATTCATTGAGGACAGACATCTTCCACAGAGTCTAATGTGGAAACCTGACTTGAAAGAGAGATGGTAGCAAGCTGTCTCTAGGATGCTGCAGCGTTGCACATGTGGACACACAGAGAGAGAGCTAGAGTGGGACTCAGAAGACTGTCGACTTTGCTCAGGTACCTGTCATTGCTAAAGGCTTTCCAGGTGGCGCTGGTGGTAAACTATTGATACCTAGTTTACCAAGGTAAAGGTAAACTTGCCTGCCAATGCAGGAGATGTAAGAGATGC
>SJYA01001818.1:83788-99154 GCA_006410615.1 Neotragus moschatus
TCCTCGCCAGCAATTGGCATTCTCAGGTTTTAGTTTTTAGCCATTTGAATAGTCAGGAAGTAGTCTCGTCATTATTTTAATCTGCATTTCCCTAAAGAAAAGTGACATTGAGTATCATCCATATGTTTATTTGCCATCTGTATATCTTCTTTGGTTCGGAGAAGGCAATGGCAACTCACTCCAGTACTCTTGCCTGGAGAATCCCATGGACAGAGGAGCCTGGTAGGCTGCAGTCCATGAGGTCGCTAGGAGTCGGACATGACTGAGTGACTTCACTTTCACTTTTCACTTTCATGCATTGGAGGAGGAAATGGCAACCCCCTCCAGTGTGCTTGCCTGGAGATTCCCAGGGGCGGGGGAGCCTGGTGGGCTGCCATCTCTGGGGTCTTACAGAGTTGGACACGACTGAAGCAACTTAGCAGCAGCAGCAGCAGCATCTTCCTTGGTTAGGTGACTCTTCAGATCTTCTGCCCATTTTTAAAAGATTTGGTTGCTTGTTTGTTTCCTTAGTGGTTAGTCTTCAGAATTCTTTGATATGCAGAACAAGTTCTTTATCAGATATGTACTTTGCAAATATTTTCTCCCAATCTGTGGCTTATCTTTTCATTATCTTAACAGTGTCTTTTATGGAGCACACATTTTTAATTTTAACAAATTTAACTTAAATCCTTTTTTGTTGTTGTTGTTTTATGGATTGCACTTTTGATGTTATATCAAAAAATTCTTAACCAAGTTTAGGTCATATTGTTTTTCTCTTAAGTTTTCTTTGAGAAGTTTTGTGGTTTTGCATTTTACATTTAAGTCTATGATCCACTTTGAGCTAATTTTTGTAAAAGATATAAAGTCTGTGTCTCGGTACTTTTTTTCTTTTCTGTACATGGGTGTCCAATTATCTCAGCACTATTTAGAAAAACTATTCTTTCTCCATTGAATTCTCTTTGTGCTTTTGTCAAAAATCAGTAAACTATATTTGTCTCAAAATAATTTTAATCTGTTCATGAAACCAATTATATTCAACAATGTCTTAATGAAACAAATTTAAAAGGCATAAATGAACTCAATGAAATATCAGCATTCATTTGATGATGTACATTTTTAATAATATATTATGAAACAACCACAGCTTATCTCTTGTCTGCTTCTTCAACCTCATCATTTCATGTTCACTAATTCCAGCCTCCTGGCAATCTTTCTGTAATTGCCAAGGTCACACTTGCCTTAGGGCCTAAACACTTTCTTGTGGGAGACTTTCAATCCAATTTGCCTTTATGAACCTGAAGGGTCCTTGAAGCTAGTGAGCTTTCCTTTTCTCTTGGGAAAAGAGGTGAAATTAACAAATTGTAACTGTCAAGAAAGTTACATCAAGATCTGTATGTTCCTTTCAACCAGATACATTATTCATATTGACACAAAAGAATAGAACATGTAACATTTATAAAACTCCTGTGAGAAGTCTCTTCTAGACCTGAAATGATGCTGCTTAACTGTTTACTGTCTCTTTTTGGAAAACAGAAAGGAATTAGATCCTGAGTGCTGCCTCAGATGAGGTGAGCAATGTCCTACCTAGCCTAGTGCTTCCACTTCAGGTGAGCATTGGTTCAGACCCACCACTGACACAGTCACTCCTTTATCCAGTGAGCTTCAGCCTGAGGACCAAGATGGAGTAACCATTTGGTGTAACCCACCCGTTGGCAGAGACCTGAAAGCTCTCTACGTAATACCTGAATATTGTTTTGCATGAGGAATAGAGGAAGCTTAAAAATCTTTTGACTGTTCTCTGTCTCTTGGCATCTATGAATTTGGATCTCATATTTAAGAAAAACAAGGACACATTTAGCTCAGAAAATGGAATGATTTTGGCCAATCCTAAAACATCTCCTCTTGGAGTGCTTTTCCCCAGGTAAGTTCCTTCTCATCATTCAGCTGTTATTTGAAATATCATCTGACAACATTACTTTTAAATACTACCCCTTGACCTGGTTGCTGTATTTTGTTTCTTTCATGGTCTTATTTGCTTTCAGAAATTATTGTGTTTATTTATATTTTGTCTTTCAAGTTGTTCCTCTAACCTTTCTTTAGAATTTAAGTTCCATGAGGGCAAGAGTCTTGGCTATTTTGGTTACCACGGAGATCTGGGACACAGATTCTAAATGAAGATTTTTAAGTTATTGGAAAATGAACAAATGAATGAATGAGTGACAGTAGATTATAAGCCATGCATTTTTTTCCTACAGACTCTAGAATAATTGGATTTTCATGTATGAATGAGAATGTTTCAAAGGCAATGAAGTTAGAAGATCTTTCCCAGGTGTTATTTATAAATGATGCTGATAATCAGTTTCCTTTATAAATTGAGACCATTACCTAACTCAAGAGGCATCTGAACATTGCAATAATATATCAGAAGCCATACTTCTCAAACGGCAGGACAAAAAGGTCCAGTAAACATCAATCAGGATGGTGCGCAACAGTTGTGTTGTGACAAAGTCAACAAGCAATTCTGTAGCACACACAAAACATTCCACAACTCTTAGGTATCTAACGAAAGAGTTATCTGAGAAGGGGGTAAGCGTAGATTTATAGATCATGCGGTGTTTGGGCTGGGGGGTACAACTGCACATCAGTGTTTTAAATCTCACATTTTAAGTAGCAGGAAATAGACTTATGAGACAAATAGCCAATGCAAGTTAATACAGGTGTATATGAGTGAAAAGACTGACTTAAAACTCAACATTCAAAACACTAAGATCTTGCCATCTGGTCCCATCACTTCATGGCAAATAGATGGGGGAAAAATGGAAACGGTGGCAGATTTTATTTTCTTGGGCTCCAAAATCATGAGGATGGTGACTGCAGCCATGAAATTAAAAGACGCTTGCTTTTTGGAAAAAAAGCTATGACCAACCTAGACAGCATATTAAAAAGCAGAGACAGTACTTTGCCAACACAGGTCTGTCTAGTCAAAGCTATGGGTTTTCCAGTAGTCAGGTATGGGTGTGAGTGTTGGACCATAAATGTTGGACCATAAAGAAAGCTGAGTGCCAAAGAAAGGATTCTTTAGTACTGAGGTGCTGGAAAAGACTCTTAAGAGTCCCCTGGTCAGCAAGGAGATCAAGCCAATCATTTCTAAAGGAANAATAGATGGGGGAAAAATGGAAACGGTGGCAGATTTTATTTTCTTGGGCTCCAAAATCATGAGGATGGTGACTGCAGCCATGAAATTAAAAGACGCTTGCTTTTTGGAAAAAAAGCTATGACCAACCTAGACAGCATATTAAAAAGCAGAGACAGTACTTTGCCAACACAGGTCTGTCTAGTCAAAGCTATGGGTTTTCCAGTAGTCAGGTATGGGTGTGAGTGTTGGACCATAAATGTTGGACCATAAAGAAAGCTGAGTGCCAAAGAAAGGATTCTTTAGTACTGAGGTGCTGGAAAAGACTCTTAAGAGTCCCCTGGTCAGCAAGGAGATCAAGCCAATCATTTCTAAAGGAAACCTTGAATATTCATTGGAAGGACTGATGCTGAAGCTGAAGCTCCAGTACTTTGGCCACCTGATGTGAAGAGCCAACTCATTAGAAAAGACTCGGATGCTGGGAAATCTTGCGGGCAGGAGAAGAAGGGGGTGACAGGGGATAAGATGGTTAGTTGGCATCACTGACTCAGTGGACATGAGTTTGAGCAAGTTCTGGGAGTTGGTGATGGACAGGTAAGCCTGGTGTGCTGCAGTCTATGGGGTTGCAAAGAGACGGACATGACTTAGCGACTGAACAACAAGTGTCTCTGGGAACTGTTGAATGCTATGAAATTGGTAGAATACTAAAAATAATTTATTTACATTATACCAAATAACCCGTATATTCAGTAGTAACAACTACAATAACAACAAGAAATAACATTAACATTGTTAGTTTGCCTCAATGTAGGCCAAACAGTCACTTGTTTTGGTAGAGCTCTGAATCAAGCTGAGTTGGAAAATGTTCCAAATGCTCATGATTTTCTATCATAGTAAACAAGTCAGAGAGTGCCCCAATTGTGAGAACTGGACCATCTCATCACTCATATCTAATTATAGGAGTGATTGCAATCAAATAATTAGGGATGCACGGATTACTTCTTGAATAAATTTTTATTTCTTGGCCTTAGTAAAAGAAAAAAAAAGATTTTAACAGATTCTATCTCCAAGATTACTAGATAAATTTTATTTTGTTTTTTGCAGCATGCTCTCATAGTAGAGCAATTAATTATTTTTTAGAGACATCTTTTAATTAGTAATAGAATCCAGGGGCTGGTATTCTGAGATGTAGGCACTTGTGTCCAGGAAAAATATGCCAATCACAACATAATTCGCTGCAAATAAAAATGAGATCTTACAAATTGTTTTAGAAATCTGCCATTCCTATGCTGCAAATAATCCCAGACATAATGAAGTGGACTTGGTAAAATCAGCAGCCCTTTTCGCTTCACTCTGTATCTACTCTATTTTTACAACAGCTTTTGGTTTAATTTAATACATTATTGTAGAAGAAAGGGTCCATTAAACAGCTAGAGAAGAGTGAGAATCATGCCCCTTTTAGGTTTTTTTTTTTTTGAAAAGAAGCATTCAACAGTAGAATCCTTTAAAAATGGTATTCAAATGATTTTTAATTACTACAAAGGCATTGAAATGTTAATACACTTCTATAAAAGAGAGGGCTACTATTCTACTCATCCTTTCCTGCCACGAATTTCAACTCTAAGAAAATTATTTCTTTTGATCCACTCTGATAGCATGTAATAAGAGAACAATAAAACACATGGCTCAATTACCACCATTTCTCATCAAGCTTGAATTAATGAATATCAAATTATTATTAATTGTTTTTCCTGGCTTCCTCTCCATAGGACAATGATAACACATTGCTATGTTTTGATAAGTATTTAGTGTTTAACACTTTGTAGACCAGTGTCTAACAGGAACAGATGCTTGAAATCATTACATGAAAGAATCATTCTTTACATTTAGCAACACTTAGAAAATAACATGATGATCTTTCTGGTCTCCTTAGTTTGTCAGTTTTTTTATAACTGCCTTAAACTCCCTTAGAATCTCAGCCTCTCTCAATGTTCTGTATGCTTTCCTTTGAGAAGCAGTTCTTATATGCATAAAAAATAGTTTATACGTGCGATGTCTCAAGTTTAATAATAATAATTTCACACAAGATTACTGACTTTTCAATTCCTTAAGAAAAAGCTCTTTAAAAACCAACATTATGGCTTAAGCAGAAAAAAAATTGAGTAGTATAGCACAGAATACAATAAATTATGATCACTATAATTGACAATATCAATGTCATTGAGTAATATTTATAGATGACGCACAAGAAGATTCTGTGTAACTGACAGTTCATTTTATTTTTATAAGCCATCTGCAAATATAAAGTGCTATGTAGTAGGAATAGGTATAGCATGCTAAAGAACATGTCTTTGTAGTCCATTCCATTATTTCTCATAGATCATTTACAAATCCAGATTTTGAAAAGAAAGCGTAACAAATTATAATATGTAAACTATACATGCCATGTGACTTTTACCCATTACCAATAAATGCATGTGTTTATATTTATAAAACATGTTCTATAAAACTTATATCTGTGATAAACTAAAGGATGACACCATTAAATTGTTTAGATATCCTATCTAGTTCCACATGCTTAACAAACACCGATTCGGGTATGATTCTAAAGATCAAACAAAACTTGCTTTAGAATCTGAGAGTTTGGGAGCAGAAAGTGACCTGAGGAATCATTTTGTCCATTTCCCCTCATGTTACAGATAATAGCACCAAAATCTGGATAGTTTAAGTGATTTTCTGAGGTCCATACACCTTTCTACACTGACACCTTTCTGCCAGACTTTATCTTTCTGCCAAAATTTCTATCAGCATTTCTTTTGCACGGAAGAAATGTACACATCTTGCTTCCCTGACAGTTTTGTCAAGATGTCATTCACATCTGTAAATCCAAATCCCTAGGGAAACAAAGATGAGAACTTGGGAATCCTGGTCTCTAGTGGAAACTGTGATGCACAGCCTAATACTGAGCAGAGAAGGACCTGGTCAAGGCTGACAATGCTCACCGCCATCAGAAACATCCTTTGATATTGGTAACTACACCACTTGAATTTTTTGTCTCTAAATCTAACCAGATACCAGATGGTTCCCTTTATGTATGTGACCTTAGTATAAGCAATCATATTATTTACGCAATAGCTAAATTGTAATACAAAGAGTCAGTCATTGGTGTAAAAGCTTTTTTAGATTACATGTTCTTATAATAAAAATTTTAATTCTTCAATGAATACTTTCCTCTTGATTTCCATGTGCCAGAATTACTGAATCCACTTGGCTGAAAAATGTAAAGGAAAAAAGTTATATATACAAATTCAGTACAAAAATAAGCTTGTAACTAAAGTTTTTAAAATAATTATTCATCGGTGGGGGTGGGGGTGGACTAAGGAGTGTACTTTTACCACCTACTGAATTCATCACCGTGGCAAGGTCTTTGGTCATACTGTGAATATGAAGCACTGATGCCCCGTATTCATATTTATGACATGCTTGAGAGTCATGTCTTGACAACTTATATATACTCTAACAGTGCACATAGACAGGGAGGAAGACACAAAGACATCTGAGTGCATTGGTAACCACATCTCCTAAACCATTTCATGGACCCTTGGGACAAAGTTTTAGAGCTGCCACCATGCATACCAAGGCCCCCCTGATGTAACACTGGATCCTGATAAGGCTGCTCAGTGACGAAGGAAAAGGAATATGAGAATGGCTGGAATATGAGAAGAGGGAATATGAGAAAATAGAAAGCCAAGTATGAATATAATTAGCTTTGTTCTTGTCATCGATTCTGCAGCCTGATGGAACGTGGGTTTCTTAATATTTTTCAGAGCATTTTCCAGATGTAGCCTCCAAGCACCTCATTAATATCACACATTTGTCATTAAATTCCATATTTTGGATCCCATGTAACAACCACAGATGTTCCTTTCTATTAGCCACCAGCAGGAAACTTTCCCTTTATGTAGTGCTGTTGACCAGCTCCCCAGTATACCGTTAACTTTAAAATTTCCATTTAAAATTAACATTAAAAGGTGTTTAATAACCAAATTAAATTATAAAAGTATATTCCAGTGCAAATATAAAAGGTCATTCACAGAAATGCACTTTAATTCTAATTCTAACAACGATCTGAGCAAAGAAGATATATTTTTGTTTGCAAAAAATGGAAAATTTCCTACAATAAATGACCTATGCTTATTTGTATCTATGGCTGGTCTCATATCAGAAGAAAACATAAATTTTGACTTATTTTATACCATAAATGAAATGCTACCATTGTATCTGCAGCTGAATTTTTAATATAATTAATAAAATACTTTCCATTTTTGAAATATTTCAACAATATCTAAAGTTCATTAATGTCAGTGATAGTTTCTCACAGAGCTCAGCACTTACCTACAACTTTAGAGTAGCAAGATTCACAATGTATTGTCTGTCTATAAATCCAAATACTGTCACCTGCTTGTAGGTTTTCCAAAGGTCGTTTGCATATTTCACACTAAAGGAAAGGTATGTATAAAGTTTACATTAGATATGAAGTTTAGATTCTTGGTTAACAGGATTAAAAAAAGAACCTTTTACTTTATTCCAGATCATCCTGTATAGTAACACTCTGATGAAGAGAACCATGGAGAAAGTAAGAGTATACTTGTCTGATCCACACACCAAACTTTCTGAACAAATTCTCATATATCCCTNTATTTCACACTAAAGGAAAGGTATGTATAAAGTTTACATTAGATATGAAGTTTAGATTCTTGGTTAACAGGATTAAAAAAAGAACCTTTTACTTTATTCCAGATCATCCTGTATAGTAACACTCTGATGAAGAGAACCATGGAGAAAGTAAGAGTATACTTGTCTGATCCACACACCAAACTTTCTGAACAAATTCTCATATATCCCTCTACTATGGAGGTGTGCATTTCAGGGCATACCTACTACTGAAGTTTCTACCTAACTCACAATAGAGTAGATAAATATTTTAAAAAATTGGTCATGCCAAAGACAAGATCACTGTTAGATATTGCAAGTAAGAACACTAAGTATGCTTATTGTTTGCTTACTAATGGACAGCTACACTGTCCAGATACAGTGTCATTGAGCAAAACAAACTTCTGACTCCAGACATAATTTAGGGGGAAATTTGTTTCAAGTTATGCTGGTTAAAGAGGCAAGAAAGGCTTGACATCTACCTTAAACCTGTGCTCACTGGAGCAAGTCTACTGCCAACTGGCTGGCTTTCAAGTTCATTGACGCAAATTGTCATAGGTCAGTTAGACATGTTTAAGCCAGTTCAGGTAATTCTCTATAATTTCGGCTATAGAGTAATCTGTCTTTTCTTAGGAGTGTGGGGATATTTTTGATCTTAGTAGTATTTTATGATTAAATTGACAATGAAAGTTAATCATCCAAAATATAACAGAACAGAAATTATTCCTGTTGACCAAAGGCAATAATCAGGAGAATTTTTTTCTTTAAAAAGTTTTGTGCATAATAATTTAAAATAAAGAGCTGTAGATTAATTTTTGTTCCACTGAGTAAATCTGAATAACTTCAAGGAAATTTTACTGTCTTATAATGAAATAATTATGAAATTTTCATGTCTTACTTTATATAGAATTCTATATATGATGGCCTAAATTTGGATTTTATTGCCTCGAAATGAGGCATTGAAGTTTTTATTACTTTGTGTCATTGCCTGAAGCTAATTGAAAGAGAAGCAATCAAGTGTCAAAGTATTGGGCTGGCCAAAAAGTTCATAACATCTTATTGGAAAACTCAAACAGACTTTTTTGGCCAGCCTAATATTACATCTACTTGACCGAATCAGATAATTTGCATCAATCATAGAATCTATCAGTACTAGAAAGGGCCCATAGATTCAGGCTGTGGTTCTCATACTGGCTGCCTGTTAGATCTATCTAAGAAAGCTTTAAAAACACCAATGCCCAGAAATCATTTCTAAGATTCATGATGTAATTGGGGCTGGTCCCAAGCATTTTATTTTTCTCATCATCTCCCCAAATGATTATAATGTTCATCCTGGGTTGAAAACCACTGGTCTAATCAGCTATGTCATTTTACAGATGAAGAAACTTAGGCTAAACTAATTTAGGTGATGGTCCAAAGTCACATGGCCACAATTCGTGTCAGTTAGAACTCAAACTCAGGTCTTCAGGTTCCTAGTTAAGTGCTCACCTAGTTATACCAAAAGCTATATTGTTGACATACCTAATACTTTTGTGAAAAGTAAAAGAAATGGCATGCTGCTGCTAAGTCGCTCCAGTCGTGTCCAACTCTGTGCGACCCCATAGACGGCAGCCCACCAGACTCCCCCGTGCCTGGGATTCTCCAGGCAAGAACCCTGGAGTGGGTTGCCACTTCCTTCTCCAATACATGAAAGTGAAAAATGAAAGTGAAGTCTCTCAGTCACGTCCAACTCTTCAAGACCCCATGGACTGTAGCCTACCAGGCTCCTCTGTCCATGGGATTTTCCAGGCAAGAGTACTGGAGTGGTGTGCCATTGCCTTCTCCAAAAAGAAATGGCATATGAAGGCACAAATTGTGAAGCATTCTACTATGTACACTTTAGTATTATTATTATTCTAAGACATTGACATTGACAAGTTGCTCGGTCATGTCCAACTCTTTGCACCCTGTGGACTGTAGCCTACCAGGCTCCTCTGCCCATGGGATTTTCCAGGGAAGAATACTGGAGTGGGTTGCCTTTTCCTTCTCCAGGGGATCTTCCTGATCCAGGGATCGAACCCAGGTCTCCCACATTGTAGGCAGACTCTTTACCATCTGAGCTACAAGGGAATCCCAAAGGAATTTCATGAAGGAGGAGGAGGAAGTGAAAGTCAAGTCTGACTCTTTGTGATCCCATGGACTATACAATCCACGGTATTCTCAAGGCCAGATTACTGGAGTGGGTAGCCTTTCCCTTCTTCAGGGGATCTTCCCAACCCAGGGATTGAACCCAGGTCTGCCGCATTGCAGGCAAATTCTTTAACAGCTGAGCCACCAGGGAAGCTTATTCTACTACTGCTGCTGATGCTGCTAAGTCGCTTCAGTTGTGTCTGACTCTGTGCGACCCCAGAGACGGCAGCCCACCAGGCCTCTCCGTCCCTGGGATTCTCTAGGCAAGAACACTGGAGGGTATTGCCATTTCCTTCTCCAAAGCATGAAAGTGAAAAGTGAAAGTGAAGTCGCTCAGTCTTGTCTGACTCCTAGCGACCCCCATGGACTGCAGCCTACCAGGCTCCTCTGTCCATGGGATTTTCCAGGCAAGAGTACTGGAGTGGGGTGCCGTTGCCTTCTTTGGCTCATTCTACGAAGCCATATTTAATTATAATTAATCATGCTCTCAAAGGCAGACTGAGTTTTAACTATTGTTAAGCCCATCGATCCTAATTTTATGATGTAAGAAGCGAGTAACTTTCTTCTCAAAAATTTCTTTTCCTTTTTGGATTTCATTATATATTTAATGCAATGTGGAGAAGGCAATGGCACCCCACTCCAGTACTCTTGCCTGGAAACTCCCATGGACGGAGGAGCCTGGTGGGCTGCGGTCTCTGGGGTCGCACAGAGTCGGACACAACTGAAGTGACTTAGTAGCAGCAGCAGCAGCAGCATGATTTATGAAAAGCTGCAAAAACTTTTCTAAAGAGAACAAGTGTTTATCTTTTTATAGATTTAAATCTGTAGGATAAGAGTTATCAACCTATCAGTAATCAACTCTAAGCCTAAAGTCAAGAGAGTAATTATAAACCTTGGAGTTTCAGGCTGAGAACTCAAAAAAATATTTAACAGTGCATTATTAATGTGCATGACAGTGTTTCTGAAAGTTTTAACTTCATCTCACATATTCCATTAGATAGCTATTTTTATTCTAGGCATTATGCAATTTTGTATGAGAATTAAATGCAAGAAACATAGCCATACCTTGAAGCAAGTCGAATGGCAGCAAATTTGTAATTCATCTAAAATCATCTTGGTTTCTGTGCCCAAGGGTTTTCGACAGTAAGTGCACATGTCTCTCTCAATGACAGACCTATAGAGATGTAAGCAGTTAAAAATAAATTTGTCATCATGAAAAAGACAGATGTATTCCCCATAAAGTCATATGGAAATAACGTTAATTTTATTGATACTTTAGTAAATTGTGTAAAAATCAAGGAAAGATGAAGACTTACTTATCCTAGGAATAGACTGGATTCTTCTAGTTATTTCAGAATGATATCAAAGAAGTAACATAAAAGACAGTTTCAGATTATTAATTCATTAGCAATCAAAAGTGCATCTGAGCAGGTTAAAGATGTTCACAGTTTCCTAATTGAACTAGGTCATAAGTACCCCCTTGAAGCTAGAAGAGGGTTTTAAATTATTAATGTACATATATCATAGAAAAATTATGTTGAAGATTAATATAAAAATTTAACTCTCAAACATTCAGTAGTACAAAAATAGAAATCCATTCAAGAACATGTTGGTAAATTCACAAATGATGGATACCCTGGACTATAGGGTCGAGAATCACCAGATTCTCCCTTGCTGATTCTCTTGGTGTCATTGCAAGCCTCAGAATATTAGGGTGACTTTAGTGACAAAAATTCTTTGCTATTTACTTTGGAAAAATAATGTTCAATAGTAAATAAATGATTAGCAAGTTCTAAAGCCCTTGAGTCACATCAGAGCCTTAATAAAGGGTCAGTAACTATGTGATTCTTATCCTTTTGGAAGATCTTAGATAGTCTTAAATAGCACCTTGGGCAGAGTTTACTAGCCTCAGGGTGCTAGCATAAACGCCTAAAATTTCCAAAGTACTGGGGTAGTGAAATAAAACAGCTAATACTTATAGTGCTAATATGCTTAACATGTGTAGCACATTTTCCATGCACTTTGCATATATAAACCTGTCTATTCTTCATAACATCTCTGAGAAGCAGGTTACTCTTAATTTTATCATTATCGTACACAAGAGGAAGCTGAGGCATAGAAGGGTAAGTCATGCAGCCAGCAAGGGGCAGAGGCAGGATGTGAATGAAATCAGAGCGGCCACAGAGCCCTGGGCTGCCTCTGCGCCTGCCCGTTGACTGGGTTTACTAGATGATAAGAAACTGGTCATGCCCAGAAACCACGATCAATCCTATCGTCAGGACCAGGACTCAAAGCAAAGAGGAGGGAAAGTGGATGGGAGGAGGGGGTAAGAGAGGTTCCTCTCTCCACGGAATTCTCCAGACAAGAATCCTGGAGTGGGTAGCCATTCCCTTCTCCAGGGATCTTCCTGAGGCAGGAATTGAACCCTGGTCTCCCACACTGCAGGCAGATTCCTTACCAACTGAGTCACTGGGGAGGCGCATACATATGTACACACACACTTAAATTTCCCATGTCAGACTGTAAACTCTTCAAGAGTAGAAAGCAGGCACTCTCTAGCATCCTTGCATTCCAGAGACACAGAGAGGAGCTGGGAATATGAAGAGCGAGAAGGTCTCCTTCAAGGAGAAGTTTCTTTCCCCTAGGGTAGCCAGGTGGCTGGATGATCACCATGTATTACGGACATGTGAAGAGTTAGGAGAGCACAGCCAGATGAACAGCTAATCTCTGGGGTGAAGTAGGAAAGGCTTGTCAGCATAAGTGCCAGGTGAGTTAAAGCTTGAAGGTGAAGGAGCTCTCAAGGTGAGGTGGGGAGGGGCATGATGGAAGGGTTCTAAGCAGAGTGAACAGGACGTGCCAAGGTGAGACACAATGAGGCTGGCTGGAGTGGTTGAACTTTAGTCCCTATTCAGCAGGACAAGGTGCTGAAGGCCCATAAAGCCTGTGCAGAGGATTTGGTTTTTATCCTATAAAGCGGTACTGGCCAATTTACTGTGTGTGTCTGTTTGTGTGTGTGTGTATGTGAGCTTAGACCACAGCACTTTTAATGCGTTTTCCAATACAATCATTATTATAAATTTAATATGCAGAAAATTATTTGAAACCACTTAAAGTGACGAAAGTACATATAACATGACTTAAAACTCTAATTTATTAAGAATTTAAATTGTGATCATAAACTGAAGCAACATTTAGTTCTTGGGTACAATTAGGAAGAAAACATGCTACATTTAGTGTTTGCCCTAGTACTGGGTCTCTTAGTCACAAATTTTCATACCCTAATAATTTAATGTGTGCGCAAGCTCAGTCACTCAGTTGTGTCTGACTCTTTGTGACCCCATGGACTGTAGCCCACCAGGCTAATCTGTCTGTGGGATTTTTCACACAAGAATACTGAAGCAGATTGCCATTTCCTTCTCCAGGGGATCTTCTTGACTCAGAGATCAAACCCATGTCTCCTGTATCTCTCGCATAGGCAGGCAGATATTTTTACCACTGAGCCACCTGGGAATCTCTTATTTTATATATAGTAGTATATATATGCCAGTCCCAGTCTCCCAATTTATCCCTTGCCTCCCCCATCCCTGGTAACTATAAATTTGTTTTCTACATCTGTGACTCTATTTTGTGGATAATTCCGTTTGTACCCTTTCTGATTCCACATATGACAGACACCATATATTTGTCTGTGTCTGACTTAGTTTACTCAGTTGATAATCTAGAGGTCCATCCATGTTGCTGCAGATGGCATTACTTTGTTCTTTTTTATGACTGCATTAATGCTGCTGCTGCTGCTGCTTCAGTCGTGTCTGACTCTGTGCGACCCCATAGGCGGCAGCCCACCAGGCTTTCCCGTCCCTGGGATTCTCCAGGCAAGAACACTGGAGTGGGTTGCCATTTCCTTCTCCAATGCATGAAAGTGAAAAGGGAAAGTGAAGGCGCTCAGTCGTGTCCGACTCTGAGCGACCCCACAGACTGAAGCCTACCAGGCTCCTCTGTCCATGGGATTCTCTCGGGCAGAGAACTGGAGTGGGTTGCCATTGCTTTCTCCGACTGCATTAGTGACTTGACTTTAAATGGGACTGACGTGATTAAATAAGAACTGTGGGGAAATAGCTAATTTCTCACAATAATCAACAGAAAATGTTACCTGACTGTCAACGGAGCATTGACTTTTGCTCTGGTGACTGAAAAAATTTCAAGGACTACTTGGGGAACAGGAGTGAAATTCTTCATATGAAGAGCAATACTTTAGTGAAGGATGTTTTCCTTCACTTAAGCTAACCATTAAAATATGAGCCCCCGAACTCTGAAGTTGCTGATGCTCTTACTAAGATCATACTGTTAGTCAAAGATCTTTTCAGAGTATTTTGAAAAATCTTTTTTTTTTTTTTGCTTATCTAGACAGTATTTGTGGTGCTCAGGTAGTCACAGCAAAGAGCTGTGACTTAAAGGCAAGACACTCAGAAGACCCTTGGTAATACAAGATCTCACGAAAGTGACCAAAAGAGGATATAATTTTGATGCCTGGTTCATCTATATTTCTCTCAGCAAATGGGACCTAGGTTGTTTTTGTTTTTTTTTTTTTCCTGGAGTCATTTATTGAGTATACATGAGGTGCCAAGGACTATGTTCCAAGCTGAGGCTGTGCATAAAAATATGTCCTGACTCTCAGTGAGCCTTATTTCAGCACCAGCAATAGAGAAACACCGTCAACAGAATATCGGACATTTGCATTACAGCTGGCTTCAGTGGTTGGATTGCAACATGAATTATTTATTTTCTTTTTCTCTGCTGGAAGTCTGCAAACTCGCGTCACATGAGTGTCACCTATTTGCCCCATTGAGCATTACATGCTCAAGGAAAGTAATCAAGAGCAAAATTCTGGGGTCAGTTTACTGGCATTAAATTGATGCTCACTCTAACCCTCCCTCCTGGGCACTGAGCCCATGCTCGGAGTGGGTCACATCAGTGCATCCACGCAGCTGTTTGTAAGGTGAGCTGGCTCTAGAAGACCACAGGGGGAGAGGGCTGAGGACACGATCTAGGCATGCGGTGAAGCCTAGAAGCCAATAATGTGGTGGCAATGGGGACCCCAGGGACCACAGCAGAGACACTTGCCTAGGAGGTGGCTGTAAAACACAGAAAGCTCTACTGGAACAAAGTATATCAAAATCAGAGAATGACAGCCAGGAAGCCAAGCAGCAAACTCCTGGATGCAGAGGTGGTTGTATTTCCTTCCACTCATACAATCAGCAGAACAGTCACTCTCAGGAGGGACATCTTCAAGTTCAATGGACAATAAGAATGCTATATATATATATAAATAATACTTGTAATACTTTAGAATATATATAGTATATACATATATA